>CM032058.1:11302830-11315548 GCA_018831715.1 Matsumurasca onukii
AAAAATAATTTAATTTAAAATAATTTGAATTTAAAATAATTTGAATCAAAATAATTTTAATTTAAAAATCATTTTAGTTTTAAAAATAATTTGAATTTAAAATATTTGAAAAATAATTTTAATTTAAAAATCATTTTAGTTTTAAAAATAGTTTACAAAATTTTAATTTAAAATAATATTAATTTAAAAATAATTTTAATTTAAAAATAGGTTTAATTTAAAATGATTTTTATTTTAAAATTATTTTAATTTAAACATAATTTTAATTTAAAATTAATTTAATTTTAAAATAATTTATAAAAAATATTTTAATTTAAAATTATTTTAATTTAAAACTAACACAAATTAATTTAAATTGAGAAAAAATTTTATAAATATAATAATTTTTAATTAAACAATAATTTTCAAAAAAAATTAATTTTTTTAAATTTCAAAATAATTAATTTTAAAATAATAATTATTTAAAAAATAATTTTAATTTTTAAAATAATAATTATTTAAAAATAATTAATTTTAAAAATAATTATTTAAAAATAATTTTATTTTAAAATAATAAATATTTAAAAAATAATTTAATTTTAAAAATATTAAAAAAAATTAATTTTTAAAATAATAATTATTTAAAAAATAATTTTAATTAAAAAAAAAAAATAATTTAAAATAATTTTAATTTTAAAATAATAATTATTTAAAAAATAATTTTAATTTTAAAATAATTTTAGTTTTAAAATATTACAAAATAAATTTTAATTTAAAATAAATTTTATTTAAAAATAATTTTAATTTAAAAATAATTTTATTTAAATAATTTTATTTAAAAATAATTTTAATTTAAAATAATTTTAATTTTAAAAATTATAAAATATTTTAATTTAAAATAATTTTAATTTTAAAAAATTTTAATTTAAAATTAATTTTAATTTAAAAAAAAAAATTATTTAAAAATCAATTTTAAAAAATAATAAAATTTAAAAATAATTTTAATAATAAAAAATTATTAAAATATTAATTTAAAATAATTTTAATTTAAAAAATAATTAAATTTAAACATATTTTAATTTTAAATTAAATAAACAAAATAAATAATTTTAATTTAAAAAAATTAACAAATTTATTAAAAAATATTAAAAAATAAAATTAAATTTAATTCAAAAAATATTATAAAATAAAATAATATTTTAAAAATAATTTTAATTTTAAAAATAATTTTAATTTTAAAAATAATTGATTAAAAATAATTTACAAAAAAAATTTTAATTTAAAAATAGTTTAATTTAAAATAATTTGAATTTAAAATAATTTGAATCAAAATAATTAATTTTAAAATAATTAATTTAAAAAATAATTTACAAAAAATAAATTTTAATTTTAAAATATTTTAATTTTAAAATAATTTTAATTTAAAATAATTTGAATCAAAATAATTTTAATTTAAAAATAATTTTAGTTTTAAAAATAATTTTAATTTAAAATATTTTAATCAAAAAAATAATTTTAATTTAAAATTATTTTAATTTATAAAAAAAATTTTAATTTAAAATAATAATTTAAATATAATTTTAATTTAATTTAATTTAAAATAATTTTATTTTAAAAAATATTTTAATTTAAAATAATTTTAATTTAAAATAATTTTAATTTAAAAAATAATTTATAAAATATTTTAATTTAAAAAAATATTTTAAAAAAAAAATTAACAAAATAATTTAAATTGAAAAAATTATATTTGATTTTAAAAATAATTTACATAAAATAATTTTAATTTAAAATAAGTTTAATTTAAAAAATAATTTGAATTTAAAATAATTTGAATCAATAATTTTATTTTAAAATAATTTTAATTAAAAATAATTTGAATTTAAAAATAATTTGAATTTAAAAAATAATTTTAATTTAAAATCATTTTAGTTTTAAAAATAGTTTATTAAAAAAAATTTTAATTTAAAAATATAATTTAAATATAATTTTAATTTAAAATTAGTTTAATTTAAAATAATTTTATTTTAAAATAATTTTAATTTAAACATAATTAAATTAAAAAAAAAATAAAAATATTTTAATTTAAAATTATTTTAATTTAAAAAAAATAAAACAAATTAATTTAAATTGAAAAAATTAGTTAAAAAATCACATTAAAAAATAAATATTTCAAAATAATTTTAATATTAAAAAATTTGATTTAAATAATTATTAATTTAAACATAATTTTCCTTAAAAAATAATTTAAAATTTTTAATTTTTAATTGTTTACATAAATTTAATAAAACAAAACAAAAGTATTTTAATTTAAAAATTTAACAAATTTTAACAATTATTTAAACAAAATTAAAAAAAAGGTTCAAAATATAAATTTAAAAAAATAGTCAAAATAGTTTTTAATTTTAAACATAATTTTAATTTAAGTAATAATTTTGATTTTAAAAATAATTTACAAAATAAATTTTAATTTAAAAATAAGTTCAATTTAAAAATAATTTGAATTTAAAATAATTTGAATCAAAATAATTTTAATGTAAAAATCATTTTAGTTTTAAAAATAATTTGAATTTAAAATAATTTGAATCAAAAAATAATTTTAATTTAAAAATCATTTTAGTTTTAAAATAGTTTACAAAAAAATTTTAATTTAAAATAATATTAATTTAAAATAATTTTAATTTAAAAATAGGTTTAATTTAAAATATTTTATTTAAAATTATTTTAATTTAAAAATAATTTATAAAAATATTTCATTTAAAATTATTTTAATTTAAAAAACTAACACAAATTAATTTAAATTGAAAGAAAAAAATTTTATAAATATAATATAATTTTAATTAAACAATAATTTTCAAAAATAATTTAAATTTTTAAATTTTTCAAAAATAATTTTAATTTCTAAAATAATAATTATTTAAAATAATTTTAATTTTTAAAATAATAATTTAAAATAATTTTAATTTTAAAATAATAATTATTTAAAAATAATTTTAATTTTAAAATAATAATTATTTAAATTTTAATTTTTAAAATAATAATTATTTAAAAATAATTTTAATTTTAAAATAATAATTATTTTAAAATAATTTTAATTTTAAAAATAATGAATTAAAAATAATTTTAAAAATAATTTTTATTTTAAAATAATTTTGATTTTAAAAAAAATAATTTAAAATTTTAATTTAAAAATAATTTTAATTTAAAATAATTTGAATTTAAAATAATTTGAATCAAAATAATTTTAATTTAAAAAATAATTTTAATTTTAAAAATAATTTTAATTTAAAATAATTTTAATCAAAAAAATTTTTTATTTTAAAATAATTTTAATTTAAAAAAGGTTTAATTTAAAATAATTTTATTTTAAAATAATTTTAATTTAAAAATAATTATTTAAAATATTTTAATTTAAAATAATTTATAAAAAAAATATTTCAAATTAAAAATTATTTTAATTAAAAAAAACTAACACAAATTAATTTAAATTCAAAAAAAAAAAATTTTATAAATATTATATAATTTTAATTAAATCAATAATTTTCAAAAATAATTTTTTTAAATTTTTCAAAATAATTAATTTAAAATAATATTATTTAAAAAATATTTTAATTTTTAAAATAATATTTAAAATAATTTTAATTTTTAAAATAATAATTATTTAAAAATAATTTTAATTTTTAAAATAAAATTATTTAAAAAATAATTTTAATTTTAAAATATAATTATTAAAAAATAATTAATTAAAAAAAATCGTTTTAGTTTTAAAATAATACAAAAAATAAATTTTAATATAAAATAAATTTTATTTTAAATAAGTTTAATTTAAAATAATTTGAATTTAAAATAATTTTAATTAAAATAATTTTGATTTTAAAATAATTTACAAAATAAATTTTAATTTAAAATAAGTTTAATTTAAAAAATAATTTGAATTAAAAAAATAATTTGAATCAAAAATAATTTTAATTTAAAAAATCATTTTAGTTTTAAAAATAATTTGAATTTAAAATAATTTGAATCAAAATAATTTTAATTTAAAAATCATTTTAGTTTTAAAAATAATTTACAAAAAAAATTTTAATTTAAAAAATAATATTAATTTTAAAAATAATTTTAATTAAAAATAGGTTTTATTAAAAATAATTTTTTTTAAAAATAATTTAATTTAAACATAATTTTAATTTAAAATTAATTTTAATTTAAAAATATAAAATATTTTAATTTAAAAATTATTTTAATTAAAAAAACTAACACAAATTAATTTAAATTGAAAAAAAAATTTTATAAAATAATATAATTTTTAATTAAATATTTCAAAAATAATTTATTAAATTTTTCAAAATAAATTTTAATTTTTTAAAATAATTTTAATTTAAAATAATTTTAATTTTAAAAATAATAATTATTTAAAAAAATAAATTTTAATTTTAAAAATAATTTAATTTAAAAAAATAATTATAAAATAAATTTTAATTTAAAAAAATTTTATTTTAAAATAATTTTAATTAAAATATTTTAATTTAAAATAATTTGAATTAAAAATAATTTTGATTTTAAAATAATTTACAAAATAAATTTTAATTTAAAATAAGTTTAATTTAAAAATAATTTGAATTTAAAATAATTTGAATCAAAAAATATTTTAATTTAAAAAAAAATTATTTTAGTTTTAAAATAATTTGAATTTAAAATAATTTGAATCAAAAAATAATTTTAATTTAAAAATCATTTTAGTTTTAAAAAAAATAGTTTACAAAAAATTTTAATTTAAAATAATATTAATTTAAATATAATTTTAATTAAAAAAATAGGTTTTAAAAATAATTTTATTTTAAAATATTAATTTAAATATAATTTTAATTTAAAAATTATTTTAATTTAAAATAATTTATAAAAATATTTTAATTTAAAAATTATTTAAAAAAACTAACACAAATTAATTTAAATTGAAAGAAAAATTTTATAAATATAATATATTTTATTAAACATATTTTCAAAAATAATTTTAATTTTTAAATTTTCAAAATATTTTAATTTTAAAATAATAATTATTTAAAAAATAATTTTAATTTTTAAAATAATAATTATTTAAAAAATATTTTAATTTTTAAAATAATAAATTTATCAAAAATAATTTTAATTTTAAAATAATAATTTTTTTAAAAAATAATTTTTATTTTAAAAAATAATTTTAATTTTAAAAATAATTACAAAAAATAAATTTTAATATTAAAAAATTTTATTTTAAATAAGTTTAATTTTAAAAATAATTTGAATTAAATAATTTTAATTAAAATTAATTTTAATTTAAAATAATTTTAATTTTAAAATAATTTACAAAAATAAATTTTAATTTAAAATAAGTTTAATTTAAAAAAAATAATTTGAATTTAAAATAATTTGAATCAAAAATAATTTTAATTTAAAAATCATTAAAGTTTTAAAAATAATTTGAATTTAAAATAATTGAAATTAAAAATAATTTTAATTTAAAAAAATATTTTAGTTTTAAAAATAGTTTACAAAAAAAATTTTAATTTAAAATATTAATTAAAAAATTTTAATTTAAATAAAATTAATTTAAAATGATTTTTATTTTAAAATAATTTTAATTAAAACATAATTTTAATTTAAAATTAATTTTAATTTAAAATAATTTATAAAAATATTTCAATTTAAAAATTATTTTAATTAAAAAAAACTAACAAATTAATTTAAATTGTAAAAAAAAAATTTTATAAATTTTAATATAATTTTAATTAAAATAATTTTCAAAATAATTTAAATTTTTAAAATTTCATAAAATTTAATTTTAAAATAATAATTATTAAAAATAATTTTAATTTTAAAATAATAATTATTTAAAATAATTTTAATTTTAAAATAATAAATATTAAAAAAAATAATTTTAATTTTTAAAATAATTTAATTTAAAAAAAAATTATTTAATTTTAAAATAATAATTATTTAAAAAATAATTTTAATTTTTATTTAAAAAATATTTAAAAATAATTTTAATTTTTAAAATAATAATTATTTAAAAAAATAATTTTAATTTAAAAAATAATTTTATTTTAAAATAATTACAAAATTAATTATAAAATAAATTTTATTTTAAATAAGTTTAATAAAAATAATTTGATTTTAAAATAATTTGAATCAAAAAATATTTTAATTTTAAAATAATTTTGATTTTAAAATAATTTAAAAAATAATTTAATAAATATAATTTTAATTTAAAATAATATAAAATATTTTAATTTTAAAAATTATTTTAATTAAAAAAACTAATAAAAATTATTTAAATTTAGAAAATAATTTTAAAATATAATATATTTTAAATTAAAAATAATTTTTAAAAATAATTAATTTTAAATTTTTCAAAAAATAAATTTTAATTTTTAAAATAATAATTATTTAAAATAATTTTATTTTAAAAATAATATTTTTTTAAAAATATTTAATTTTAAAATAATAATAATTTAAAAATAATTTTTTTTTTATTTTAAAAATTATTTAAAATTATAATTTTAAAAAAATATTAATTTTAATTTAAATTTTTAAAAAAATAATTTAAAAATAATTTTAATTTTTTTAAAAATAATTTTAATTAAAAATAATTTTAATTTTTAAAATAATAATTATTCAAAAATAATTTTATTTTTAAAATAATAATTATTTAAAAAAATAATTTAATTTTAAAAATCGTTTTAGTTTTAAAAATAAATAACAAAAAATAATTTTAATATAAAATAAATTTTATTTTAAATAAGTTTAATTTAAAAAATAATTTGAATTTAAAATAATTTGAATTAAAAATAATTTAATTTTTAAAATAATTTTGATTTTAAAAATAATTTACAAAATAAATTTTAATTTAAAAATAAGTTTAATTTAAAATAATTTTAATTAAAATAATTTGAATCAAAAATAATTTTAATTTAAAAAATCATTTTATTTTAAAAATAATTTAAATAAATAATTTAAATCAAAATAATTTTAATTTAAAAATCATTTATTTAAAAAATAGTTACAAAAAAAATTTTAATTTAAAATAATATTAATTTAAAAATAATTTTAATTTAAAAATAGGTTTAATTTAAAATGATTTTTATTTTAAAATTATTTTAATTTAAACATATTTTAATTTAAAAATTAATTTTAATTAAAAATAATTTATAAAAAATATTTCAATAAAAAATTATTTTAATTTAAAAAAACTAACACAAATTAATTTAAATTGAAAGAAAAAAATTTTAAATATAATATATTTTAATTAAACAATATTTCAAAAATAATTTTAATTTTTTAAATTTTTCAAAATAATTTTAATTTTAAAATAATAATTATTAAAAAATAATTTTAATTTAAAATAATAATTAATTAAAATAATTTTAATTTTAAAATAAAAATTAAAAAAAAATAATTTAATTTTAAAATAATAATAATTTAAAATAATTTTAATTTTTAAAATAATATTAAAATATTTTAATTTAAAATAATAATTATTTCAAAAATAATTTTAATTTTTTTAAAATAATAATTATTTAAAAAAATAATTTTAATTTAAAAATCGTTTTAGTTTTAAAATAATAACACAAAAAATAAATTTAAAATAAATTTTATTTTAAATAAGTTTAATTTAAAAATAATTTGAATTTAAAATAATTTGAATCAAAAAATAATTTTAATTTTAAAAATTTGATTTTAAAATATTTTTAAAATAATTTTAATTAAAAAAATAAATAATTTAAAAATAATTTATAAAAAAATTTCAATTTAAAAATTATTTTAATTTAAAAAAACTAACACAAATTAATTTAAATTGAAAGAAAAAAATTTTATAAATATAATATAATTTTAAAAATAATTTTCAAAAAATAATTTTAATTTTTTAAATTTTTCAAAATAATTTTAATTTTTAAAATAATAATTATTTAAAAATAATTTTAATTTTTAAAATAATAATTATTTAAAAATAATTTTAATTTTAAAATAATAATTATTTAAAAATAATTTTTATTTAAAAAAAATATTTTAAAAATAATTTTAATTTTAAAATAATTTTTTTAAAAATAATTTTAATTTTTTTAAAATAATAATTTAAAAATAATTTTAATTTTTAAAAATAATTATTTAAAAATAATTTTAATTTAAAAATCGTTTTATTTTAAAAATAATACAAAAAATAAATTTTAATATAAAATAAAATTATTTTAAATATTTTTAATTTAAAAAATAATTTGAATTTAAAATAATTTGAATCAAAAAATAATTTTAATTTTAAAATAATTTTGATTTTAAAATAATTTACAAAAATAAATTTTAATTTAAAAAAATAAGTTTAATTTAAAAAAATAATTTGAATTTAAAATATTTGAATCAAAATAATTTTAATTTAAAAAATCATTTTAATTTAAAAAATAATTGAATTTAAAATAATTTGAATCAAAAAAATTTTAATAAAAATTTAGTTTTTAAAATATTTTAAAAAAATTATAATAATAATATTATTTAAAATATTTAATTAAAAAAGGTTTAATTTAAAATAATTTTTATTAAAATTATTTTAATTTAAAATAATTTTAATTTTTAAAATAATTTTAATTAAAATAATTTAAAAAAAAATTTTTAAAATTATTTTAATTTAAAAAAAAATTAATTTAAAATTAATAAATTGAAAGAAAAAAAAATTAAAATATATAAATTTTTTAATAAACAATAATTTTCAAAAATAATTTAATTTTTAAAAATTTTCAAAATATTTTAATTTAAAATAATAAATTTATTTAAAAAATATTTTAATTTTAAAAATAATAATTATTAAAAAAAATAATTTAATTTTAAAAATAAATTATTAAAAATAATTTAATTTTTAAAATAAAATATTTAAAATAATTTTAATTTTTAAATAATAATTTTTATTTTAAAAAATAATTTTAATTAAAATTTTATTTTAATATTTTTAAAAATATTTTAATTTAAAAATAATTTAAAAATTAATATAAAATAATTTTAATTTTAAAAAGTTTAATTTAAAAATAATTGAATTTAAAATAATTTGAATCAAAATAATTTTGATTTTAAAAAAATTTATTAAATATAAATTTTAATTTTAAAAATAAGTTTAATTTAAAATAATTAATTTAAAATATTTGAATCAAAATAATTTTAATTTAAAAATAATTTTAGTTTTTAAAAATAATTAATTAATTTAAAATAATTAAATCAAAAAATAATTTAATTTAAAATAATTTAATTTAATTAATTAAAAAAAATTAATTTAAAATATTATTAATTTAAAATAATTTTAATTTAAAAATAGTTTATTTAAAATAATTTTATTTTAAAATAATTTTAATTAAAATAATTTTAATTAAAATAATTTAATTTAAAATAATTATTTAAAATATTTAATTTTAAAAATAATTTAAAAAAAATAATTTAATTTTTAAAAAAAAAATTTAAATATAATATATTTTAATTAAATAATAATTTTAAAAAATAATTTAATTTTTAAAAATAATTTTAAAATAATTTAATAATTAAAATATAATTTTTTAAAAATAATAATTTAAAAATAATTTTAATTTAAAAAAATTTTATTTTAAAAATTTACAAAATAATTTAATTTAAAAATTAATTTTAAAATAATTTTAATTTAAAAATAATTTGAATTTAAAATAATTTTAATTAAAATAATTTAATTTTAAAAATAATTAACAAAATAATTTTAATTTAAAATAAGTTTAATTTAAAATAATTTTATTTTAAAATAATTGAATCAAAAAATTTTAATTAAAATTTTTAATTAAAAATAATGAATTTAAAATAATTTGAATCAAAAATAATTTTAATTTAAAAATCATTTTAGTTTTAAAATAGTTTACAAAAAAAATTTTAATTTAAAATAATATTAATTTAAAATAATTTTAATTTAAAAAAAGGTTTAATTTAAAATAATTTTATTTTAAAATTATTTTAATTTTAATTTAAAATTAATTTTAATTTAAAATTAATTTTAATTTAAAATAATTTATAAAAATATTTCAATTTAAAATTATTTTAATTTAAAAAAATTAACACAAATTAATTTAAATTGAAAAAAAAATTTATAAATATAATATAATTTTTAATTAAACAATAATTTTCAAAATAATTTTAATTTTAAATTTTCAATAATTTTTATTTTAAAAATAATAATTATTTAAAAATAATTTTAATTTTTAAAATAATAATTATTTAAAAATAATTTTAATTTTTAAAATAATAATTATTTAAAAAATAATTTTAATTTAAAAATAATAATTATTTAAAAATAATTTTAATTTAAAAATAATAATTATTTAAAAATAATTTTAATTTAAAAATAATAATTATTTCAAAAATAATTTTAATTTAAAAATAATAATTATTTAAAATAATTTTAATTTAAAATCGTTTTTTAGTTTTAAAAATAATTACAAAAAAATAATTTTAATATAAAATAAATTTTATTTTAAATAAGTTTAATTTAAAATAATAATTTTAATTTAAAATAATTTGAATCAAAAATAATTTTAATTTAAAATAATTTTGATTTTAAAATAATTTACAAAATTTTAATTTAAAATAAGTTTAATTTAAAAAAATTTAATTAAATAATTTGAATCAAAAATAATTTTAATTTAAAAATCATTTTAGTTTTAAAAATATAATTTAAAATAATTTGAATCAAAAAAATAATTTAATTTAAAATCATTTTAGTTTTAAAATAGTTTACAAAAAATTTTAATTTAAAATAATATTAATTTAAAAATAATTTTAATTTAAAAATAGGTTTAATTTAAAATAATTTTTATTTATTTTAATTTAAACATAATTTTAATTTAAAATTAATTTTAATTTAAAATAATTTATAAAAATATTTCAATTTAAAATTATTTTAATTTAAAAAAAAACTAACAAAATTAATTTAAATTGAAAGAAAAAAAAATTTATAAATATAATATAATTTTTAATTAAACAATAATAATTTTCAAAATAATTTTAATTTTTTTAAATTTTTCAAAATAATTTTAATTTCTAAAATAATAATTATTTAAAATAATTTTAATTTAAAAATAATAATTATTTAAAATAATTTAATTTTAAAAATAATAATTATTAAAAAATAATTTTAATTTTTAAAATAATAATTATTTAAAAATAATTTTAATTTAAAAATAATAAATTTTAAAATAATTTTAATTTTAAAAATAATAAAATTTATAATTTTAATTTTTTTAAAATAATAATTATTTAAAAAATAATTTTAATTTAAAATAGGTTTAATTTAAAATAATTTTATTTTAAAAATTATTTTAATTTAAACATAATTTTAATTTAAAATAATTTATAAAAATATTTCAATTTAAAATTATTTTAATTTAAAAAAAACTAACACAAATTAATTTAAATTGAAAGAAAAATTTTATAAATATAATATAATTTTTAATTAAACAATAATTTTCAAAATAATTTTAATTTTAAATTTTTCAAAATAATTTTAATTTCTAAAATAATAATTATTTAAAAAATAATTTTAATTTTAAAATAATAATTATTTAAAAATAATTTTAATTTTAAAAATAATAATTTTAAAAATAATTTTAATTTTAAAATAATATTATTTAAAAATAATTTTAATTTTAAAATAATAATTATTTAAAAAATAATTTTAATTTTAAAATAATAATTATTTCAAAATAATTTTAATTTTAAAATAATAATTATTTAAAAATAATTTTAGTTTTAAAAATAATTACAAAAATAATTTTAATATAAAATAAATTTTTATTTTAAATAAGTTTAATTTAAAAATAATTTGAATTTAAAATAATTTGAATCAAAAATAATTTTAATTTTAAAATAATTTTGATTTTAAAAATAATTACAAAAATAATTTTAATTTAAAATAATTTTAATTTTAAAAATAATTTGAATTTAAAATAATTTGAATCAAAAATAATTTTAATTTTAAAATCATTTTAGTTTTTACAAAAAATTTTAATTTAAAATAATATTAATTAAAAATAATTTTAATTTAAAAAATAGGTTTAATTTAAAATAATTTTAATTTTAAAAATAATTTAATTTAAACATAATTTTAATTTAAAAAAATTTTATAAAAATATTTTAATTTTAAAAATTATTTTAATTAAAAAAAAAACTAAAACAAATTAATTTAAATTTAAAATAAAAAAAAAAAAAAAATTTATTTAAAAAAATCACATTAAAAATAATTAAAAATTTCAATTTTTAATATTAAAAAAATTTAAAAATAATTATTAATTTAAAATAATTTTCCTTTAAAAACAATTTAAAATTAAAACATATTTTAATGTTTAAATAAATTTAATAAAATAAAAATAAAAGTATTTTAATTTTAAAAATTAACAAATTATTAACAACTATAAAACAAAATTAAAAAATTGGTTCAAAATATTATAAATTTAAAATAATAGTCAAAAAATATTTTAATATTTTAAAAATAATTTTAATTTTAATAATAATTTTTAATTTTAAAAATAATTACAAAATAATTTTAATTTTAAAAATAAGTTTAATTTAAAATAATTTGAATTTAAAATTTGAATCAAAAATAATTTTAATTTAAAATCATTTTAGTTTTAAAATAATTTGAATTTAAAATAATTTGAATCAAAAATAATTTTAATTTAAAATCATTTTAGTTTTAAAATAATTTTACAAAAAAATT
>CM032058.1:11315648-11407444 GCA_018831715.1 Matsumurasca onukii
TTATACAGTATGGAATAGAGTTTTGGGGAGGAGCATCAGACGCAGAAAAATATTTGTAATTCAGAAACGAGAGAACTATGACTAATGCCCCTTGGCGGTCCTCTTGTAAAGCCAATTTTTAAAGAATTAAAAATACTAACTGTTCCAAATTTATACATTTTGCTTATGGTCCAGTCAAACTTTGATAGTCTTCGATGAAAATTTTGATCATGGTACAATACTAGACATAAAAAACACCAGTATCCCAGACATAGATTAAGAATAGTTGAGAAAAACGCCCAATACATGTGGGTAGAAAATTGTTTAATAAATTGCCAAATAAATATAAAATTTTATTAACTCAGATCTGTTTAGGAACAGCCTTATTCAATTTTGTTAGACAAGAATTACTATCATGTTAATGAGTACTTAAATGATGCCGATCTGTAACAATGTATATAGTTATTTATTTGTATATATATTTTATTTATTTGTATAATTACTCAGATATTATATTTATTTATTCACATTAATGTTATCTGTCTTGTATTCCATTACTATGTCGTATTGTTTGTGTAAAGTCACTGTTCAGTAAGAATTGCAATAGGAATTATTTAAATTTGTTTTACATTACTATGTTTTAAGTATTTCCGTCTATTATTTTACATATTTTGTATGTTTAAAAAAAATGTTAATATATACCCCAAACTTTGACAATGTCACCTGTTTTATAGCAAAGCTATGTATATGAACGTATTGTGACAATAAAGAGTTGATTTCTGATTGTTAAATTATCATTTTGTAAAATTAATTAAGAATTGGTTTAATTTTAACTCAAAACATATAGGCCTGGTTTACAATAAACATTGCAATTAAGCCTGTGCTGTGAAGTTTTACCAGTATGTTAAACATTCGTAGGAGTTCTAATCAACTGCTCTAATTCATCATCAAAATGTGACAATCATCGCCAAATTCTGAACAACAGAAATCACACAAAACACAGTGTAACAGTATTACATTTTCAAAAGTAGTTTCATAAGATCGAGGTTAATTTCCAGTATAATCAAGAAATTTAGCAGCCATTTCTATGCGGTGGATTGAGCTTTCACGTGACTTTGTGTCCGGAAACCAATGTCACAATTGCTGCTGTAATGTTGAATATGAAATCTCTTGTTATAAACGATCAACGGAACAAACCATTTCATTTAATGCATAATCTTTATTATTAAAAACTTCATGAAGTTTTAAGAAACCCACTTAGATATTACTATAAGATCAGTCCTTTAAAAAATCTACAAGAAAATAATTTCTTTTATTCCAAAGTGATTTAATTAATAAATGCAGTATTTTTATTTATGTCCACTTTAAAGTACGGTCTTTAGTTCTTTGAAATTAACTTTTAGAAACTGGAAGCAATACTATTTTTATTCAACTTTCTTTCACCTTCAATGATTTCGTAGTCAAACATTTGACACTCTAATTTTCTAAACGCTACCTGACATAAAGTACTTAAGTTAGCCTTAAGCAATTAAGTGGTCTTACGATAAGAACTTTATTGCCATGCAATAAAACTGCATGAGACATTACAAGTACAAAAAAACAGGAGAAATAATAAAGAACTTATTGATGGAAATACATAACATTTCTTTAACTTTCCTATGCACCCAAATTACACATCTCATCTATATTGTAAAATTTATTTTCAATTAAAATGCAGTTGTCAGGTTTTTATAAAATTATTATTGTTTCTTTTTACTTAGTTTCTCCAGGCAAAAGATTATAAATTGTAACCAAATTTGTTTGTTTTTTAAAAAAATATGTTTTATGATTTGGTGTTGCCAATGTATTTATTTTTAATCAAAACTTTAAAACAATTTTAGTCTAATTCTTTAAAATTACTTTTGGGAAAAATCATGCATTCTAAAAAAATATATTGATGTTAAGGTTAGTACTGTATTCCTTTCTCCTTTAAATAAATGTCTACAAGAATAAATGTTTTTTTAATAGCTCTTTTAGCAGTTTTTGTGAGATGAATAAGTTATGAATGCATGCTTTATTCGCGTTGCTCCAGATGACTATGGCATAACATAATTTCAAGACAAATAGACCAAAGTATACAGACAGTAATGTTGTTGTTTTCCAACCATTTGAAAGTTTATTGATAAGGAAAATAGTTGCTAAACCTTTTGTGCACAAAGAGTTAGTATGTTGTTAAAATCAAAGATCAATTATGAATCCTAAAAAGTTTATTGAGTTGTTTGGTAAAATTTTGTCGTTGTTAATTGCAATTATAAAATTAGATGCCCTTTAGATGAAGACACCGAGGCATGTCGTCATTTCTCTCAACAAAGGGGCCATAGTGCACTACCCCTGCCCCTGCAGTGAGTATGCTGTGCACTGTGCTGGTGATGTATACAGTATAACCTTTACTCAGTATAAAACAAGATTACAATTATCAAGTTAGAAGGTGGTTTGAGGCTTGAGTGAGTAGTGCAGCATTGTTTTCTCTGCCCGGCGTCACTCTGACTCTGTATGATTTGCTCTCTGTCCACCTGCAACAAGCTATGAGTTGATGTCAATATTGTTTAATACTTTGTAGTGTTCTGATTACAAACACTTACATAGCTCATAACTTTAATCAAGATTAGTCTTTTTGGATCTCATTATTATTACTAAATAAAATTGAAGACAAAATGTGTACCCCGAACTGAAACTCGAACCCAGGTCTCTCACTGGCCATGTGATTGTGCCGACCACCACACCATCCGGCCCACTTTTTATGCCTTAAAATTTAGAAATACTTAAATATATCTTTATTACAAAAATAATATTTATACTTTTTTTATCTCAGTTACTTTAAACATAACTCGTTACTTTAAACGGTACATTCAAATTTGAGTCACTACCTTATACCTTTCTTCTTCGCCGAGACCCTTTCGGGATAGGTTGTGTCATAAAAATATAAAACTATACTATACTCTTTGTTAAAAAGATTGTCAACATTAAAATTTTTGGATCTTGGCGGCAGATTTAGACAAGTCCCTCAACATTATCATTAAGAAACTCGGTGACAGAGTAGTACGCCCTATCCTTCAACCATTTCTTGAGGATCGTATGGAACTGCTTGTCATCCAAACTTTTGATTGTAGCTGGTAGTTTATTAAAGATTTTTATGGCGAGGACAGGGAAACTGTCCTTGCTGAGGCGACAGAATGATCTCTCAACGTCTCCTGGTACTATAGCTGTGCACCTCCTCCCTTCTTTCAAACTTCAAAATGATGGTCTTAATGTAGACAGCTCAGTCCAAAATGTACTGACTGTGGACGGTCAGTATGCCGAGCTTCTTAAAAAGAGACCTACAGTGGTCCAGCCAACCGCTAGATGTGATAACCCTCACCGCCGCTTTTTGTTGGATCAAGACTTGCACAGTTTTAGAGGAATGTCCCCACAGTAGGAGACCAAAACTAAGATGACTGTGGAAGACTGCATAGTACACATTAACCAGAAAAGAATCAGAGACTAGTTTAGTAAGTTTGCGAAGCAAAAATGTCACTCTGGCAAGTTTAGAGCAAATATCCTCAATGTGTGCAGTCCATTTCACTAGACACTGATGACTCCATGGATAAGAAATCCATACACCCCACAGTGAATTACATTTAATGCAATTAAATGCGCAGACTATAAGTATTAAATTTATGTTTATTTATTTAAACCATACCAAATTTAAATTTATTAGAAGCTGCAGATTTTTTACTAAAAAAAAACTGACTCTATTATACCTCTTTCATACTTTTAATTTACAAGTATTTAAAGTGTTATGATTATTTATCCTTGGATTGTCAACAAGTTTGAGCTTGAAGTTCACCATATTCCCAACCTAAGCTAATTAAATTTAATCTTTACTATTGTATAAAATAAATACATTAAAACTATTATTTGTAGCATGAAAATATTTATAAGACCCAAGTTAAGGTAGACGCTTCGAATGAAAACTAAAGCCCATTAATGAAATGGAGCGGGATATAGTGAAGTAGCTGTAGAACTGTTATGCAAATAATGTCTAATGCGCCTGAGTCTCAGAGGCTCACTAATGGAGAGAGATGAGTTCTCAACTTCACACCGGATAATGCACAAACACACAAAACCTTTCTATGAATTAAGCCCGCCATCATTTGTGTACTACAAGTAAGTAGCCTACTAGTTAACTCTCTTCAAGGAACAGAAACCTGTAACAAAGATAAATGGTTAGTGACAAATGTAATTAAATATGAATAATAAGTAAAAATGGTTTTTAACATTTTAATACATGGAAAAGTCATTGAACACCATGGCTTTAAAAGCAAGAAATCGACAAATTTAATCAACTATGCTTGAAGTTTTTGAACTTACAGAAATTTTCCGTGCACTTAAAGTTAAAGGCTACTTGCAGCACAACATGCAGTATGCTGGGCGATGGGGTCGCCACATCCCTACGCCAGGTAGTTGAACCTGTAAGAATATAGATGAAATAGTAGGCACTTACTTTTTAAGTCGATGACTATTATATAAATTTGGAAAGGAAATTCGGTTACAAGAATAATAATTATTGTGAACCGAACCAGGACTCTAACCCGGATCTCAAATAAACTAAACCAAGGGTTGACAGTTTGCATTTCTTATAATTTTTGTGGTTCTCTCCAAAACAGTTTATTTATTTATGACCGACCACTCAAGTTTAAAATCGAAAACACTGCAATAATGAGCTACAGCCTGAAATTGATTAAAGTCTGAAATAGATTTAATTTATATTAGTCTTTGAACTGATATGATTAAAACCAGGCACTTACCTTTATAAAATCAATTGAGTTGTTGGATATTCCACCAGCTTGACAATGATTCTTATTACACAAATTACCGTAAAGGAGAAGAAACTATTGAACTGACTGTGTAAATGCCTAATTTTAGTAAACAAATTCAAGGACATTATTTAAAGAAAAATATACTTTGGTTTTAATATATTTAATACATACAGCATATTTTATATATCCTGACCATTGGAATTCATCAAAATTTTTTCCTGAATGTAAAACCCCTCTATAAATTGGAATTTTTGTTCCATTTTCACAAAATTTAGTACAAACTTTTCTTTTGTAAATATTTGCCCAAATTTGTTCTTTCCCCAAAGCAAAAAGTTTAGTCCCCTCCACGGGAAAGAAATGTTTATAACAGCCATTAAACAGATAAACAACTTACACATCAATAAATACTTATATACTTAAACATGTTTAACATTGCATTTTGAGTGCTCAAGAATGAAATGCAAACTAAAAGTAAACTCCTCTTTGTTGTTTGCCCGAATGCATTTCATTTGCTTCTCTTTGCGATGACAGAGGAATGGAAAGCCCGAGGCCAGAGCATTTGACACTGACTTTCTACAAACCAGCCCTTTCCCTTTGCCACACACAGTTTGGTTTAATTGAAAGAAAACTCTTAAGCGGTAGTTTTTTTTAGCAAGTTTCCCAAGAAAACGAGCTAAATAAAGAATTAAACTTTTAAGCTTCAGAACAAAAGGTCTGAAATTCCCAAATATTATTCTGTAACATAATACAATATGATTTACAAATCATAATTTGTACAAAGTACCAACGTTAAATAGCTAATTTTAGTAATTTATTACAAAAGAATTTAAGGACAAAATGATTGGACCGAACAGGGACTCAAACCCTTACATCTCACTTGCCGGGTGATTATGCTGACCATTACAATATCCGGCCCACTTATCTATGCCTTTAAATTTAGAAGTACAATTTTTTACAATCATAAAGTATGATAATAGTACAATAACAGTCAATTTATTTTGCAAAGACCATCATCGTAAAGAGACCAACCCTATATGCCATGTCCTTGACCTGTATTGCTGATGCCTCAATCAAAATAGTGGATAAGCAATAACCATGCTCAAAACAAGTTTATGGGTACTTTGAGTTTCAAAAATGATACTATCAGGTGGATCAAATTTACTTTTTCATCGTCTGTACATTCATATTGAAAAGCTCTGTTACTGACTATAAAACTTCTTCCATCTTCTTCACCTAAGCTGGAACTGACTGAGCTCGTTGAGTCTTGCTGACTTTTGTCTTTCTTCTACGATCTCTGACGCTAGTTTTACAAGCAATTGTCTCAATGTCTTTGCTTTCAAGACACTTCTCAAAACTGCTACAGAGTAGAGACAGAGTGACTGGCCTTCTCAAGAATTCCCACTATTCACACACCAATGCTTTGTGTTTGGGAGTGTCTACCAAGCCACACTTTCGACAGCTTTGTGATCTTGTGCCCTCAGCATGCATGGTTTGAGGTTTAGGAAGAGTTTCCTGGTCCAGCTCCCTGTAAAGTTAAAGGTAGTTGTCAGTTTAATGTGGTAAAAAGCAATCTGTAACTAAACTACTGCAGTTGCGGCAATAAGGCCAGCCACAGGCCTTAGCCGGGGAACGATGTATTTTTTTATGTCCATAACTTTTTTCCAAACCTTAAAATGGTTCCAAAAACAGAGAGAACAAAATTAACTCAGAAAAGTTATAGAAAATATATTAAACGGAAAACATTATCTTTAAAAGCAGTATTAAATAAATACAGAATGAAAACAAATGAATTTGTCATAATAAATGTGTTTAAAATTATTCATTATGGTCCCAACACAGACTATTTCAACAAAGTATGTTACCTCCGTCGATCTGTTTGTATGATAATTAGTGTGAATAACACATTTCAGGTTGACTGACCCATTGTCGAATCTCTGTTGACAGACCAACAGATGTTTAAGCAGAACCCCAGGAACCTGCTTCGGCGGGGTTTGGCTTTTGGGCGCAGTCGGTGACCTGGTACTGCCAGTATAGTATGAATTGTTGTCTGTTCGCAGGCGTGGTTGTAGGGGAATTGTCTTATGTTTTGGTTAAATTCATAACTAGCTAACTTATAACAGAAATAAGGCCAATATTTGAAAAGTATCATCATTGCATTATTTAAGTCAATTAAAACCAAATACCCTTTTAACATTTTTATATTACCGACCGGTTTTGAAATTATGCCATGGTCAAGGTGGAAAACATATCAATACAAATAAATATCACTATTTACACAACCTATTTAAAATATACTACTTATTATAATACAACTCTTATTTAAATATAGCTATATTTAAATCAAGTTTTAAATTTTAATATATAATTATTTAAATTTGAAATAAGAGTTATGTTTTAGTGATGATGTTGATTATTTGTATGCAGGTTAAGTGTAAGAGAAGACTTGCTAGTCCTAACTTCGTCTGAATAAAGCAATGTTTTGTTTCAAATTAGTTAAAATTAAATATTTACTTGTATTTAGCCAAAATCATTCCAATTTTGAATAAAAGACGGATTATTAAAATTAAGTAAAAAATTAAAAACAAAGCGATACTTTAATTTTGCACAGGAATGTATTTTTAAACATCAAAAGAGTGGTTACCTAAGAAACAACAACACTAAAAGAAAAACTTAAGACTAAAATTTTCAATTTTACTTATCATGACATGAATAAAATCCTGTGATTAGTTCCTGCGATGGACAAGTACAAAATTATTTATTACCTCTGCGCAAATCTGTACCTGTACATTTTCTACAAGGGAGGCTCCTGGATCACCCCTGAGGACAGTCCTTTCCAATGGCCTCGCTTCGTGTTCCTGCTGGCATCCTTCATCCTGTTCGAGAAGTACGACCTAGTACCCAACTTGCTCAAGTGTCCTCCCTTCTACATGCTCTACAAGGTAGGTTCTAGCCTCTAGGCTGGTCATTCTTTATTTACAAATCTTAAAATATGTATCGGTGTCACAATATATTCAAAGTAATTTCTTCAGCTGAGAAATTCTGCTCTGATGTAGAAGGCCTGTTCTTGTGGTCAATTCTTCAGTTTCTTTGCAAACCTGTGTGGTTCAGTTTTACCAAAGCGAAGCTCAGAAAGTAAGGTTTGGACCCTATTCTACTATGCTGTATCTGAAATTGACAAAGCAAAATATGAATCATGTGGATGTATTCATTTCAAACTTAAACTATAAAACAATATTGTTAACAATTATTATTAGATCTTAAATATTAAAAATTAATTAAATCAAGCTTGGCTACAGGCTACCTTAAGTTTTAGTTAGCCCATAAAATATTTGAAATTTTACATTTTTAGTTCATTTTAAAAACCAGTGATATCAATTAGATGAGTAAAAGTTGACATTGGTAAAATAATATCAACATTTTTTGTACTTATAAAATAAAAACTACATATAATTTACAATAAATTACTTAGTATAAATTATAAAGAACTTAACAATAGGTAATTAAAAAAAATGGACTGGATGAATCTCAAGCTTGGGGGTAAATGAAAAACTTGGATTAAACCTTAAAGTCATAACTTGCACATGTCTATGTACACCCACTTGCAGGCACACCATCAACTGAATTCATTACAAATACGTGGAAAAGATATACTGTCAACAATCTTAAGGAGAACATTAGGGGGAAACCATTCAATAGACTATGATTCCGGTTTCAGGACCTATTTAAAGTAAATTATGTTCTTTGTAGCCTGAAGATTCTGAATGGACTTAAAAGCTAGATGTGGTGCTGACGTTTCGGTCTAATAAGACCATTTCAGAGGATGATCACTAAATTAAACAGTCACTACAACTGTCTATGTACACTTAATTACAATGTTTATTTACACTTTACATGGAGCAACTAAACAGTGCATTTAAGTTTATATAAACAGTTATACTGACAGTTTAGTGTAGTGATCGTGCTCTGAAGATGGCCTTATTAGACCGAAACTATCGTAGCACCACATCTAGTTATAAGTTCATCAGGATCTTCAGACTACAAAGGTAAGAAACCATTCAATCAGAAATTCTTTATTTACAATATCTCAAAGATATGTATTAGCGTCAAAGTCTTTTCTTAAACTGGGAAATTCTGCTACGCTGTAGAAGAGCTGTTCTTGTAGCCAATACTTCAGTTTCTTTGCAAACCTGTGTTTTTCTTTAGTTCCTGATAACATGCAAAAATTATTAATCTAAGGTTTTACAAATTAAATTCATATGTTCTAAAGCTCGATTTATTCTTTGTTTTGTTTAGTTGGTTGCAGCTATTATAATGGTGAACATGGCGTTGATGTTGGTGTGGTGGCAAGTTGAAGACTTCTTTAAATGGCTACTTTTATCAATAGCTAAACTGGTGAGTTAAAAAATATTATTACAAGATTATTATCAAAATATTATAAAAGAGTTTTGCTTAAATACTGTCCAAAGTCAGATGGTGCTGGAACTTTTATTGTCTGACTACAGCAATAACATCTTGACTATCAGGTCTTGAACTCTTCTACACTGTAGATTCTAGCTCAACTGTAGGGCCAGCCGCTCGACAGCCCCATTGGCTGGCTCGGAGCAGTGAATGACCAATCACAGCTGTGAATCAGACCGACCAACTGCAACAGAGAACACAGCAAGTACCTATTCATGAATAGCCAATACCAAATAAAGAATATTAGTATGATGATCAAAAATTGGGTTTTGGCTTTGAAATAGGTAATCTCATTAGAACATTTTTTCTGGTATCTTATTGGGGATAAAAATTAACTTTTGAATTCAATAACACTTTAATGTATTCAAAACAAGTTTGTATCGATTCATACCTATGTAGACTGTATGTCTACATGGAGTTATAAGCTCAACTGTATGGTCGGATAATAATATGATGACTGTGTTTATTAAGTGTATACTATAAACATGTTTCCAGGTAGAAATGGTACTAGGGCAAGGGAAGGCGAACATACTGCAAGACAGTGTTGTTGTGTCCTCGACACAACTTGTGGTCTCACTCTACTTCCTGTGGTGGGTGCTCACTTCCACATCATTCCTTGTCTTGGAGGGGAACCAGTAAGTCTGACAAGTTTCTATGTCACAATCAGTACCGTAGCCATGGGTGGGGGCCGGGGTTCTCCAGAATCATGAGCTCCTGTCCAACCGAACTACCGTGGGTCTAGGGGCTCTCCTCCAGAAAATTGGCCAAATTTTGAGATGTTTTGAGGACATTTTATTCTAAAATCAAAACTCTGATTTTGTAACAACGCATTAGTAGTGTAGCAATCCAGCGTTTTATAAGATGTCTACAAAACCTACACAGTATATATTTGGATTAATTAAAATATATTAAGACTCTTTGGTAATAACAATACTTGTTTGTGCTGAAATACGTCTTAAAGTTGAGAGTATACGCACGACTTGCTATTAAACTCTGGAATCGGAAATTGAACCTGGAATCAAGAATCGGTATCAGAATAGAGAACCATATTCTGGTATCCCCAACACTAGACCCAACACTAGATTCTACTGCAGAGTGCTTCGGTTAGACTCACCGTGTTGAGTGTGTCATGTGACTGACGCTTGTGCACGTTGTGTTCCAGAGGGGCAGCGTGCCCAACCGTGACAGCCAGCTCCAGGAGTCGACGCCGGAGTTCCTCACGCTGCAAGTAACAACATCAAACCACATTCTCCGAACCGAATACAACTCATGTCGCAAAATTAAATGTACATTGTATCATTTGTTCCATTTTTTTTATACACAGTAGAATAGCTCTAGCATTTGATAACTTTGGTTTCAAATAGTATAAAATATTTAAAAACGTATTATTACATTTTATAAGTACAATTAACTAGCTTATTAAAACAGTAAATCTTGAGTTCAGCCCTAGCACAGAATGGGCTGCGAGCATCCGCCATAGACACTGTTCATCCTGGGACTCGATGTTATTAACTCCTCTGAAAAAATACGTATAATAAGTACGTAAAAATAAGTATAGTTTGAAACTTAAACCTCACAGTTGGCAACCCTTGTTACTCGCTAACATAATCCACGTAGTAGCGTATCTAGACTTTTAATAATCTATTATATAAATGTTTAATAAAATAAAATAAATCAACTTACCAGTCTTGTTTAACTGTGCCCTGCCAACTCCTCGCTTTAAGTTGGTTTTGTAGTCAGGGTGGCAAATTGCAACGTGAACTTGCAACAAGTTCCACCAGTTTTCAAAATCCGACTGGTTAGAAAACTATTTAAAATTATGAAAATGTAGCCTTTGAAAACACATGTTTTGTTTTGCGGTGGTTGTTTTGTAGTCAGGGAAATGCAACGCGGACTCAACTTACCAGTCTTGTTTAAAAGCTCAGCAATTGCTTACCAGTCTTAGTGAAAAGTTTCATTCTCTGCAAATTGACTTGTGATGAATATTTTACACCAACGGTACTTTTACCAGTCTTGTTTAACTGTGCCCTGCCAACTCCTCGAGGTGGCAAATTGCATGCAATACGATCAAGCAAATTAATTAATAATTATACAAAGTATTGACTTTGTGTTTTCTTTCACCAAAACATTGTAGACATTTATGAAACCTTAACCAACACAGGTGTACCAAAATCAGCAAAATGCAACCAGCCAAGCCAAGTAGATGTTGAGAAGTTCAAAACTGCTTTTTGATTTGGTTCCTCTACAACCTTTCATTCCATAAGTCAATCGAAATTAATAGATTTTTCTATCAAAATCTGTTAAAATCTCAGTTTTGTAGGCTGTTAGCTATGATGCAGTACCCACACTTGACAATAGGTAGTTTATCTGGTCTTTGAAGCTTAAATACAAAAATGGGACATAAAAATAATGACCTAATCACCTAGTATAAGTACATTATCTGTTTATATTAATTAATCAACAATTAACAGTTCGAGAAGGTATTTTTTAAAACAAGACACATTTTCTATAAAAGACAACATTTGTATTAAATTCTACCTACAAGTGAAAAAGTATTCTACATTGATATTAAGTAGATAACATTGACATAACTTTAAATACTGTAATGTGTTTAAGTACTATAAATAAGGTGAATTTTCTTAATAGCATTAACTATAATGATAACAGTCAACAATAATCAGGGGTCGTACAGTTCAACAGTAACATTAGCCGGTGATATCACAACCGCAGAAGCCACTGTCACTTCTACCCATCACTATTGAAGCTCTTTTCCCTTAAAGAAAAAAATATCTTATAAAATGTATTGTTTAGTGTTTCTACAAAAGAATAAAATTCAACACTGAATGGAAAGCTATTTTAACAATGTCTTTGGTTAACAGGAAAGAAACTCTGACTAACATAAGTGTAACAATGCTATAAATAAATTGATGTTCACAAAATACTAATTTTACTCATTCTTGTGATGTGTGAAAGACTAGGTTATTGTGAAAAATATTACCACACAAAAATAAGGCTTAAACAAGAATTCACAACATATTTGATTTTAAGTCAAGATTAATAACAATTTCAAAGGCCGTTCATAAAACTGAAAATGAACATTCAATTCTCACTGCAAAAGAGCCCTCCTTAATATGGAAGAATAGTCCTCTTGAACTGAACCCGCAAAAATGGAACACAAATTGAACGCCCAAGTATTTTTTTTTAATTGAAACTTTTTAATCGATGTTTAAAATGTCCCATTGTGCAATGAATCTATTTATTTAAATTAACCACCAGCTAAAGTATCTGTAGTTTATTAACTAACAAAATGTATGATCGTTATATTTTGTTTGGGCCAACCAAAAATATTCATAAATATTCAAAAAATATTCATGTAAAGAAAGACTTCACTGCCTTGCTTAGCAATTGAGTCTAAAAATAATAGGTATCTTAATAATTAATCTATTTTAATAATTATATAACTGTCTGATTCAATAAAATGATCCATCAAGGTAAAACTGTGTCTAACAAACAGTTTAAATAAAAGATGCTTTAAACATTGACAGTGAATGAATGATCTGGAGGAGTTAAGAATATGATTGAACAAAGTCATTCATACTGTCGTTAGTTGTTCTGCGGAGTAAACTGGCATCTGTCGACTTGTAGTGAAATAATATAGGACTTAACGTTTACCTGTAATTTAAGTTGTAAAGTAACTTTTACCGGTAAATTAACACAAATATTTGCACAGAACTAGAACACTACTGGGACAAGATTCGGTAAGTGTAAAAGCAAGTTGAAAGTGGTAACAAAACTTCACACCTAGGACTTCCAATCCTGAGATATCCAGATTCCGGATGCATCCCTTTTCCAAGCAATCATTTGTTATAGGAACTAAAGGAATATAATTGTTTGTAGTGTTCTTATAAGTGTTTCTTCCTCATTTTCTTCAAATCTTTTCTTTCTTTCAATAGTAAAACTTTGTTATTAAAATACAGCCAACTCCCGATGAACCGCGTTGCAGATTAACCACCACACCAAATGAAGAAAAAATACAATGCCGCCATCTTTCACAAAACATACTATAATAGTGTCCCGAGTGACCTTGACTCGTTTTCTCTGACTCCCCTGACAATATTAGTCCAAAAATAGCAATTCTCCCCACCTACCCGAATTACCCATCCGCCTCACAGATAGAAATATAACTAATTAGTCCTATAATTCAAGGTTTCGACAGTGGTATGAAGAGGGCATATAATTTTCTGAAGTGCGGTTGCAGGAGTTGTTATTGTTATTGGAATGGTTATTGGACATTGGTGATTGCAAAACGATGTCTACTAAACGCAAACAGGTCGTATTGACAGTACAGCAAAACTCAACATGATGCAAAACATTGGTCGTGGGCAACAGTTAACAAATAATGCAACCAACATTGAGCATTGGTGGTGCAACGGTATCATGTCTAAAATTTGGTGATATAAAACAGGCCTGTGAGAAAAATCAAGAAACCTAAACAAAATCTGATAATTAGTTTGGAATAGAATCAATAATTAAGTAATTTTTAATCAGCATAAACCTGCTTTGGGCAAATAGTTAAAATATCAACAATAAAGATTTAAATAACTCCAACTATTAAGTCATATTAATATATTAGCCATTTTCTGGTTTTAAGATGAAATCATAAGTTCCCAAAAATTGTGGTAACTAAATTCCCTCAAGTATAAATTCAAGAATTTTACACGCAACAGTTAACAAATAATGACCTTTTGGTGGTGCAAGAGTTCAACTCTAAACACAACAATACTCGCGCTGCTGATCGCTTCATTATCTAACCAAAACCAAAACTGTGGAACCAAGGCTACCGTAACACGCGTGCCTTATTGTACATTAGTTTTGAGTTTTGGGGATTAACCGCGATTTTGCTTATCCGGGAAGCCTCAACCCGACTTTATCGCAATTTGACTGTATCAGATAAAATTGCCATCACCTTTATTAAAGTTTGATGGCTTGTCCTTAAGGTTTCCTTATCATCCAACAATGTTGGCGATCAAGACTTTTCTACCTGCCTTTGATACGATGTGAAAAGCTTCCACCATCACTATCACTAACAATGCACTTGGCTTCTTGGGAGACTGCGTCAAAGAAGGTAAATTACTGGCCGATGTTTCGGTGATGTTGCACTTCTCCATTCTCAAGGCTTGTACCGACTGACGGTTGTTGTCCTGGTGCGTAGGTTATATGCGCTACGTGATAGAGGAAAGTCATTGTTCTCCGTTTCTGGAACCCTCTCGGCAGTGGAATCCACCGGGCTTGCACTCTCAAAGGCCTGGAATGTTCTCGGCGGCACTGACTAGGTAGCTTACTTATTACTGGGAACCAGGTTGTGCTGAGTTCAAGGATGAAGTTTTTATTGAAGTTGTTATCATGTTTTTTTTCATAATTTCTATTGATTATACAATATTTCTTTCAAAGTATTTAGGTGAAGAGGCTAAAATTTCAATGTCGTCAAAACTCAACACATGTTTTTATCGCCAAAATAGAGCGCTACATATTACACATTAGCCAATAGAGTGTAACACATTTCTGACCCTGATAGCTACAGCTGTGAAAAACAACACCTAATCAAGACATTGCAGCAAAATGGCTACAATAAACTCAGCATTATACATGCCATCAACAAACAGCACAAGAAACCCACAGCTGAAAACAGCAACAACAGAGAAACTGAACCTTCCAACAAACAACATACAATTCTTCCTTACATCCAAGGGACTACAAGTAAAGTAAGCTATCTGCTAAGAAAATAAAAATTAAAGACCAGTAAAAAATTCTGCCTCTTCAAAAACCAGGAGTGTAGCATATCAAATGCAGCTGTGGTCAATGCTATGTTGGAGAAACTGGACGCCTTATTTCAACCAGAATTAAAGAGTATATTAGGTGCACCAAAAACCTAGACACGGAAATTTCTGCCTTAGCTTGTCAATCAACTTTACCAAAACATGCGATAAAATTTGATGATATTGAAGTTTTACCCTCTTTATTTAAATACTTTGAAAGAAAGATTCTAGAATCAATAGAAATTAAAAAGCATTGTAACAACTTCAATAAAGATTCCAGTCTCAGCGCAACCTGATTTCCAGTAATAAGTAAGCTACCTAGCCAGTCCTGCTGAGAACATTCCAGAACTTTTGAGAGTACAAGCCCGGTGGATTCCATTACGGCCGAGAGCGACAGCCGAAAGAGTTCCGGAAACGCAAGAACAATGACCCGTCCGTGGCACGCAGCGCAAATATCCTTCCCTCCAGGACAGCAACCGTCAGTCGATACAAGCCTTGTGAATGGTGAACTGCAATGTTACCGAAACATCGGCGAGTAATTTACCTTTTTTGACACGGTCTCCACCCAAAACCAAGTGTAGTGTTTCTGCCTGCCTTCCACTCTAATACGGACACACGAGACATTAGGGATCTCAAAATACAGTTAATTAGTTACTCAAGTAAATGACTAAAGGACTTGGAATTTTGTAGACAATTTAGTACTTACTAAGTTACCATAAGGTAAATTGGCAGATTGGAAATCCTAGTGGAACATAAAAGTCAAGTTACATGAGGGTGCACCCTTTCATTCGCTTGTCCGGCGGCCTCTTGTTCAACTGTTCCTCGACTTGCCGAATGTACTTCTGGTACTCCTGCTCCTGCCTGCGCGCCTGGGCACGCTCCTCCCGTGTGCGCCGGAGCTTCCAGCGCGACACCGCACGCGTTGCAACACGTCCAGTGCTCAAACGGTACGCAGTAGTTCCCTGCATACGGGCTCTTGAACGTGAACACTCTGAACCCTGAACACACAAGTGCTCGTGATAATCAGTAGAATAAGGCTATCATGTTAAATCTGAAGTTCACGATGTTGGTGAGGGGAGGGAGGAGATCGATAACAAAATCATATCTCGGACTTCTCCGCCACATCAGGAGTAAAACTAATGCTTGGGGTCCGAGATATATTTTATTGTACTTATTTCGCTGTAACATTCTTCAAGGAAATCAAGTACTTTAAAAATTCACTGGGAAAAGCAGAAAATCTTGACTGGTTTTTATTAGTCAGGAAACTTACAATTCTTAGACAAGCATGTTAAGGACAACACTGTTTACTCTTTGTTCCATCAAATAATTTTTAAGGCAACTAAACCTAAAGCAACTAAATTTTTAAGAGGCGGCCGGAGGGCAAAACATTCTTTGCAAATTTTCCCATATTATAGTCGCTATTCCGGATAGAGGCCCTCTGGGCTCTAACCGGCGGCCTCTTAAGTTACCCATGAGCTCACAACCATAGTCAAAATAAAAACCTGATCAATCAACATAAATCTACTGACCTGTCAGTGTGTTGTGGAATGATTGGCCACAAAAGCCACAGATTTTGTATTTTTTGTAAACCTTTGCCACGTGTTCTTGCAGAGTGACGGGCAGCAGGCCAGGGGTGAAGAAGTTCACTTTGGCTCCGATGAGGGATTTGATGGCTTGTGACTCCAAGCTCAGGGGTTGGTACTGAGTTCCTTCAGTCTTCGTGAGTGCTCGGTTCGGACGTAGAGGCATCACTCTGAAACATGGAGTCGAGATATGACTTGCTTGAGAGTGAGTGTAGCAACACTGTTGGAAACTTGTTGTAACGAGATCCGTGCTACTTTTCCTTGCCCTATTCATACTATAGCACATAAAGAGATAGAAAGTCAAGGAAATTCTAAACAGAAAAGATAAATACTGATATTTTGAAAGAAAAGGTGGAATACATAGGAGAGACAAAAAGACCACGCAAAGTAAGAGTAAAAGAACATACAGAGAATACGTGTAAGGGTCTCGCAGATAACTCCAAAATTGCTTAAGATTGTTGGTTTGAAAATCATGCCATGAACTGGAATAAAGCTAGCATAATATATCAAGAACCAGACAGTGATTGCCTGAGTCACTCTCATTCAAACTCTAAGACAAGTTTGGAGGTTAAAAGGAACTTGTTTGTACGATCTCCAGACCCCTGGGAAAATTCCTACCTTTCGCACTGGGCGAATCCCTAGGCAATCGTATGTAATTTTCTAGGGAGACCAGTACCCCGAGGTACCATTTTTCAACCCCTAGGAGTAACTGTTGGTCATAAGTTTTTGAGGCTTTGTACATAAAATTAGCAGACCGTCCAATCAGTCAAGCTTCGGTTGAAATAAGGCTTCTCTGACTGTTATTAAAAATTAACTTAAGCGTAAGGATAATCATAACTTTCGTCCAAACTTTCGACAGGAAATAGCCCAAAATACTCATAGAATGGTATTATGGATACAAACAGGGTGTTTACAGCTCTTCTAAAAGCTAAATCAGTGACATTTTCAGCTAAAAAAAAATTAGTGTCCTTTAGAGAACAACTTTTATAGTTTACAAATATTTGCGGAGACATTTATTAAATTGAATGAATTCTTCTTTAAAATGACTTAGGATAAATATTGAGTAAAATTATTATTTTTGTAAACTGTTAACAAACTTTGTTATTTTAGTTAAACTTTCCACTCCCAGCCAGCCAATGAGGCTGTCTGGCGGCTGGTCAGTCTGCAGCTGTCACTGGCCGTGGATATTTTTGATTTCTCTATTTGGTATTTGTACATGTTGTATTGTTTTCTAGGTTAGCTGTTATAAAATTAATAAGTTTAACTGGAGAGGAAAAGAAAGGTAGAGAAAAAAATTGAGGTTATTTGGTGGTGGGCTTGCGCTGATTACTTTTAGGCTAGCTCTTTTACTAATGGTTTAGGTCATTTTTCACCTGAAGACAGGGTCAGATTTTGGATGCCGAAACGTCGTGTTCTTTTTGTTCACTCAAAACGATGGAAAACGTCCGAAATAATGTTTTAACTTCAGAAACGATTACTCCTCGTCAACAACAAACTTCAAACAAAGAAAAAAGTCATATTTATTGTAAAAAGTACTTTTTCTCACAAGTCAGCTAATTTAAACAATTTAAATCAGAAATTGCAGCAAAATTAGAATCATGGGAGAAATGTCGGTTGATATTGGAAGCCCTACTGACTCACCTGTCTCGCTCTGCAGTGTGATACCACATGAACGTGGATTTGAAGTAGTTATGGTTGCCGTGTCGGTAGACAGTCTCCAGTTGCTCCATTTCGAGTAGGAACCCGGGCAAAGCATCCAGCAGGTTGTGATCTAGGTAGAGTTCTCTCAGCGAGTAGCAGAAGGTCAACGTGTACGGAATAGTGTTCTCCGACAAGCAGTTGTCTGTGAGCAGCAGTGTCTTCAGCTGACCCAGCCGCCCAATCTCCGCCGGTAACACCATCAGCCCGTTGTTTCTCAGTGACAACACTTGCAGGTTCACACACTTGAAGATCTGTCCAAACCAACATTCGGTTAGTCGAACACAACAACTATTCCCTACGTGTAGCAACTTGGCAGGAAACAGATTTTCTTACTTGACTCTCCGGTCGAATTATAAGGAATTTATTCTCATAATTAATTCAAAAATTATAAATACAGAGTGTTTTAAAAGTCACGGTGCAAAAGTGAGCTTGGAGTGCTCGAAAAAGAAAGGTCACAGCGAAATAAAAGTTAAGATCTAAGACTTCCGGTTTACATCGGATCACAGTTGAATTACAAATACTGCCAGTCAACAAGCTACTGAGGATGACTTTCCACTGTGAGGTAAAAACGTCCAGCAATATTTGAAACTCAACTGTGACACGGTGTAAACCGGAAGCCTCAGATCTTAGTGATGACACCAGCCATGAAAGCTTAAGAATTAATACATAAACGCTACATCAATGTATTTACAAGTTTTATTTTACAAGTGTTCAATGTGACCCCGTTGGTAGCCCTGCACAAATCTAATCAATGGTAAAATTCCGCCCAAACATACTGCAGAATTTCATGCGTGACAACTTAAGTTATTCAAATTCTTTGGGCTTGTGAGTTTTCTGGCAAGGAAGGGTAATACATATAACGATAGTTAGAATTTCCATGGTTTTAATATTTTAACATCACCTTCAGTTGTGAATACTAACACATTCTTTCTAATAACATTGTGTCGCAATGTTGTGCTGACAACCTCCAGCAGAACTGCTTCCTTGTTATCAAAGCAATGTTGGCCAGATTGTTTTGATAGTCAAGGCTATGCTGAGCAAGTAATAAAAGGTTATTGGCTTAGCTCCTCTGGGTTCAGTTGCCTAGGAGAATTCCTGCGTGTGGGGGCCTCCCTTCACGATGCTGCCCCTGGGGAGGTAGGTCCTAACCTAGGTCCTAATCCAAGTCTTAGTTCCAAAGTCAGTTTTTATGTTCTTTTAACTTTAACTTATTTCCAAAACTCATTTGCTCAGCTCTTGCAGTTCTAGTTGTCTCACATTTATATAGATTCATTTTATAATACTTTTATTTCAGCTTACTTTTTAAATGGAATTATTTTACATAATTAGAGTCAGCTCTTAATATTTAATATTCCGAAATCTTGAAGTTACTAGTATGAAAACATCTTAACGTAGAGTCCAGTGTTGGATATTTATACATACAAATATGTAAATAATTGATTTAATTTCTGTTATTTTTATCAATGTCAAAGATATCAGCTGTTTGCAATAAATTATTATTATTGTCATGTAAACATTGTATTGTAAACAAACTTTGTTATTCTCTTGTTACCCTTTATAAAGTAAACACTGTTCCTCTAAACTTCCTTCTCTCATTCAAACCTATTTTACTTTAAATTACCTTCTCATTATTAATTCTCTATTCCCTACTCAACAGTCCAGTGACGATGACCTTTTATAGTGGTTCCCACAGTTAACATTTTAATTTGGATCTGTCTATCTGCTTTTTTAGTTTGTGTCTTATTAAATAAATTTGAGTATCAATTTGGTTTGCGAGAGCTTTTACTCTGCTATCTGGCTACACTAGTCCACGGCTCCTTAGCTTTCTAAGGGGAGCGTGACATACGCTACATCTTTAATGTGCCCTAACGAGAAAAAGTCACATGGGGTTAGGTCTGGCGACCTTGGAGGCCATTGCAAGAAAGACATCCAATAAAACTGTAAGGTATCATTAAAAAAATCACAGTTTTCAGCTTTGTAGTGGGGAGAAGCACCATCCTGTTGTAAAAAAGTTAGGAATATCTTCCACAAGTTGGGAAATGTGCAATTCTGATAACATGACTGTCTTAATACATGACCCAGGATACAGTGTGCTAAAAAGGAAAATTGTGCCATTTTGTCAATTTTGACTGCTACAGTAAATATTAAAGCTAACATAAAATTAATATCTATAAAAAGTATATATAGATTTTTGTTGCATAAATCAGCTATGAAGACAGCTAGATAAATAAAAAATCACAGGTGTTGTTCTCTACCATGACTTTTGAAACACCCTGTATATATCTTTCCTTGAATAGATAAGATAGTAGTGCATGATGTTACTGTACCCAAAGAATCACACACCATAAAATCAATACTAACCTCGACAGATAACTTATTGCTCTTATCCTTGAAAACACTGTCCAAATGCATCTCCACAATTTTGATTTGTAACAAAGGTTGGTCGAGTAATAGGCTTCCGGAAATTCCCACAGGTTTGTGATATGAATCACGAGTTTGGCTACATTTAATGGAATCTTGATAGTGGTCTTCACTATTGGGTAGACACTGCACCTTAGGGTCTTTCTGTAAAACAAGATACACACAATGATTATTAAGTAGAAAGATTTTTGCCTACAACTTTTGTGCTTAGTTTATTTCATCTTTTATCATTAAACAATGTAAAATTATGTTCATAAAATAAGGTGGACAAGATACAACAAGTGGTGAAATGAATTAATAACATTTTTTAACCAGGCCTACTGTGTTATGGGTATAAATCACTGATTTAAGAAAAAGAAGGGACTTTCTGTTAAATACTCTTACGATTCACCAAATCTAAAATTTAACACGTTCGCTACCGCCAGACCTAAATTTATTTCAATTTGATATTGCAAGATTAATTCCAATTTGTTATTTACAATTTTTATTTGTTTTCCCAAGTGCTGTAGATGTGCGGCGTTCTATCTGTTAAGTTTAACCTCAAAGTACATAATTATGTATAATGGAATCAATTTATATTATTTCATCTTGACTAGAAGTCGTTAACATTATTCAATAATGCACCAAGGCATGTCACAGCCATTTGAACTAAAAATCCATTACACACAGCTTTAACACTTTGAAGCCTGGCCCAACAATGTTTAATTGACAGTTTCCGTCTTTTATGTTTATTTTGCATATGCCATGACTTTCTCACGTGCCCACTTTTACAACCTCTTATTGGAAATGTTATCAATCCAAAAATTGTGTTTTTTTTTATAGACAAAGCAACAAATTGCAAAACAGGTATTTTGAGCAATCCATATTAAACACCCTTACGCTGTAAACTTCCACCTGTGCTGGTCACCGCTTATTTAAGGTGGGCCCTCCCACATGTAAGTGAGCTTAAAATGGATTGCTCCCGCTGCAGGATTCAAACCTGCGATAATCGCTGCACCTAAATCGCCAACTCGCCAGCTGATGCTTAAGACCACACATCCATTCTCACACCTGGTAAAAGTTGTCTAACTACTTCAATAGACTGCCTAAGCAGGACTCAGGCTTCGGCTTCAAAGTGTAGCCTAGTGTTGCCAACTGTTTTGTAATTGTTTTGAAGTTGTTCAACCCGCAGACAAGTGCTTCACCGGTGCGACAGGCTGTCCGTAACCTACGATTAATGAAGCAAGCTTTAAAATAGACTATCAAAGAAATATATGCCAATGGGAGACTTGGGAAGTTACTTCAAAACAGTAACTGATTACAGTTACAGTTACCCTTTGTAAATGTAACTGATTACAGTTACTCAAAATGTAACTGACTAGCTCCAAGTTACACTCTCACAAGTTGAACGAAACTACGTCATATGTGTAAAATATGGATTTTGAGTCGATCTAAGAGGCGCCGTTATTTGGCTAATTTTAATGTACAAAAAGTAATTTGTTACCTGTAATCATTGCCGCTAAATTGTAACGATTACCGTTACTTGTTACTGGGTTTCAAATGTAACGATTAGATTACAAAGTTACAGAAAAATGTAACGATTACAATTTTTTAATCGTTACTCCCAAGTCTGCCAACGAATAAGATGAGTACACCACCTCAAACATGCGGCATTGAGTCTTTGGAAAAGAACAAGAAAGCCGCAAATGGCTTGCGGTGGGCTACAGATACAGCCTATTACTTTCAATGGTGGTAGCGAACTTATTAAACTTCTTCAGTCCAGACTCTTACAGCAAATTCTGTACATTTACTTAAATGCATCTGAAGTGCATATGCCCAAAAATAATGCAAATTGAGTGTTAGTAATGCTAAGATGAAGTTCAAGGAAAGCCTAATACAAATTTTAAAACACTTTGCCTAATATACTAAGTAGGGGCTAAAAAACCCAACTTAACAAAAATAGGCTAGCCTACCTCGCCCACTGCCACCGAGACTATCCATATGATAAAAAGAATGGTTTTAGATCTTACCTCAACATTCACACTGTAACTGTTGCCAGCAACCACAATCCATTTGTCATGCACATCATTTTCACTTATCCTAGATAAACAAACCCCTTGATCTGTTGGTACTTTACTCTTTACGAATATTAAACCAACTTTGAGATTGGAAAAGCTTAATTCTCTCTGACTTCCTTTGGTTGAATTTAAGTTGCTAATCATGGCTAATCTAGAAAAGCCACTTGGTATTGATGGGCAGTTTGGTCAGGTTTAGCCTAGTCAAAGGCTGACTTATTTAGAATTAACTTTCAAGTGATTTATTACTAAGAAATGAACGATGACGGAAATGGTTTCCATTGCAAAAAATGCAGCTTAATGTATATGTAGCCTAGCCTTGCCCGAAAGTAAAAACGGGTTTAGCCTAAATCACGAGATTATTGAAGGCCGGTCTATTTTATTTGAAGAATTATTACATTAGGTAAACTCTATTGACTATTCCTCTTGTACAAATACAAAAAGTTGTGTCTCAAGCAATATCCATTCCATGAACTTCACAATATTCACATCAACATCTAAACGATAGGTGGACATATGTCATATGTGAAGGAAGAAGTAAAAACAGCAACCAGCAAACGAAAAACCAGCTGCAAAGAATTGACTATCACAGAGTATATATCAAGAACTCTGCACAACTCTGCACAATTTGATACGTACGCTTTGTAAAATTTAGTTATTCTGCAAAATCCACTAACTCTTAACATAAACAGTGCTTGTTCTTTAAAGGGAAACTACTGTGGTTTTATCATGTGTATTGTACCGAAGTAAACCCATTTTCTATGTCATTGCTAATCAGTGAAATGGTGCATCAGGGTGCGCCCAGTTTTACTATAACAAAGTCATGTCCACCGATTTGGAGTGTACGGTAGCAGAGATCTGATAGTGCTGCTTCCTTTCCTTACAACAGGGGCGCCACAAGAGAGGGGCTGCCAGAGGCCCACCCGGACCCCAACTAAAGGATCGAATATAACTTATTTATCTTGTGTATAACAATAGCTTAATTATTGGTAATATTTGTAAAACAATCAAATATTGTTCTGGGCCCTGCTCCGTACTCAACTAGCAATGCTTTAGGTTTATGCAACGACAAAAGCTATTTTAAAACTCAGTTAAAACACACAATCTATTCCAAGAGTATTGCCTGAAAAGTTAAGTGTCTAATGCAACATTACACATTTTAAGCATGATATAATAAAAGGTGAAATGAAAAATATGTTTCTCCCCCAACCTATCTACTTGTGCGCATGTTTGCGTGTTTCATAAACAAAGGTTTGCACCTTTTATTTCCATATTATTGTTTTATATATTATTAATTTAATATAAATTAAGACAGACAGAATATTAATTAAATTTAAAACAAATCATTATACATACTTTTATAGCACAAAATATCGGGAAATCAGTATTTAGATAACGCCTTCTTAACGGGACCGCACTAGCTAAAACAGTTGTGTATATTAGAAGCGTATCAGTTTTGCAGGCGCTTTGCTGCTTTAATTGTTACATAGTAGTGGAGATATTTCATTCGTGTAATGAGAGCAAATTACGTATTTTAGCAATGTAAATTTTAAGTTAAAATATTCTGAAGACTTAAAAAATTTCTTTAGCATTGTACGTGGTTTTTGTGTGTGTTTTCTAAGCTTCTTATGTAATAAACTAATTAATATCCTACTTAAAAATTAATAAATTGGTCCTTTTTGACTACTGTAATTTTAACATATAACTTAATTATTTGATTGATTTCAATTTAAAAGTAAAATTTTTATTTTAAAATTAATTGTTCTGAATTAAGTTACAAAATATACATTAAAAATACAATCTAGATTATTTAACTCACTGAAAAGTGTTGTTTTAGTTAGGCTATGATTAAGCCATGTAATATGGCAAAATATAAGCCATCTTTTCTTTAAATGTAAACTTGTTTTTTTCATTTCTTTGAGCAATAGAAGAAAATATACAGTTATATATATATATATCTTAATTGTATAAACGCTAAATATATATAAAACATAAAAACTGTCGTTCACCTTTTCACAAATCTACAAAAACTTTAAAAGTGCTTTAACAAAATTTTAGTATATTTCGGGCTATGCCTTCTTCAATTGTATACAAACAAATATCTAAGTAACATATTATGTTTTGGTTAAGGGCAATAAGAGTGCCGACTATGCCCCACAAGCGGGGTGAAATGCGCATCCGGTCTGCATAGTACTTTTTCTCTCAATTGTAGGATCTACAGGCACAGTACAAGGTATTTACTAATTTTGAAGAATTTCAGTTCCGTTATAGTTTATTTTATGGTTTTTAGACATATTGGGTTGTTTAATTCTTGTGTCTAGAAACCATTTAGTTTGGCCTATACACGTATCAGTACAATCGTAATAGAGAATTTTATAAATTAAATTTTTGTCATACTTGTTATATTTTATGAGAGTTGATTTGAACTTCTTATCCATGGAAAATGATGTGGCTTTATGTTAAATATTTTGGTAATTCTTTACATTTTCTCAGAAATGTCTGTAACATATGGAATTTATAAGGGTGAAATGGGTTTAATTTGTTTTGTGTCGTCTTTGTTATTGTTTGGTTGTTTAAGTGTTAGAGTGATATGTGATAAATTGTTTGGGGTAGTCATTGGATGGTAACACGTCATATAATTTGTTTGTTTCTCGCATCTCTATTTCTTATGTGTTGAAATAAGATTATTCCTGTGAAATAAATTCCTAACTATGCCGATCTTTGTTGATAGAGAGTGGTTTCAATTGAAATTTAAGTATAAATCTCTGGTGTAGACAGATAATTTTCTGTCATTCGAAAGGTGAACAAGGACATCTACTCGTAGATAGGGTAGTTTCTTTTCTTTTTCAACTTCCATAGTAAATTGTATTTAAGCATTGATTGAGTTTAGGTAATAACAGTCATTATAAAGTTATTATTATTCACAAAAACATGACGAATTCTGAAATTTGACGCCCAACCAAAAGCTTGACTCTTTTGGAGAAAAGACTGGTAACAATTTTCATTTTCCAAAACCAGACAAATTATACAATTTGTTTTGTACTGTCACGACCAAGTCCGCGACATACGAATTAACGAACGATATTCAAAGTAAGTAAGCCAATCAGAACACAGCATGGTTTAGGAGGGAGGAGAAGAGTCCAGTTCGGGGACGGCCGCGGCGGTCAGTGTGTGTCGAGGCCCGGGAGCAGTCAGAAGCAATCTTCTACATTTCACTTAAGTATCCTAAATCTAATTATGTTATAAATCTTTTAGTCTAGGGGCTCTGCCCCTTCAAACATGTTTTCTTTTAGCTAATTAGTTAATCGCGAAAGCACAATTTTCTTGTATAAATTTAGATAATATTATAATATTTCTTGCAAGTCGCCACAGTCATTTTCCTGTTAAGAAAGTTGTAACGCCAGCACTTAAATTGTTTTATATATATATATTACTGTAGTCTGACGATATTAAATCAAGCTCTTTAAAGCTGGCTACGACGTAGATTCTCTAACTAATGGTCGAAGGGTTCACGCTCGTTTATAATTATTTTATGTCAACTTTTAATAATATATGTTTTTCTGTCACCCCCGTTGGCTTAGGGCAAGGGAACACGGTACAGAATTGGTAGCAGAGCATTTCGCTGCAGAATTCGTTTGGATTATTTTATGTTGACTTTTAATAATATATGAATATATGTTTTCCTGTCACCCCCGTTGGCTTAGGGCAAGGGATCACGGTGCAGAATCGCCTCGTCACACTGAACACGTTAATCTTCAAACTCCGTTACCGTATCTTCTTCCGGTCAGAAACTATTAGAAAAACGTCAATTTGAAAAAACATTCCCAAAACCTGATAAATTGTATATTTTTTTGACTGTCGCTCTGAACACAAACTTTTTAACACCGTTAATTACCTTGTCTTGTCCCAATTGAAAGTTATTGGAATTAACAATTAATCTCGTAACCCTATCCAATTCCTCTCCTGCAATACAAAGTTCCAACCATTTGTTTGAAATTTAATTCATATTTTTATTTCAATATTATCATTGACTTTCAAGTCAATAAAATAAAAATATGAATCAAATTTCAAACAAATGGTTGTACTTTGTATTGCAGGAAATGTTAGGAAATCAGTACAGTACGATCTCACTAATCCAGCCCTATATCGGGATCAAAAACCTGGATGACCAAAATGCCAGATTAGTGGAGGTTCACTAAAAAAGACCTAATTGGCCAGGAATAGTCTTTCTAACGTTAAAAATTATTCATTACTCTTCGCGCTGGATTACTGGACGTGTCGGAGTGGCAAACGGCGGATTATAGAGACTGTACTGTACTTAGAAAGCGTCTTTAAAACAAGACCCGAACAACCAAATATTTGTATATGATAAAAACGTGTCAGCTTTTGCAGGCGATTTGCTTCTTTAATTGTTACATTCTATTGAAGATACATCATTCATGTTATGTGAGTATATTAAATAATTTAGCCATGTCAATTTTAAACTTAAATGTTCTGTAAAACCTGTTTTTAAAAAAAATGTACAATTTGTCACAGGTTTCTTTGTATCTTTAAGCCCCGTTATTTGAAACAGGGTTTAGCTTAAATAACTTTAAATTGTAAACATTTTCGCAAACTAAAATTATTTTAACTTTGAATTTCTTATAGTTCCTATTCATTTGCTTACCTTAGTGTGGCAACTCTGACCTAACACACACATACCCTGTCAGTGTTTGCTTACCTAGTGTGGCATTTCTGGCATAAACTACACATTAGTTTATAGTTAAATCCTTGGGCAGTGTTTGCTTACCTTGTGTGGCAATTCTGGCATAAACTACACATTAGTTTATAGTGGTTTTTATTAAATTACACGTTTTCAATGTTTGTTATCAAATAGTTAAATCCTTGGGCAGTGTTTGCTTACCTTGTGTGGTAATTCTGTCTTTAATTTATTTTCTTTGTAGCTCTTAAGAACACTAGATACTATCATAATTACCCCCTTTTAAAGATCTATTAGGTTAATAATAATTAGTATAAGGTTCTATTATGACTAAAATAATTGATTCGTTGCTGTAATATTTTAATAATTATTAAAAGAGATGTTTGTAACTCCCACAGCCTCTTTTATTTATCCTACTTGGTAAAGACACCCTGCATAAGAGATAAGGGTTCTCAGTAATAATTTAAAAATATATATATCCAAAGGATATAATACATATTTTAGTATTGTACATTACTAACTTGATTTACCTTCTAAGGAAAAAGAAAGGACAAATTTTATGTTTGTGAAAATAAATCTTTGTCTAAAAAACTAAATTATTTACAACTGGCTAACATTGTTGTTTAAGAATGTTCAAACGTTTCTATCGGTGATTGTTTTCACAATATGGTTGAAAACTTTACTAGTGGTAGATAATGGGTTTCGTTTCATTTCACATTGGATCGGTATTGTGGTCACTGTCGGGTCTATCGGCAGGCGTCCGAGAAGCGGCAACTTGGACATTGCGGCCAGCGCTGCTCCTCCACCACTTGAGAATATGTTTGTGCACTCCTGCAAACATCAACAACATCAGTGCCCATTGTGCCTTGCAACATCAACAACATCAGTGCCCATTGTGCCTTGCAACATCAACAACAACAGTGCCCATTGTGCCCGGGGAGAACGGATTCATTTGTTTTTTATTAACTATTAAACTTTTTTATAGACCAATACATTTTGCTATAATAATAATAATTTATTAGTCAATGTACAAAAAGGTTTTTGTGTTGACAAACAAACATACTACAAGTATGTAAATACAGGGCCATCGTTAAAGGTGTACGGGATTTGAAAATGAAATAAAAATGTTAATATAATTGGTAGAGTTTTGATTTTTACATCAAGACATAAAAAATCTCAAATTTGTTTAATGTATTTAAAAACTTTTCAATGTGAGCTCCCCCCATTGCACGACAGACATCTAGCCGATAGTCAACCTTCCGCCAGGTGTTTTGGAGCATTTCAGGAGACACTGTTGAAATGGCTACGTTGATTCTTCTTCTTAGGTGCTAAAGAAAATGTATTTTCTCAGCATAAACTAAGTTTTAAATGTAACCCCAACAGAAGAAATCTAAAGGCGTCAAATCAAGACTCCTAGGTGGCCACAAAACAGGACCATTCGATTAGACTGTAGTGACATGGAGCTCCATTCTGCTGGAAAATGACATTAATGCCTTTTCCCCTTTCAATTTCTTCAACTTGAGAGAAGAGATAAGAGAAGAAGAAGAATCAACGTAGCCATTTCAACGGTGACTCCTGAAATGCTCCAAAACACCTGGCGGAGGTAGACTATCGGCTAGATGTGTGTCGTGTAACGGCCCCCCGTTGCAAAGCGTTCAAAGCTCACATTGAAACTTTTTTTATTTACATAAAAAATTTAAGATTTGCTGTGTCTTTTGATGTAAAAATAAAAATTCTACAAACTATATTAACATTTTTATTTCACTTTCAAATCCCATACATCTCTTTCGATGACCCTGTATTAAAAATGTTAAAACAACTAGTAACGGCAAAGTATATAACAATTTAAAAGTAAACTAAATTTATGACGTTGATTAACTATTTGAATCCACATAAACTCACCTGTAGAAAGAACCGTTAACTAATTAAGATTTAAATTTGTGTTTGAAATTTTTGAGCCCGTTAATAATTTGATTTCTTCTGGAAGTGATTGGAACAACTTTATACCGGCCAGAGAAAGTAGTTTTTCGAACAAACAAAGACGGTGTGGGTTTGATCTGAAATCGTTCCTTTGCCTCGTGTCATAATTACGAACGTCAATGCCTTGTTGTAGAGCACACTTATTCACAGTAAACATTAAAGTTCATAAATGTACAAACAAGGCAAAGTTAGCGAGTTCAATGTTTCAAAAATATCATGGCATGAGTCCCTGTGATTCATTTTTGAAATAATTCGTATAGCCTTTCTCTGTAAAACAAATAATCTCAAAAGTTGGTAATCTGCGCATGATTTCCAAATGCTGAAAATAAATTAATCCATAGTTTGCCATTTTCAAGACATTTTCTTTACAGTGCGTGGATAGCGATCGCAATAAATGAATACATAAAGTTTATTTCTCAAAATATTTACATTTTTAATTTTTTATACATAGGCCTAAATAATAATAAAGAGAAAAAGGAAAATGCTCTAAGATATTTTTTGGCAACCATGATCAATATGGGTGTTCCATTTTAAATTATTATCTATATGAATACCTAAAAACTTAATTGTACTGATTTCTTGTAACAATTGACCATTAATGACAATAAGAGGTTGGTGATTAGGTTTTACGTGTCAATTAAAATTTATGTATTTAGATTTTTTATAATTTGTTTGGAGGCCTATATCATGGAAATATTGAACAGCAACATTCGTTTGCTCATGTGCAATGCGTTCAATATATTATATAAACAACATTAATTAACAAATGTACACCTTCTTATTATAAAAATAGTTGCATGAGTGAAAAGGATTCTTTTAACACAGAAATAATTTAGATATAAAATTATGAGTTTTCTAGATTATCCTTCCAGAGGTCGCATGGGTTTTCAAAATGTAGTCTGAAGATCCTGAATGGACTCAGAAGCTAGATGCGGTAATTAAAAAATATTTATGTAAGATTTTAAGTTAATTAAACTAGTAACCTTCAAAGTTGTGCTGACGATCGTTTCGGTCTAATAAGGCCATCTTCAGAGCACGATCACTACACTAAACAAACATTACAACTGATTATATACACTTTACATGGGGTAACTTTACACTCATTGAGAGGCAACGCGGGGGGATGGAAAAGTAACACATAAATGTTTGTTTTGATTATGTACTGATTGTTTGTATATGTGGTATGCTTCGTGGGCTTGGGCTATTTGTTTGTCATTGGTTTTTACAAACTATTAAACAAAAATAAGATCCGAAATTCAGTAATTTACAAAACCATAATAGAAGCAGAAACGAAACAGGAAAACTGTCGTCTTATTTCCGGAAGCCTGGAAACACCCCTGACAACAATGCCTCTAGGACACCTAGCTCAACCCTCACCGCCTGCAGGGCCACAGTCAGTGCAGCGCCGTCTCCGCATAAACAATACTGTGTCGGCACCTTTTCCATCCACCCACGTTGCCCCTCAATGAGTGTAAAGTTACCCCATGTAAAGTGTACATAAACAGTGTATATAAACAGTTATACTGACAGTTTAGTGTAGTGATCGTGCTCTGAAGATGGTCTTATTAGGCAGAAACAATCGTCAGCACCGCATCTAACGCATAAGTTCATTCAGGATCTTCAGACTACAAAGAAGGTAATTTACTTCAAGTAGGTCCTGAAACCGGTAATCATAGTTAACCGGAGGTTACTTCCAGGAGGTTGTAAACATTACTGAAATTGAAAAGGCAACATCAATGTTTTACAGTATCAACGTTTCACCAGAATATAATGCAATAGGTCAAGTGAAACACACAAAAAGCTACATAACTACAAAAATGGCACAGAATACCCCTGCTGCTAGCAGGGAAATAAATGAAAATTGCAAAATACTGTATTGGTGAAAGCATTTACTTACAGAACAGTTGGGACAAACGTAACCGCTCATATTCTCCAATATGCCAATGACCGGAATCTCAGTCTTGCGGCAGAATGTCAACTCTTTACGGACATCTTCTACGGCCACCGCTTGCGGAGTTGTCACGAGGATTGCACCTTCACAACCGACACTCCTAACAAGACACACACACACACTACATCCATACAAACCTGCACTTTTAGACTGGTGACAGGATGTTTAGCTTCTAGGAAAGACAAAACTCTCTTATATATTCTGAATTTTACCAGATAAAATTTAGCCAATTTCCCAGTTCTGGGGTTCTCTCAGCCCAAGTGATAGTAAATTTTTAAGCTAGTTTTACAAACTACGATAGAAAATTGTAGTCTTTAAATATGGTCAATTTCTTTTCCAGAACGCACAAAAACGTATTTTATAGGATATATTTTAAAATGTTTCTGGGGTGTCTCGACTCCCCTCCCTTTTTTCCTCTGGTGCATTCCATATTCCCTGGCCCACCGGTATGTTGCCCCCTCTCTCCTCCCCCCCCCCACCTTGGAAGATATCCTAATCTTATGGGTGTCCTTGCCAACAAGAATTTAGAACGTTTCCACACAAGAACTGTGACAGAAAACACAAAGTACCTGTTAATACACAGCCAACGGAGGGAAAGACATTCTTTAGAATCTTAGTGAGTTAGTCAGTTCTTCATAACAAAGAAGTTACAATGACTAACAAGCATGGACGCTCATACTAGGGGGGGAGACTAGGCTCCCCTTGCTTTTAGAAAAATTATTTGTAGTATTTTACAGAAAAGCCAAATTAAATATGTATAATGTAGATGAAATTTATTAAATAATTATTATATATTATTATCATTTGTCTGTGCAGCTTCGTAGAAGGCAACATTGTAAAGCCAAATTATAAGCTCTTGCATAGTTATTTCTACTTTTTTGTCTCTCTTCTTGAAAAACAAAAGTCACGAGGCGTGTTTTTAAAGTAAGTACCGTTTTGGAGCTACGCCGCTGCAACGCTACGGTCGGTGTTCCCTTGCATGTTCGTTGTGTACCTGCATCCCTTGGTCACGCCCAGACACCAGTACGGCAATTTTAGCTGATGCGTACGCTTGCCTGTGACCGTTTAAAATGCCTCAGTCAATCAAAAGTCCGCCGACTGTGAAGTTCAATCTGCTTGAAAGCAGTTGATATTTATCGTGAGATCAGGGCAGTGTACGGAGAAAACATTATGAGAGAAGGAATAGTAAGAAAATGGGTAAGGGCGTTTAAAGATGGCTGCCCGTGTTCATGACAAGGAAAGTCAAGTTTAAACAAACGATGTCTGCCCAAAAAATCATGTGCACAGTGTTCTGGGACAGGAAGGGGGTGTTGTTGGTGGAGATTTTGCCTCGTGGGGTCACAATCAATTCAGAGACCTATACTGTGACACTTGAGCGGAGTTCCACCGTGCTATCCAGAACACAAGGTGAAGCATGCTGACTAATGGTCTCATTTTGCTTCACGACAATTCCCGCCCAAACGGCACAAAGAGAACCCAAGATTTTATGCGAAAATTTGGTTGGGAACAATTAGAACACCCTCCCTACAGTCCAGATCTTGCGCCGGGCGACTTCCACATGTTCCTTCACTTGAAAAAGCACCTGGGCGGCGTGCCTCACATCACATGGACGACGATGAAGTCAAAACGGCTGTGCTGAATTTTTTGTCAATTCAGGCGGCAAAGTTCTATGACATCGGAATTCAAAAGCTAGCTGGATGATATGATAAGTGCCCCAATATTGATGGCAATTATGTAGAAAAATAGTTTAAAGTACAGGCTTTCATGTGAAATAAAAATTATTATGAAATCTCTGCTCGTTATTGTTTATTTAAAAACGGTACTTACTTAAAAAACACGCCTCGTATATAAACTTATTAATTTTGAATTTTAACCCGGACCAACCGTAAAGATGCTTGATGTGGACACTCTTACCTAAGGTTCTCCATCACAGTGATGTGCTCATCCGAGGTCCCAGGCGGTGTATCAATCACCAAGTAGTCAATGTCTTGCCAATACACATCATTCAGAAACTGCTTTATCATTCCTGCCATCAAACGTAACATACCACTCACTGTCATTTATATTGGGCTTTACAAATCGGCAAAAATATACTGACTCATTCATTTTACAGCACTTATTTATTTTGAGGACTACTTTCATTCCAGAGCATGAACAAACTGTAGTATAGTTATGCAATTAATACAATATATTTGATATAGTATACATTATCAACAAATACATTAACTGTAATATTGACTATCAGCATAAGATGATAAATGTTACTCTGTTGGCCATCAATATCGTATGATTCAGTCATGTCACTTTCCACTAATCAGGTGCTATGAACTGTAACCATTCAGCTTGTCAACTGCTCTTGAGCAAGTTGTATCAGGTGCTATCAGAAGCTATGAACTGTAACCATTCAGCTTGTCAACTGCTCTTGAGCAAGTTGTATCAGGTGCTATCAGAAGCTATGAACTGTAACCATTCAGCTTGTCAACTGCTCTTGAGCAAGTTGTATCAGGTGCTATCAGAAGCTATGAACTGTAACCATTCAGCTTGTCAACTGCTCTTGAGCAAGTTGTATCAGGTGCTATCAGAAGCTATGAACTGTAACCATTCAGCTTGTCAACTGCTCTTGAGCAAGTTGTATCAGGTGCTATCAGAAGCTATGAACTGTAACCATTCAGCTTGTCAACTGCTCTTGAGCAAGTTGTATCAGGTGCTATCAGAAGCTATGAACTGTAACCATTCAGCTTGTCAACTGCTCTTGAGCAAGTTGCATCAGGTGCTATCAGAAGCTATGAACTGTAACCATTCAGCTTGTCAACTGCTCTTGAGCAAGTTGTATCAGGTGCTATCAGAAGCTATGAACTGTAACCATTCAGCTTGTCAACTGCTCTTGAGCAAGTTGTATCAGGTGCTATCAGAAGCTATGAACTGTAACCATTCAGCTTGTCAACTGCTCTTGAGCAAGTTGTATCAGGTGCTATCAGAAGCTATGAACTGTAACCATTCAGCTTGTCAACTGCTCTTGAGCAAGTTGTATCAGGTGCTATCAGAAGCTATGAACTGTAACCATTCAGCTTGTCAACTGCTCTTGAGCAAGTTGTACTATCACATTTTGCAACAGTTTGTTTGTTTACGCATGAAGCTAAAACCTCGTTTTATCTTTGAAATATTAAACATAAATTAATAAAGTGCCAACCCTAGTGCTAGTCTTGCTACAATCACTAGAAATTGAACATCCTAATCTTAGCAACTGTAAATTGGAACTATTTGTTTTGTCGACTTCCAACTCAAAAGCCAGTTTTAAAATTGTATTTTCTTTAACTTAATCCATTTGTCCCCTTTCTTAGGGTAGGAACACACAAACAGCGATTAGGGCCGGAAAGGCGATTGAGCGCAGCCGAGCGGGGCGTTTTGGAGCGTTTGACATCGCACACATACAGCGACTGGCAGCAGCGTTCAGAAGCGTCTTATCTCAGTCTCATGATGGTGCTCTCCAAGTACGTTCGTACATTGTTGCTATGCGAGAACACGTGGCTAAAAGCTTTCATTGTCTGTGCCTCCCGATCGGAGTGGGTATACGACGTGAACGAGGAAGGGAACAACATGGAGAATATCACCATTTATTCCCCATTTTAAAGAAGCACGAATCAAGATTTACGCAATACATGCGTATGTCCACCTGGGCATTTCAGTATATTCTTTCTAAGGTGTATAAGGATTTAGAGAAGCAGAAGACCAATTGGAGAGAACCAATATGTGCTGAAGAAAGACTTGTTATAACCATAAGGTAAGACCGCGTAATTTTCTTTTACATTTGTAACCTAACCTTTGTTTATCATAATTATGCAACTTTGTATTTTGGATCCGTAGTTTTCAAAAAGAACCTATTTGTCTCTAACCTATTGCTCATCTAACATATCTGCTCATCTAGTGCGTGCAAAATACAAAAAACAGTTGGGACGTTGGTGGGCATTTGCTTCGGAAATTCCCTTTGACTCGGGCGTCCTTTGTGTTCCGTTCAGTATACCTGTTTACAATCAGTTTTACCTGTTAAATCTACCAAATTAACAATTAATTTTTTCAATCCTTATTCCCAACTCTGGTTGCAACCCGTTTCAAATTTTAGTCTACAACCCAATGCAAAATTGTGTAACTCATACAGTCAACATTAGTTCACGTAATTTATATTTAACATTCATAAAACAGTAAAGATTTAAAAAATACAGGTGGTAAAATAATTAAACAATGGTTGCGTTCAGCCGACGTGAGCGCTCACTGAATATTCACTGATCGGTCGGCTGAGCAGCGTTAGTTCACTTCTCGATTCCGTTCACCAAAAGCGTCTTTCGGTTCGTTCACTGATCTACTGATCGTAGTTTTTCTCCGATCACTCCGCTCAGTTTACTGAACGTAAACAACAAAGATGGCTGACGCCGTAGTCTAGGCCGGTAGAGGTTAGGCTCTATGTATGAATATGACCTGTATTAAAATGTTAAAGCCACTCAAGATACTTGAACTAATAGCAGAACATTAATCGTTTCATCATGAGTTAAAATTTATATTATAGACTAAATTTGTATACAGACTATAATTGTAATATTATAATAGACTGAATTATGTACTGTATTAATATATTTATAGTGTTAAACGACTAGGCGTTTATACTATTTACTTTCTTTTATTTGTTATTGTACAAACAAAATTTAATAATGTTTCTGTTAATAAATAAACGAATGTCCACAATAATTACACGGCGAACCATGATAATAATAATAAGCAAACTTAATTAGCAAATAACAACAAACAAGCCAACTCAGCAGCAGACGATAAGCTAGGACTTGCTGTCAGTTCACTTATCTGTCAAATCAGCCTTCAAAAAGCGTTCAGTGGCACGCCAGTTTTTTGTGAATGGTAGATTTTTTCTCCTAAAACCAGATCAGTCCGATCAGTAAAAATATCCCAATCACTTGATCGCATATGTCGGGTGAACGCAGCCAATGCTGATATTATTATCGGTTTTTTAAGTAATAAGTATTTACAAAAACATTATAATACTCGTAGTTATATGAAGATGAATATATATATATATATATATAATAAACATTATATACGAGTAGTTACAAAAAATTACAATCTAAAATGCCTCAAGAAAAATCATCATAAATGAAAGTATTATGAGAGCTGATGCTGTCTCATCCCAATATTTATCTATAACTCCTCTATTAAAATGGTTTTTGTGTTTACTTTGCCATATAGCACATCGTTCATGAACTCAGGCGATCAACAGTTCTAGATCCATAGTAAACAGCACAACAGTGAACACAGCTACTACACTCTACGCTAGCACAGTGCCTGAAGCAGACAGGCAAGATCAGCCTTGCCGCTCCAAAACGCTTCGGAAAAATCAAACCAGTTTGTTCCAAAGTCAGGCGCCCGCTCGGCTCAGCTGCGCTTACGCTAATCGCTGCTTGTGTGCAGCTCCCATTTGGCTATGGATTTGATCCGGTCGCTCCAGAAAGCCCTACGCTCCGCTGTATGTGTGTTCCTACCCTTACAGAGTTCATCATTACTTAATTGTATAATATAGTTAAAATCCAACCATAAGAGACATACTAGAACTTAGACACTGTAAAGGGTAAGTTACATTAAAGTAGACCTTTGTTAACAAAACACCTTAGACCCTTCTAAAAACACTGATGTAACCGAACACTACATTTTAATTTCATAAGCAAGTTTAGGCTCTTCAACTTTGCTTAGCTTAGTAACTTTTTTAATTTTTGGCCATCATAGAGTAGTTCTATTAGCCTACAGCAATAATTGAGGTCAGTCAGTCAACCAAGGCATGAAAATTTATAAGTTACATTATTTTAATAAGATCTTGACTTTTCTCTGCCTCAAAATAAATTGACTTTTGGGTAACTTGTAACTGTAATCAGTTACAATTTACAAAGGGTAACTCAGTTACTGTTTCGAAGTAACCTCCCAGGTCTACTATTTTGTTAGTTTGAAAGTTCAAAGTGTTAGTGCGTGCCCCCTGTAGAGCGAGGTTCGTCGTCCGAGTCTGGGTGAGATCATTTCAATTAATAATTACCTACCACATTTCTGTGTTTTTTCAGCTACTTGTTTTTCAGCTAATTCTTTTATGTTAAGGCTAACATATAGTTTTATTCCTATAACGTGTCCTCATTTTACTTGGTTATATGTTTAATTGTAATTTTGACAAGCCATCAATTTTTATGATGTAGCGGTATTTTTAAATATTGGTTGGAATAGTCTAAGGTTAGATCTTAAGTTAAGATATTAATTAAATGTAGTTCCTGGATTAGAGTAGTCCTCTAAAGAAGGGTGGAGTTTTTAACTACCCGAAACGTTAGGAGTAGTTTTTCTCCGGAAGTGGCAGGAAAAGTCTGTTTCTTTCCTTCTACTATTTTCATTCTACAGCTGAAACTGTTATAAACTGTCTAACCTGTTTTTTTGGGTCCTCGCCAAACAACACTGTCGTTCCTAGATTTTAGAAGAAATCCAATAGACATGACGGCAAGTTTCTGTCCAGAATCCAAATAAACTGGGACCCAGCCTTCCTCACATTGGTGGACTTCTTGGTTCTCCAAGCCGAGAAGATAAGGAATACTTGGACCACACAAGTCTATGTCTAATAACCCAACCTGGAAAATGTTATTTTATGGTAAAAGTTAAGATACTTTCATGCCACAATAATTTGAAAGTGGTAAAAACCAACCACACAGGCCGTTTAACATTAAATTTTTAAAAACTGTACCTTTTCTTTAAAAAAGGTCATGTTTATGGTAACAAATTATGAAAAAAGAGGGCAATCTCTTAGGGTCCCCTGACTTTAGAGTCTAAACTGTCAAATTAACCACCATTTTTTAACCACAAGACTCTCGCTTATGTTAAGTTAAAAACATTTTAATCATGTTTGCTGGAACTGTACAAAGGTCTCCACCCAAATGATAATGTACTTGGCGACCATGGACACGTGATGCTAACCTCTCGTCTATTAACCTTGAGCTCATGTACCATTTTTCTCAGTTTAACCAGTGCAAAATTACAAAACAAGTAATATTCGCCTGTGGTATTGCCAATTCTTGCAGGCCTATAAAAGAAGGTCGGCCTTGGCCTTGTATTAAAGAATGCTATGGCACCATGCAACACCTGATCTTACATGAAGTAACTTGGGCTATGACCAAATTCTAATTGTCTCTTGCTGTTCCTACCTGATGTGTCAGCCTATTTACTTAGTATATGATATCTCACTGATTGGCTACTTAAGAAACTTTCCATCCTAAAGCTGACATAGCCATACTTCAAGTGCAGTTTCAGCCATACTTCAAGTGCAGTTTCAGCCATACTCCAAGTGCAGTTTCAGCCATACTTCAAGTGCAGTTTCAGCCATACTTCAAGTGCAGTTTCAGCCATATTTCAAGTGCAGTTTCAGCCATACTTCAAGTGCAGTTTCAGCCATACTTCAAGTGCAGTTTCAAGTGAAAATTTGGGGCAAAAAGGATACTTATAACTTTGACCAAAAACTCCTCGTCTGAAGGCCTGACAAGAAATGGTTTCACACAAAAATTCCTATACAAACATACTTTAAGTGCCCAGCCTCATAGTAACTTACTTCTACCTCTCCGACTATCTAAGTTAAAGATACAATTTTTGTTATAGCGACCTGTGTTACTTGTTGAACCATCTGATGAGCTCCCTAGCCTATGCTTTAGAGGGTCTCTCCTACCGATAGTTTTGATTAACAAAACTACAGCTACTACGATAAAATTCACTGCGATTCATATAGGGTCCCTCCGACCAAGACTTTACTTAAGCCTGAGTCACATTTGGCTACTTTACTATCAGCTATCGAAGTAGCGGCTACTAGGTAGCTAGTGTGACATAGGTAGTAGCGGCTACTAACAGTAGCGTGCTAGTCAAAACCCACTAGCATCGAAAATCAAACATGTTCTATTTTCCGTGCTACTAACCCGAGCGAGTAAGTCACGTGACCAACTAGCGACTAGCAAGTAGCAACCTGGCGGCTAGTGTGACATACTGAGCTACCGGCTAGTTGCAACTGTGCATGCTCTCTGTCAACTCTTGAGTTTTGTTTCAAGTGTATTTGTAAAACAGCTAAGTGACAATGAGTGATATTAAGGGGACCGGAGGGGATGTCATAACATTTTTGACGGTTGCAATGTATCTTAAGGCTATCTCTAATTTCGTGCGGCTCGGAATTTGTTTCCGTAACTATTTTTGTTTTGTAAATAGTTGATCAAATCATCACAAACGTCTGTTACACACCCCAATATCAAGTGGTTTAAATCATTACGCCTTATACGGTTATACCAACAGATGACATTTTACACACTTGACACAGACAGAACAAAATGAAACTGATTAGCACAATCCCAACTACTATGTAGCAGCTACCATGTTTTGTGTGTGACAACTTTAGTAGCAGCTATTTTACTAGGAGCGAACCAGTAACGGCTATTAAGTAGCCAAGTGTGACTCAGGCCTTAGTGTTATGAAGACTAGGGTACTTTCAGTAAAAGTGTTAAGAAAGCAAATAACTTGAACTGGCACTCACAAATCTAAAATATTGCCAATCGACTGGTGGTAATCTGCTGTCTTGCAAGAAGATTACAATCTTTGGTTGATAGGGATGTCCTTTTGAAAGTGTACTATGGATGCTTTCATAGTGTTCTGTCATATGGAATATCAGTATGTGGAAGTAGCTCAGACAGCTTAAGACGGTTTATTCTTCAGAAAAGAATTGTCAGATCTCTCTGTAAAACCCATTTTTTGAGCCATTGTAAACAACTTTTTCAAGAACTAAAAATCCTAACTCTTACCAGTGTTTACATTTTGGAAGCAGCAACTTTAGTAAAAAAGAATCCTGATATATTTATTAAAAATAACCAAATACACAAATATAACACAAGGCAAGCAGAAAATCCCCACTTACAAAGTGTAAAGTCCACACTAGTAAAAAAAGGCGTCCAACATTCAAGTATAACAATCTGTAATAAACTAACAGAAGAAATTAAAGACAACATAGAAATATTCAGAAGAAAACTTAAATCCAAATTGGCTGATAAAGCATACTATACAATAAAGGAATTTATGGAAGATCCTATCTGAAACAAAATAAAATGACGAATGCGACACCTGGCGTTTCTAGCAGGATATCTTCAAGTATTCAAGTAAGTAAGTAAAGGCTAGGTCCCAAGTTCATTTGGTAACCTATGTTAAACAAAATGTAAAATTCCAGTACAGTCAAAATAGCCACCAAGGGAGCCAATAAACCCCTGTTCAAAACAACATGGAAACTTTCCAATAGGCTACAAGATGTTTGATCAAAAGCTATTATATCAGCAAATATCGGGTTTGAACTATATTACAATCAATATTGTCAACATCGAGTTGAGTCGGTTTACCTTATATCCTGCCTCTTTCAATGACAAAGCAAGTTGAGAGCTAACTGTAGATTTTCCAACGCCTCCCTTGCCAGATAACACTAGGATAACATGTTTCACTCCTTTTAACATTGCACATGAGATTTGTTCAAAACTAATAAAAGGAATACAAGTGATCAATTAACACACGAAGGGTCATAAAGTGAACTTTACTGATTTATTTGGCTTAATTTTTCAAAATACAGTAATTCACAATACATTCCTACCCACTTCAAAATATAACCTTACTTTCAGTCTTGGATTGACAACCTGTAACTGATGTTTTTCGTCTCGTCTAGCTACGTCACAGAATAAATCTCTTTCCTAGCTCCCCCCGGAATAAGACCGGTCAGCTGGTATTCTGCCTAGTATCTAACTCATAAAAAAGGCCCAGGTAAAACAAATCACCCATGAGGATAACTCGGAAGAGACTTGTTCACACACCGCTAATGAAGCATTTTAAAGATGACGTTACAAAAACAGAGTTTCGATTTAGTTTCGAGTGTAGTTTGGATCCAAAATTCAAAAGAGTTAACGACTATACTATCGTACTAGTAAAATCTAATACAGTTCCCATATTTTACTCAAGATTCCTTATTGTCATTGAACTTAATTATGTAATATACAACGTCAATACTTAAAACTACAAAGCTGGAAAATAAATAAATGACTTTCAGTAATTTAGTTTTACATATTACCTTATTACCTCCCGCTGAATCGGTGACCAGATTTGTTGGATGGATAGCGTCAAATAATTGAAATGGGTCCATTCCATTAGTCGTTAGGCTATTAATTAATGACCCTCTGGAGTCTGGACCACCCACTTTTCTCTCCCTGAGACTATTTTATACGTCCCAAGCCCCAGGTAGATTTTTAAAAATCAACTTGTATTTTGAGGAACCTTAATTAATTTAGAAAGCCTGAATTAATTAAGGCTTCTACTAATCAAATGGTGTTTGGATACAAAAATAACTGAAATGTATGCATTTGAAAAAGAAATGTTGTCAATTATATCATTAGTTGGTCATAAACTCACATTATCAAAAGTGTTACCCATCCATATGTATGTGAGGTTTGCAAAAAGTATAAGTTTTAATTAAGTATTATTTTAATATTTTTGTTTAAAATACATTGTATGCAGTACTTTGTGTTCAACAACTAGCTACTTGAATCATGTTGGAAATTTAAGGAACACAAGTGGTCGAATCAGGTAGTTCAAAAACATTTTTCTATAGAAAGTGGGGTGAAGGCAATTTCAGAGGCGTAGCCAAGGGGGGGGTTCCGAGTCATGACCATAGATCTCTATCCATAAATAGAGATCTATATGGTCATGACCCCCTCCCTCTGAGCCTTGATAAAGGCCCCATGACCGGTATGGAATATAATGTGCACGGTAGAATTCATTTTGTAAAGGTTCTATTCAACTGTAAGGTGAATAATACAATTCCTAAATCACAAAACTATGCTATTAATAATTTCTTGAAGTGGAGACTATTGGCAATTCTTACAGAATATTTAAATCACAAGAAGGCCAATAAAGTGTCATATTTTTCGACAGCAATGCTGTCATCGTCAGGCAAACTTGTTTAATAAAAAATCAAAAAATTGTTTGAAACGTAACAATCTTGTTCGGGTTCGAAAATACAGAAATAGAAATGGAGCGTGTTTATTGTACATCTGTGTATCAGTGTTTTTAATAAGTATTGCTCAAATTATGACAGGATCATTATGTTATTTAATTCCACTAATTGGAAGGGGGTAGTGGACCGGGGGCTTCAAAGTATGTTTGTCTGATAATAGTGATTGAAATATTGGTTTCTCGGGAACATTATATGTACCAAAAGAATAAAAATCGCAACTTTTTACTTAAATTACAGTATTTGAATGTAAGTGAGCTGCCTTTTGCACGATAGTACTTGATAAAGAATAACACTATTTAGTAGAATAGAAATAGTGAATCAAATAGTGTAGAATACGCCTAATATTCCATTCAAATTTCAATTTCGGTAAACTTAGACTATAAATAAAGTATAAATATATATATATTCAATGTTGATAGTGCGCGATTAATCGACCTAGAATCGGTTGAGTCGATTACTTATACCAACTCCGACCCATCGTCAACTTCACAGTTTTGAGTATGTGAACAAGTTTCCTCACTTTTTTGTACTGTCTATGCCATTGGCATTTTTAATTAAAATAAGATATAAATCATCTGTTCAATGAAATATAACAATATGTGAAACTAGACTAAATTAGCTACTACTCTCTTTAATAGCACTGTAGTTTTGAAAAAAAAAAAACACCATAAATGAAAGTATTTAAATAAAACTTTAATTGTCCTCTGCAAGGTGATACAAATTTTCAAAGAAATTTGACCTGTATTCCCTTAATAACCTGTAGGCATTACTATGTATGTGAATACAAATTGGAAATAGTTTATTAAAATCTTTAATATTATTTCCAATTTTTATTCACAGACGTGGCCTAATAATAATGACCACAGAAAAATTATAATACGTCTGTACAAACATTTAAATGATTTCATCTGTATTTCTTGTTCCTCTATGGAATCGTTGTCATGGTTACTGTTCTCAAAGGCAACAGTAAATTAATAAATTAGTAAACAAACATGGAAGTTTGGAGATGTAACAATAATCAAAGTGGAGCTGAACTCAATTTCAAAAAGTAGTTTGTTGGTTCATCTTTAATAATGGTACGGTAAAGAAATTTATGTTACACAAAATAGTAATTCTATCTTTCCTCTACTTAGTAATAATTGTAATGTCTGTGAAACTCTCACCATTTAGGTACAACGTACTTCACAACTTAGTAATTGTAATCTATGTTAAACTATCAGCATTTAGGTTCAGTACTTCACAACTTATGCCATTGAATACAGATCCATTACAGCCGTATTCCTTTTTATTCAATCATATAATTTATATCTATTTTAATGACAACAAATCTTTTTTTATTAAGTATAAAAATTTACATAACACATACATTTATTGTCATTACAATTAACAATTGTGTTAATATAACCCGCTTGAATTAAGTTAAATAAATTTGTTCCTGAATTTTCAAAGGAATAAAATATAGAAGCTATATATCTAATATTTCAGATTCTATCAAGAGTTAAACCTGCGGTTGGTGCTGGATCATCTTCTGAGCATCAAGGTAGTTCCAAACAAATCCAAACTTTGGAAGAGTTTCTGAAGAAACGAGACTACACAGGAGCGATAACTCTTCTAGAGGTGTGTTGACCTAAAAGAATTGTGGGGGCTAAAGTTTAAAGCACCAGATTATGGGAGAGGACACATGCCGATAATGGTGGGCGGGTGAGGTGGGCAGGGGATTTGGATTCAACATAGGGTCGACATTTTAAAAGAGTTCCCTCTTGATAGTATTGATATCATTTCAACATAATTTGATAGTTTAGAGGCTTCCTAGTAATTTCTTTAGACACTGGCTTATAGGTATTTGTTAAACTAATCAATTAATTTTTTGTACAAAAATTAGGAAAAGAAACTTAAAATCTACTCTTTTTTAAAGAAACGTATCTTAGTTGTAGCTGTGTAGTAATGTTTGGTTACTGTACAGTTTGACCAGAGTAGTGGCAAAGGGACAGAGATGACCAACATGTGGCTAGGCTACTGTGCTTTTCACCTAGGAGACTACCAGAAATCTCTGTCCATCTACCAGGCACTCGGGCGCTCCAACACTGCCACACCCCCAGAGGACTTGGCCTCCAACCTCGCCTGTGTCTACTTCTTCCTGGGCATGTATCCACAGAGTGAAAAGGTGTGTGTATTGTATATTCTTAGTAGTTAGTAATGTCAATTATTTTATTCAGCAATGCTATTTCTTTATCCAATTTTCTGAAAAGCTTTTGAGATTAATTGTTTGTCTATTTTTAACCATTGTAATTAGTAGTATAACTATTTTGCGCAAAATCAGAGTGCTTAGTAAAAATAAAACTGAGAACATTTGCTTGGCCTGAATATTATGGTCTGTAGCCCTTGAAAATCAACTGAAGAGAATTGAATGTTTACATTATAAGCTAATTACCATTCCTACTAAACTACGAACAGAAGTGGTTAATGCTTTCTCAAGAATTAACCATATAAGAGGTGGATCACTAGTATTAACTCACAATAGATTGTCTGTTAGGGAGTGTGACATCAGTCAACTCTTATCAGAGTTGGATATGGATAAATTAAATAAACTCTTAATACTTGGCCCATGTAAACTGTAATCAATGACATTGTCAATGCATGTACTTTATTTGTTATACGATAATACAGATTGGTTTGATTTGACAACAGCTTATGTTGTGGTAGGTAGATTGCGCATATGGGTGAGGCAGGAAAATCAACATAGTTTGGCACAGATGGCAATTATTTTAAGAGTCTCAAGTTGAGCTACTGACACACACAAGTTTATTTGTTTTTGAAAATCACACAGTTTGGTTATATGTCAAGCTGAGGGAGGAGTAAGGCGGCAAGAGATGGCAGCACTATATGTGCTTGAGCTGCCGCAAGTTTATTTTTTTGCCTCAGCCATGTGGCATCAACCTGCCACAACATTAACTTTGATGTCATTAATTTTGCCAGATAAAAACTCTTTTAATCCAAAAATCTAATCTTTTACATATACCTTTTTAACCCTTTGCGGTCTCATTTTATTTTTAAATTTTTGTAAAAGCCTCCCGTATGGTTTTCCCCAGTCCCCTGTAAGCAAAATTTCAGCAAAATCCTCTCTGGTAATGCATTACCAGTCATTGAACCACACCTCTAAGCTGGGATTAAGCGCTCCCTAAGCTCGTGCCACTCTCCGGCTCACTGGATTTGATGAGCCATTTTCTCTTCAGTGATCCTCAGCGGGTCATTGTAGCCCCGCACCGGCGTGATCCAACAACTAGCATTGCACCGTGAGCGCACCGGGTGGGATTCAAACCACGTGTGACAGACAGGAGCTGTCCGTCCATACTAACCACCGCTGTTTGTGGTCAGCTGAGCCTGGCCAGCATACACTACACATTACAGCAGGAGCTTGCCATAGTGACATCTACAAGCGTATATTGCTTGATAACAGGTAACCATATCTCTATGTGATAGAGGATCAGCTGAGCCTGGCCAGCATACACTACCTGGGCTCACATTACCAGGAGGCTATAGACATCTACAAGCGTATACTGCTTGATAACAGGTAACCATATCTCTATGTGATAGAGGATCAGCTGAGCCTGGCCAGCATACACTACCTGCGCTCACATTACCAGGAGGCCATAGACATCTACAAGCGCTTGATAACAGGTAACCATATCTCTATGTGATAGAGAATCAGCTGAGCCTGGCCAGCATACACTACCTCGCTCACATTACCAGGAGGCTATAGACATCTACAAGCGGTATACTGCTGATAACAGGTAACCATATCTCTATGTGATAGAGCAGCTGAGCCTGGCCAGCATACACTACCTCGGCTCACATTACCAGGAGGCTATAGACATCTTGCTTGATAACAGGTAACCATATCTCTATGTGATAGAGGATCCTGAGCAGCATACACTACCTCCACATTACCAGGAGGCTATAGACATCTACAAATATGCTGCTTGATAACAGGTAACCATATCTCTATGTGATAGAGGATCAGCTGAGCCTGGCCAGCATACACTACCAAGTCACAGGACAGCTGAGCCTGGCCAGACATAGATAACAGGTAACCATATCTCTATGTGATAGAGGATCAGCTGAGCCTGGCCAGCATACACTACCTGCTCACATTACCAGGAGAGCAGCTGAGCCTGGCCAGCATACACTACCTACATTACCAGGAGGCTATAGACATCTACAAGCGTATATGCTCACATGATAACAGGTAGTGATAGAGGATCAGCTGAGCCTGGCCAGCATACACTACCTGGGCTCACATTACCAGGAGGCCATAGACATCTACAAGCGTATACTGCTTGATAACAGGTAACCATATCTCTATGTGATAGAGGATCAGCTGAGCCTGGCCAGCATACACTACCTGCGCTCACATTACCAGGAGGCCATAGACATCTACAAGCGTGATACTGCTTGATAACAGGTAACCATATCTCTATGTGATAGAGGATCAGCTGAGCCTGGCCAGCATACACTACCTGCGCTCACATTACCAGGAGGCCATAGACATCTACAAGCGTATACTGCTTGATAACAGGTAACCATATCTCTATGTGGTGGAGAGCAGCTCAATTCACTCAATACAATTCTGGCATTTACCAGCAAAAGTGAGTAGTGAAAACATACAAGTCTGAGCTTTTATAATGTACTGTAATGCAAATTTCCAGACTGGTTCAACACTCTTCGAGGATTAGTGTGTATATTTTCACAAATTTTGAATGTCAACATTTTCTTTAGGTGTGTGTTTTTTTAAATACTTAATTGGAACTTTTACTCAACATTAAGTAATTATTCAACATTTTCTTGAGGGAATGTGTAATTAATTAATTTAGTTTGTTTACGAATGTGGATGAATTAGTTAATCTGTATAGCTTACAAATCACCTAAACACTACAAAAGCCACTGCGCCAGTTAAACAAACGACAATAACAAAGCAAGTTAATCAATTAGCAAGTTAATATAGGTACATTTCTAAAGTTGTCTTTTAAGTCTAATATTAAACATAGGAACCTGTTTTGGTTAATTTTATGGCAAGCTACTTTATTGTAAGAGTAGCTTTTGTGATAGAAAGCTATTCCAAAGAAGTAACATTTCTCAGCGGCCCTAGGTGTCTTAGAAACCCAGAGAAGCCCACAATTTCCCCGACTAGCAAGAGCCTCTGAATGTGTCAGTTGAAGTCAAGCTGTACATGAATATCAATGAACAGAAATGTTATTGATTGTCCCGATAGTTGGCAATGCTTAGTTGCGGCTAAGATTTCTCGGCGATCCTTTTAGGTCAAATTGCTGCAGCGACTTTCACCAAAAATTCTTGTTGTTATGATTGGACTCTTCTGGAACTATCAAGTACCTGCACATTATCAGGTTTTATAGTGACAACTCAAGACTTCCAAAAACTTTGACGGCAAACATCAAAGTCATAATCCTCAGTGGAAAATCTCAGATTTCCAGAGTGCTTAAGGTGGGTTTGGTTTGTGTAGGGAGTACCTGGCACTGAATGTGTACGTGGCACTCTGTTACTACAAGCTCGACTACTACGATGTTTCACAAGAAGTGTTAGCCGTGTATCTACAGAAGTATCCAGACTCTGCCATCGCTATCAACCTTAAGGCGTGTAACCACTTCCGCTTGTACAACGGCAAGGCGGCCGAAGCAGAGATCAAAACTCTCATGGTAAGTTGTCGATATCTTCTAGTTCTAAGGCAACAGATTATAAAACCGTATCATTTTTCTGCAGTCATACAAATTACTAGTTTGTAATTAAGGTGTAATTCAAATAGACATCTGACACTGTCTACAGGGTTAGTCTGTAACACAGGCATAGAGGCCATGATTTCACTAGCTATGTTATCTCCCAGGAGCTGTTTTGCAGGAAAGTGTTTGGGAGAGCGCATTATAGTATTGACATTGCCCTGTTTTTTTGTCTCTTTAACTCTCCAACTATACTCACGTATCCTTTCTTTATACAACTGGTGAAATTGTTCTCTAGTGACACCATTCCTCGTGCCCTTGGAGTAAGATAACCAAACAACAGAGCTTGGCAAGCTCAGGCGTATACCATGATTTATCCACTAGATTCGTCTTATTCTGTTCTGTGAAAATTGTGCTATCGGTGAACTTAAATAATCACTAATCAGTGATTTTGTTTTCAAACACTTTGCACGAAAGCTTAAAATTCAAGTGTAACATTGAGAATGTTGTATTTTTCAGGATCAGAGCTCGTCTTCATTCAGTTTTGGACATGACTTGATTCGCCACAACATCGTCGTGTTCCGAGGGGGAGCGGCCGCTCTCCAAGTGCTGCCTCCTCTCGTCGATGTCATTCCTGAAGCCAGGCTCAACCTGGTCATCTACCACCTCAAACAGGTACAGCAGACTCCCTCTAGCCTGCTCACGCATAATAACATACACAATAACAATTATTACAGGTGTTTTCCATGGTTTTTGAGTGAAGAAAAAGTACCGGTGTTTCAGGATCTGAAGTCTGACCCTGTCTTTAGGTGAAAAGTAACCTAAAACATAACACAAAACATTAGTAAAAGAGCTAACCTAAAAGTATCAGCGCAAGTTGGCCAGTCACCCACCACCAAATAACCTAATTTTGTCTTTTTTCCCTTCCCCTGTTAAACTTAAGTTAATTTTACATTAGATAGCCTAGAAAACAACACAACGCCTAGAAAATTTAGGTTAGGGGCTTGCACAGATTGTAGCAAAGCAGGTCAAAACTTGACCATTTCTATTAGCATCAACATAGGCCATTATTGAGGTAGTTTACTGTCCTTTGCTCTTGTATTGTGAATTTGGACAATTGGCTTGGCCACATGGGCCACCAGCAAAAAAAAAAGGTTAGCTGGGCAACACAGCCTCAGGCTTATTGTGCTAGCCAACAGAGTGGGAAGGATATGGAACAAGGAGAATGGGTTTACTAGTATCATGCTTGGCCAACTGATTTGGCCTTAGAGTCTTAGACCAAAATAGAAAGCATTGGTTTTTCATCCTTATCCACCTGTCAGTAGCTTACACTGCGGTTGCTGTTTGACGCCAAATCTGCCCCCAGTTAACTTGGGTTCTTGTAACAGAAATAAAAAATACTTAATCCAATTTCTGTTTGCGTTGAGGACTGGTCTCCTTATCGTTCCCTATTAAAAGCCGTACAAAATATATTACAAAGGTGATTCGGCAGTTTATGGCCAGTAAAAGCCTCTACCTCAATTACCGAGACCTGTCAGTAGTCTTCAAACAGCTTCACAGAGGTCTTCTAGATCCAAACCGGAGGTAACCAACAGAAGTAACCACTCTCTCATTCTGCTAATTGACTCTCAAGAGTGAACCTTCTTAGTGTAGTATAACGGGAACGCATCGTTATACCACATGTTTGGGAGCGTAATGCAAAACAATGGAAAAGCGTCATTGTCTTGCATTTTAAGGCTTAATTCGGATTATTAAACTGGTACTACTGTAAGATCATCTCATACTATTTATTATTACAAGCTTATCATTTAAATCTGACAAAGTACAAACAAAACCTAACGCTTAACCCAAAGTACAAAGAAACTAAACTTAACAAAACTTACCCTACCAACACCATCAAGCTCGGCTCGCTCAAAAGCCATGTAGCTGATGCCCAAACACCAAACACACCCATCACCTGTCCAAGACCTCTCTCAGACCTGTCTCCGACCAGACCTCCCCCTATGACCTTACTCTAACTATATACTGGTAAGCTAAGCCCTTGGCAACAAGGCTAGCATACCAAACACTAAGCTATTCACAATATCTACAAGGTTTCCTACAGTACATGTTATCTATCAGCTAAATACAAATGTACATTAAATCCTATCTAAAAATGTTACTTTTTAAGTGACAACAAAATACTAAACATAAACACAATGACTTATTCTACATTAGCACACTTCCAGTTGCCCCATAAAGAGGAAATTTCGTACTAAGTAGCCAAAATGCTACCAGCTTTAGACATCATCTTTCTTTTCTGTATCTCAGTCACATCATGGTGCTCCCGAGCTAAAAGAATGATTGATTTTCAGGAAGAATACAAGGAGGCATTTCTTCTTATCAAAGACCTCGAACCATCAGTTCCTCAAGAGTACATTTTGAAGGGTGTTGTAAATGTTGCAATCGGACAAGAATCTAATTCTGTAAGTAGTATTTTAGCTAAGCTTATTATGCTACAAAATGTGTTTTCAGAGTAAATGGTTTTCAATAGAGTATTCTTCAAACACTTAATTTTCTGGACAATTTGTTTGAAGGTTAACAATTCAAACAGTACAGAATCAGAATTAAACATCTTTATTTCACATTGTACAATACATACAAATTCAAATTGATTTATTTCCTCAAATTCAGTTTACAATCAATACAAGTTTGTAGAACACAATAAATCTTCTCAGAAGGTGACTTGCCAATTATAATTATTTAAAACTAAAATTAAGAAGTGTTCAAAAATTATATTTAACATAATTAATTTACATAACTATATACACTCACTGCTACAAACTAATAAACATAAACAAAGGAAATTTAGGGCCTGATTAATGCCTGATTAGAGGTTCCATTTAATTCATTTAAAATTTATTCTCCAGCGGTCAGAAGTGTTTAAAAATATATTCTTTTTTTTCTTTCAGAAAGTAGTGCTGTAAGGTTTTATTAATGAATAGTGCAAGTTTATTCCTACAACTAAAACCTAATCTAAGAAACATGAAAAATCCTGGATGATTTCACATTTTTTCCAAGCTCACCCCCCTGGACCAAGGCATCCACGCGTTCCTGGGCTGGACGCCAACACAGCACTGCCTTCATATAAAACAAAGACAGCCGGCTTTTCGCCAGCCCGTACTAGACATGAACAACCAAGGTACAAGGAAGCGAGCACAAAACAAAGCAAAGTAACGCAAACAGGACCAATACATAATCATAAAGAAATCTATTTTAAAAACAGTTTGTTTAAAATAAACATTCTTGGTCTGGGAAGTTGTTTTTATCTATGGATAAAAAACAAGGAATCAACCAACGTCTTCCAAAGTGAGAAGCCACTCTTTTAACTTTCTGACAAATATCTTCTTTGTGTTGATACAAGAATAGTGTCATGTCTAATGTACCAGGAACAAAAGAAATAACAAAAGAAGATGACATTAGAAGAACATATCCTATATTTAAAACTAACTTTTACTTTAACTTGAAACAAGGTATTCGTCTATTGAGTAATGACTTTTATTTAACAGATATTTCTTAACTGAATGTCTAAAACATTTTTTCTCCACATTACTTTTTATTAATTGTGGCAAAAGATTAAAAAACTGTGATCCCATATGAAACGCCTTTTTATTGTAAAAAGACAAATGGTGTTGCGGAATGTCTATTAAACTTCTATTTCTTGTATTATGAAAGTGACAGTCGCCTCTAAGATTGAATTTGTGTAACTGATCTGATATACAGGTAGTACAGTCTAAAATATATTGATCATATACCGTAAGAATGTTCAATTCACAGAAGTTTTTCTTAACTGACGCTACCCCCCCAGGTTTAACAAAATTCTTAATGCTTTCTTCTGCATTACCAGAATTTTATCAAGGTTTCTTTTTGAAGTGCCACCGTATATGGCTAAACCATAGGCAAAGTGTGAGTGCACGTGAGCAAAATAAATTGATCTTAAAGTTTCAAAACTACGGTAGAACACATTTTTTGACAATCTAAACTTCAAAATAAAATTATCTTTTTATGTACTACTCTTACCAGTAACTTAATAGCCCTGTTTACTCAAAAAAGTAATTTTGGCATCAAATTTTGTTGTTTAAAGGGATTTTTAGAATCCTTAGTGAGAGTGAATTACGACCGCTTCTTGGCATCGTGTCATGCAAGGGCATAGAGAACCTCCGATCTTCATCGTTAATTTGCCAAATTACAGGTGAAAAATGCTATTTAATATGAATATGATTTAGCAAATATACTAATACGCGTAGTGTGAGATTTAGAACTTTTGAACAGAACTTAATTTAAAAACAGTTGTTGTAAATAATCAGAGCATTGTAAGTGGTCACTTGGTTACGTACAGAGGGAACACATGAAGGTGGCTCAGCAGTTCTTCCAGCTGGTAGGCAGCAGTGCAAGTGAATGTGACACGATCCCAGGCCGACAATGTATGGCTTCTTCGTTCTTCTTGCAGCGCCAGTTTGACGATGTCCTTCTCTACCTCAGCTCCATCAAGAGCTACTACTGCAACGACGACAGCTTCAACTTCAACTATGCACAGGTACATCCACCTACCAATCAGTCAATGTAAATTCTAAGAGTAAGTAAGACTCCAAAATCAAGACTGAAAAAGATTTACTAATCGAGCGGAAATTCCCTTAAAACGGGATTCTTCCGGGCCGGAGAAATTATTGGTAATTTTATGGGGTGGGAGGATTTATTTTGGAAAAATTTTAAGATTAAAAAGATTTCTAATGATTTTTTTTATGGAAATGGAAGTTTAAAAAGAATGTTTAGCAGATCTTTTAAATTGAGATAATTTTTGAACTATCTCATTTTTTGATAATTTTACTCTGATCGGTGATGAGTTTTCTAGGTGAATTCCTATTGAAAATTCCCCCCATTACAAAACAAATCTAAATAAAAACTTTAAAAATTATAATATAATGTTTACATCTTTTCACTGAGTAAATGAGTTATTATTTGAACCTTTTTTGACGTTTTAATGTTCATAATTCCCAGTAAATATTTCAAAGTTTAATGATATGATAATACCACTAATACAATCAGTAATAATATCAAATCAAAAGACAATCATGCTGCACCATACAAATTTCTTTAAAACTAACAAATGAAACACAATGTTGGAATTTGAAGGTTAAATATGTCCTTTTTACTGTAAATACTACTTTTTCAACTTTCCGACATTTGCTTTTTAGTAGTAATAACTGAAATGAAATAAACCTTTAATCCTGCCCAAAAATTTTCTGATATCAAGCAAGAAAAACTTGCTTTGCCCAATCTCCGCCCGAAGGGCAAAACCCAAACCCGTCCATCCTTACATAACTCCCTATTTTCCTAGTGTATTTTAAACAAGCAAAAGTTTATGTAAAGTCTTATTGTTTGTCAATGGTGTTAAAACTGCCATGCACCAAGTCAAGCCTGCAACAAGTAGCAAATCTTAAACAGAGTAAACAGTTGGAGTCTAAACTATTCTGTCGAGTGTATCAAACCACTTGGATCAATCCAGTAGCTTCAATCTTATAAAGCTTTTTCTATATCTGAAAACAATATTCCAGATTTCATTCTTTTTTTACAATGTAAGTTCCAGATATTTTAAAGGGGTGTCAAAACTACTTCATACTCGATTGACAACTTTTCATTCTGAAGTTCAGAGTAGAATAAGCCTCCTATAACAAGTTATTTATTCAGATTTACAATTTTCACAGGCAAAAGCAGCGCTGGGTCATTTTAAAGAAGCTGAAGAGATTTTTCTGATGGTGCAAAATGAAAAACTGCAAAACGACTACATTTATATTAGTCATTTAGCGAGATGCTGTGAGTACCACCACCTTTTGCTATCAGTTTGATTTTTGTATTGATAGGAATAAAATATATGGGTCTAATATCCTAACATGGCAACCACCTACCCAAGTGGCAAGTACCTCTAGACTAACCAAAAGAAGGTTTACCCTCAGAAAATTTAAAAGTTATTAATTAGTGAATTCCAAGTTTATTTAAACTGGTTTTGTATAATTGTTTGTGTCCAAAATTTTATCTTAAATTTCATTTTAAATTTTGTGTTTGATTTAGACAATTGTTTGAGTTATGAGACAAAACTGCTTGGAATCTCATTTAAAAGATGGTGATGAGTACAGTTACTCGAATTCAGTAGAAATATTTGGTGTGACTGAAGCTAAGAAAAAAGATACCTAGTGGAAAAGGAAATGTTTTTGATCTAAGCACTCGTCGTGTAATAATCACCAGTAGTCTAAACTATAAGCTTCATATCTAAATTAGTAGTCTTTAACACACAGGTTTCAACTGTTCTAACTCCAATATTGTTGTAGTTTGTATATACCGCTAGAGTAGGCTGCTTAGTGACAGTGCAATTCACAATGGACTGGACTCTGATCTAACTGAAAGATACCGGTTTTGTTAATTCTCAGAATAAGGCCCAACCACATTCCTTGAGGAGTGGTTGGTGGTACACATTCCAATTGTAATCATATTGTTGTAATTTATTAGGATCAATTTAGTGAAGGTACGAGGGCTATCCAGAAAGTAAATTACGTTTTGGAATAAAAATTATATGAAGAATAGGAAAAGGTTTTTATTATATACATTTGAAAGCCACACTAAAATACTACTTTTCTACATAATCACCACACAAATTTAGGCAATTATCATACCGATGGACAAGCTTTAAAATTTCTTTGTCATACAATTCTGCCGCCTGTTCCTTCAACCCTTTTGTTACTTCTTCCTGCAGCCGTTCATCATCGTCAGAACGCTGTGCGTTGCCAGCCACTTCTTCATCGTTAGGAACAAGTGGTAGTCGCTAATGCAAGATCCGGACCGTGCGGTGAATGAGGAAACAACTCCCACTGCACGGTCACCATGATCTTCCTTATCGACATCGTTTGCATGCTTTTTTGTTTCTGAAGGAAAGTTGTGTGTCCCCACTGCATTGACTGCAACTTAGTCTCACAGTTAACATGTTTCACCCATGTTTCATCACCAGTAACAATCCGATTAAGTAGTGAATCGCCATATTTGTGGTAATGGTCAAAAACCGTTAACGCTACACCCATTCGCTGATTTGCGTGATTTCATTAACTTTTACCGCAAGTTTGGCATTCGCCAAGCTGGGTCTTCCACTCCTCTTTTCGCCGTGCACATTTCTTCGGTCATTTTTTAAGCGAATGCTCCATTGACGCACTCCACCTTCAGTGATGGTATTGTCCCCGTACACTTCACAAAGCTGCCGATAGATTTCAATCGGTTTACAGTTTTTTGCAGCCAAAAACCTTATTACTGCACGCACTTTACAGCTCGCGGGATTTTCAATTGACAAAGACATTTTCAAGCAACACTGTAACGTAAAAATGTACGACACATACCTGAGAGTTGATTGGCTAGATGCAGATTGAACTGGGGAACAACCACATATCAAGATGGCCACGCTAGCTTCACTAGCGGAGGTAACCGAAAACGTAACTTACTTTCTGGATAACCCTCATATTTAAAATTTGAGACAATACAACTTTGACAACTAGTGTGATTTGAACTAAGCTATACTAAAGAAACTGTACAGAATATTGAATGAAGTACGTTAGAAATTATAGTAAAACTTGCGTGAAGTACTTCTTGTTCACATATACAACATTGAATGAGACTTGTTGATGGTTTAGATGTGATGTCCGGGAAGCCTCAGTCAGCTTGGGAACTTTACTTGAAAATGGAAACTTCCTCAGATTCTTTCAGTTTACTACAAGTAAGCAATTACACGTTCCTTTGCACTCTTCTTCGCGGTTTGCTTCATTTAGACCACCTTAGTTGAATGCTTACAGGTGTTGAGCTAAACAAGTGCTTGTTAATATGTTCGCCTATATTTTTTAGGGTTGTTCAAAAGTACTTATCTGGACAGTAATCTGTGGTTTTATTTTTGTATTTTCCACCTATAACTAGTTTTTGGTGGCAATATTGTTCCATATGTACATATGTTATTGCTCATGTATTGTTGATGGAATAAACTATATTTTTATTCTTTCTCTGACCATAACCTTTGAACTGGCTAAATATTTTAAAACACACTTTAAATCACTAAATCACTATTTGAGATGCCGACCACTCTCGTGAGGGTATTTTAAGGATGAGTGTGATGAGTAGTAGTAATCAGGCTATATACTGTTAATTACCAGGACAATTAATAACTTTACATTAAAACCAAAACAAATTTCAGTATTGTGTTTTTTGATTAATTAGAATAATTGGAACTAACCTTTATATGAAGTTAGCTATTAAGCGTTTATTCAAATTAAGATCTATAAAGCTATGGTTTCCTAGAAAACTGTTCACCGCTAAATTACGGCCGTTATTGTAGCGGTGAACGTAACGGTGACGGTGGACGTAACTCAATATTTAAACAGATGTAGACAAAAACAACTTTTGACATTTTGTTTTTTTTTAGTTGTCAAAGTTTATTTACGTATGTAGTAATGGACAAGCTAGACTTTTGTTTACAAAACAAAATGTGTCACCTGGCGAGCAAAACCTTAACTAGTTTTCACCGCTAACTTTACATCCACCGTTTTCTAGGAAACCACTCTCATATGATTGTATTGAAAACAAAACTCACCGTCATATTACGGCCGTATTGTAGCGGTCACCACTTTCTAGGAAACCATAGCTTAATAAGTCATTTGACACAGTATTTAAATTCTGTTTGTAATATTTCCAGCTTGTTGATTTAGAGTCACTATTTGACAGTCACATGTTTCGGATAAACATTCAGATTTAAGTACTTATTTGAAGGCAGAAATAGTTGGGCCGGATGGTGTAGTGGTGAGCATAACCACCGGCAAATGGAGACCCAGGTTCAAATCCCGGTTCGGTCCAAATATTTTTGTCTTCAAATTTATTTAGTAATAAATTTATCATTTATACAAATTAAGATATATATAAATGAAACTTAAGAACGACGAGGATTATAAAATATTAGGATAAAATGCCTAGAAGACAAAAGAACCAAGAAAATACTGAAGACAATCTAAATAATAGTGTTGTTATGAATGAAGGGAAAAATACATGGCAACCAAGCAGAATTCCCAGTTTTGAAGAGTCAAATTGTACATGGGAACAGTACTGCCGACGACTGTTGAATAAGTTTGTTCTAACTGGTATTTCAGAGGAAAAGAAGGTTTTAGCACTTTTAGATGCTATTGGAGAACAAACTTACGCCCAAGGTGTCTTTGTTCACCTGGTTTACCAGGGACAAAACATTGAAGCAGATTTTGGATATTTTGGCAAAGAATTTCAATCCAATATCAAACAAATATGCAGAAAGGGTAAAATTTCATGCACGTTTCCAAAACTGTGAAGAATCTATAAAAGATTTTTCGACAGGTCTGAAAAGTCTATTGAAATATTCTAGTTTTCCACCTGAGTGGTTGGATGAGGCTCTTTGCACTCAGTTTATCATAGGAGTCAAAAATGAACAACTGAGATTAAATTTGTTTTCAGTTGAAGAACTGAGTTTTGTTAAAGCAATTGAATATTCTACGGTTTTTGAAAGTAATAGTTTTACTAGCCATGAGTTCACCCAGTTTTGTCGAGTTTGTTGTCTTGTAAAAGTGAGTTAATTAACTACTTACTAAATTAAGTATATACTTTTCACATTATATTTATATATATTTTTACTCCTTTCTTTGCCCTGTTTTTTTAGCTTAGAAAACAATACAACATGTACAAAAACTTTACAACATTAAACCGACCAACTGCAATAGAGAACACAACAAATACCTATTTATGCACAGTCCTTCACTGCTCTGAACCAGCCAATGGGGGCTGTCAAGCGGCTGGTCAGGTAGTCAGTCAATGTGCAGCTGTCACTGGCTGTGGACAGGCTTGGTTTCGGAGAGGGCAAGAGAGGAGCTTGTGCCGGTGTGTATGTGTGTGTGGTGTGTTTGCAGGTGCTGGCTAATGACTGCTACCGGATGGGTGAGTTCTGGCACGCGGCCAAGGCATTCGACATGCTGGAGAGACTGGACCCTAGCCCTGAGTACTGGGAGGGCAAGAGAGGAGCTTGTGCTGGTGTGTATGTGTGTGTGGTGTGTATGCAGGTGCTGGCTAATGACTGTGGATGGGTGAGTTCTGGCTAATGACTGCTGGACCTGAGAGACTGGACTACCGCCCTGAGTGGGTCAGTTCTGGCACTGCAAGGCATTGGCTGCTGGAGACTGGACCCTAGCCTGGCTGAGTACTGGGAGGGCAAGAGAGGAGCTTGCGGTGTGTATGTGTGTGTGGTGTGTCAGGTGCTGGCTAGAGACTGGACCCGCCCAAGGCATTCGAGCTGGAGAGACTGGACCCTGCCCTGAGTACTGGGAGGGCAAGAGAGGAGCTTGTGCCGGTGTGTATGTGTGTGTGGTGTGTCTGCAGGTGCTGGCTAATGACTGCTACCGGATGGGTCAGTTCTGGCACGCGGCCAAGGCATTCGACATGCTGGAGAGACTGGACCCTAGCCCTGAGTACTGGGAGGGCAAGAGAGGAGCTAGTGCCGGTGTGTATGTGTGTGTGTGTCTGCAGGTGCTGGCTAATGACTGCTACCGGATGGGTCAGTTCTGGCACGCGGCCAAGGCATTCGACATGCTGGAGAGACTGGACCCTAGCCCTGAGTACTGGGAGGGCAAGAGAGGAGCTAGTGCCGGTGTGTATGTGTGTGTGGTGTGTCTGCAGGTGCTGGCTAATGACTGCTACCGGATGGGTCAGTTCTGGCACGCGGCCAAGGCATTCGACATGCTGGAGAGACTGGACCCTAGCCCTGAGTACTGGGAGGGCAAGAGAGGAGCTAGTGCGGTGTGTATGTGTGTGTGGTGTGTCTGCAGGTGCTGGCTAATGACTGCTACCGGATGGGTCAGTTCTGGCACGCGGCCAAGGCATTCGACATGCTGGAGAGACTGGACCCTAGCCCTGAGTACTGGGAGGGCAAGAGAGGAGCTAGTGCCGGTGTGTATGTGTGTGTGGTGTGTCTGCAGGTGCTGGCTAATGACTGCTACCGATGGGTCAGTTCTGGCACGCTGCATGCTGGAGAGACTGGACCCTAGCCCTGAGTACTGCTAGTGCCGGTGTATGTGGTGTGGTGTGTCTGCAGGTGCTGGCTAATGACTGCCCGGATGGGTCAGTTCTGGCACGCGGCCAAGGCATTCGACATGCTGGAGAGACTGGACCCTAGCCCTGAGTACTGGGAGGGCAAGAGAGGAGCTTGTGCCGGTGTGTTCCAGCTCATCATTGCAAACACTGGCAAACAACCCAAGTGAGTCAAGCCAAATCCATACTACAAATCATATTGGCTACATTGATGCAAAAGTAGTTCATCAGGTTGTTTTATAACTTATAAGAGAAAGGTTTAGTTGTAAATTGTTAGCGCTTGTTCTACTGCTCTGATTTGTGTGTTATTCTAGATGTGGTAACCAAAGTGGCCTTATAGCAATACTATTCTGACGACTGATCAAGTTTTCTGTTCCGAGGTTCAGTGAGTAATGACTGTAATGTTGACAGAGAGCTGCTGCCGGAGACGTTATCCAGCTGTTACGCAACACTGCGAACCCGCAGGTGGAGACCATCATCTGGACAATGAAGAGATGGGCCAAGGAGAACAAAATAAATGTTTAACTCAATCTTCAACCTGTGTAGATATCATTAGAACCTCATATTGAACAGTAGATAGAACTTAAAAATTAAAGAAAATTCAAAACCAATACTTTTAATGGACAATGCTAGCCTTGCTAACGAAAGGCCTCGCAAGTTAAACGATTAAAAGTATTGGTTTTTGTTTTTATTTTCTAATTTTTAAATAGATTCCAATACTATGGCTCAAGTTTTCTAGTAGATAGAACCTTGTGCCTTGGACCAAAGATAATGTTATGGTAAGTAGATTGCACATAGATGCCACATGGTTGAGACAGCAAAATCAACATAGTTGCGGCAACCCAAGCACAGATAGTGCTGCCGTCTCTTGCCGTTTCCCCCTTGGTTGCACATGTCTTGTATTGACTTAAAGGTGACCAAATTGTGCAATTCTCTAAAACAAACAAACTTACTCTTGCGTCAGTGGCTTTACTTGAGACTGTTAAAAGAATTCTCTCACTGCGGAATTTGTGCTCGGGCTGCCAAACTATGTTGATTTTGCTGCCATAGTTGTTCGGTATCTGTACGCAATTTACCTACCATAACATTACCTTTGCCTGGACAGTGTCCGGACATGCCTACCTTCCAACCCAAAACCTACACAGTTATGGAGGTTTTGAACAGTTGGTTTTTAAACATATTATGGGCAAAAAATTAACTTGCCAAGAAATGTCCCTCTTTGTACTTCAAAGACGCAAGGAATAAAAATTCCACAAATAACTTGTGTTCCGACACAAAAACTAAAAGTTCATTTTTCCGGCTTCTTAAAGTTTTTTTTTAATTTTTTGAGTTATTTTGTTTGATAGGGTTTAGTTTACCACTCCTAAAAAATAGGTGTTTTCAAAATACTAATTGATTTTAAACACTTTTTCAGGATGCAGTCTCTCTTGACAAAACGCTTTAACGCCTTATTAGCTTTCTAACGTTAAATATGACTTTAAATTTTAAAAACATCATGATTTAAATATTCAAGTAAAAAAAGCTTATCAACCTCATTTGGCAATTTTAAAGATGAAACATACCAATCTTATTTTTACAGTGTTTCTATCAAGTATTTCTATTTAATATTTGTATATGAATGGCAACAAAATCCAGTATGTATCGCGTATTTCTATTTAATATTTATATGAATTTACAGACAAAATCCAGTATGTATCAAGCGTTTTCTTCAAACATTTACCAAAACAACTGGCACTAACAATTCGGGTGTTATTACTGATACAACTAAACTCAAGTCTAGTATTTATTGAACATCACATTAGTATTGAACAACAAGGAGTACAATATTTCAGTTTGTTCAAAATCTGTTTGTATGATAAAACTTAGAATAAGAAATACGAGGGGTACCCAAAAATAACAAGAACTCCATTATAAAAACCAAATTTTATTATTTTTTTTACAAATTTACATGTATACCTTCAGTATACTCTCAATTTAGTGTAATGCATTTGTCCATTCGATGCTCCTATGGTTTAAAGCACCCCTCATACCCCTTAGTCTAAATGGCTGCACGCTCCATCCTCATTTGCCTTTTCACCCCTTCATTTTCGTCATAACGATGATAATTTAAGTAAATTTTTAGTTTTGGGAACATAAATAGCCGCGTGGAGCAAGATTTGGTGAGTATGGGTCGTGGGGAAGGGTAGCGCACTGAGATGGCTACGTGGGCAGGCACATTGTCACGGTGAAAGAACCAATCTCCATATCGCCACAATTTAGGTCTGGAGTGTGTTGAAATTCGCTAAACTGAATTTCTACACACTACAGACAGCAAAGAAGCATTATCAATGGTCTTCGACGGTCTTTTTGCAATATTAACGTTTTTCTGAACAATTTCACCAGTCCGAGAAGTTAAAGGTCGTCCAGGGCGAGGCTTGTCTTCAATCGACAGGGCGCCATCTTGAATTCGGGAAAAATACTGGTTACACTCTGGTTTGGCTCAAAACATCGTCTTTGTAAGCTTTTTTAATAATTGTAACCGTTTCTGACGCGTTCTTACCGAGAAAAAGGCAAAACTTCACTGCTGAACTTTGTTCATTTAATTACACTGTCAAAACAAAACGAGGCAGAACAAAAACTACTTTTAGAAAAAACGCTCACAGCTCCTCTTCAAAGCCTCTCAGACTGACCACACTGAGTGCTCTGAACTCAGGAAGAGTTGAGCTTTCATCCCCTAGCGGCCAAAATGCAAACTATGCGCTCCCCACCTCGCCATCGACCGATTCCCGATACTTTTGGGTACCCCCTCGTACAATCTCGAAATACAAACAAAATAGAGTGGCAAAAGGGCTATAATGGCTAGTATAGTTTTATTATTTTACTATTATTTTTAGTTTTGAATTTAACTTTGGCATGTAGTTTTATTAGTCTTAAGATATATTGTTTAGTAAATAATTTGTATAGTGACCAATAAAGATTTCATTCATTTATTTTTTTAAATGAAGTTATACCGTTGAAAATAGTAGAATAGAGCATAATATTGGATTTGATATTAGAAAAAAAAACTAATTTGGACATTCAGAAAACCAATATTTAATTACTTTTAGGAACGAGGCTTTTCAATATCAAAGATATTATTGTCAGGTAAACAAAAATTAAAAACATGGTTAATGTTGAGGACCTGACGATAATATCTTTGATATTGAAAGGCCTTGTCCTAAAAGTAATTAAATATTGGTTTTCTGGATGTCCAAATTAGTTTCTTTTTTGTTATACAGTTGATCATATTAAACTGCCTTTATAAGGATTATGAGTTTTCAAGCATTTGTAGATTGTATTTTCCTGTACAATGAAGTTATGGTGTTTCTATGTTTGAATTTGTTGGTTATTTCTAGGTTATATACAAATATATATTATATTATTTGAGCAAAGTTATTTCACTCTCAAAGTTCTTATTTTAATGAAAAGAATAAAACATTAATTAGAAAATAACTAAGCACTTACAATAACAATATACCAACATTTTAAACCACTACTAAGAAAGCCCAAATTATTTAGCTAATATTTTAGTTAAACATCAATATTGGTAGAGTAAAATTAAATAGATACTCTGATACATAAATAAAATCTAAAAACTAGCTCTACCAGGTCTAATATACAAACTTGGAGTTTACAAACCAAATTTTATTTTTTGTTAAAACCAAAATATTCTAACTCAAACCAAGCGTAGCAGTTTTTCTGCAATATAATATTTACTTGTGGTTGTACGGTAGAAAGTTTATTTTTTTAAATCATTAGGCAATAGGGGTGTTTGGTTAACTAAATGTTCAAACAATTCGCAAAAGACTTTCAATTTGACATTACAGAAAGGTCCATCAGACAATGTATGTCCAACAAAATGTGTGACTATTGACTATGAGTTGTGACTAAACACAATAATTGTGTCCATCAAAATGTAATAAGAAGTTGTACACAAATGTGTGAAGGTAAGTAAAAGTTTCTGTTATGCAGACCTTTCGATTTGACAGTTTGACAACTGGTTGACATTCTACTGTAGGCTACATCTAGTAGACTACATACATAGATTATTAAGGAACTTATTTCAAGTCCTATAAGGAAGTAAAATATAACAAAATAAAACAAAAAATATTCACACCATGAAAAACAAAGGAACTAACAATAACATTTAGGTAAATTCAGAACTAACAATGTATAAAATTAAAATAAATATTAAACTTTACAAGAATGAAAAATAAATAGTGTGTCTTAGCACAAAGACGTTAAATATTAACCTTTTACACTGTATTTGTTTGACAACTGTCAGCTGGCTCAGATACATTTAATTAACATTGTAGTTTGAATGCCTTGTCCTTAGTTATAAGTGAAAGTATATTACATATCATTTTGTTCAGAACTTAACAACAAATTACAGTATGATCTCACTAATCCAGCCCTATATTGGGATCGGAAGCGCCGGATTAGTGGAGGTTCACTAAAAAGTAAAAAAGATTCAATTTGCCAGGAATTATATTTCTTACATTAGAGGACGATTCACTACTCTTAAAGAATGCTTCAATTTCATTCTTATTCTTCCTTTATGTCTGTGAATTTTTGATCTGCCAATGTTAACTTATCATCACCTTCTAATCATTTTAAAATCACATGCTTTTAATCCATGTCAAAGTAACATGATTACGTTTTTGCGACATCTCACGCCTGTACTGAACGGAAGCACCGATTAGCAATAAACAACGTACGCTTTACAGACAAGTAGAGACTTGAAAACAGGACCTAAATGACGCGGTCACAGCGCCGGATTACTGGACTTGTCGGAGTGGCAAACGGCCGGATTATAGAGAGACTGTACTGTACATGTTTTTAAATGTTTCATAACATTTTGGCCTTGAATAATTCTTTATTCTGAAAAAACAAAAAATATTAACATTTTCAAAGTATACATTGGTTTTTAAATTTTTGAAATATTTTTACTTCATAACACTAATATTATTAATTAAATAACAAATAAAACTAACCCAGTATTATGAAAACAATTATTGACAAGTAACACTGACAGATGTCAACATAACAAAGTTTGTTTTGGCCAGCAGACCAAAAAAAGATCACAGAGGCGTTCACAGAAACGTTGTTTCACAATATTGTTGTTCAAAACATCTAAAGAGAGCACGGTAGGAAACACCTAAGCGAAACACCAAAGCGGAACAACGAAATGGCGAAATTTCAAACTGAGTTCGCCATCGGAGCGCTAAAGGTTAAATTTCCTTAGTGGAAATTTGAGAATAAATCCTTTTGCATAATACTTTGAACGGATTATCACAAGAGATACATACAGCACAGGACAGTGGGAGTCTATTTGCGGTAGAAGTGGGTATGGAGATGAGGCCGGCCTCTGATCGGACGTCCCGGGAAGCTGTTCTGATGCAAAGGGTTCTTGTTGATCCAACCGCTAGGCTGACTGTCCCACATCTTGCACAAGGCCTCACCAACGGACGGCTCCAACTCCTGAGTAAAATTTAGGGTTATTCAGTAAGAGGTTACCCCTGCTTTACTTATGAAGATAAACGGGTGGTATTTTTAAAATTGCTTTGTTTACCTTAGACATTTATTGTTATGGAGCAGCATTTTTTTAAATTAAACAGTTCAAGCAATTTTAGAAGTAGTGAGAATTTGACCAACACAGTTTTTGCCTTAGGGCATTACTATGGTATTTATAATCGCCCATCACGGCCAGGATGGTCTATCGACTGAAAATACCGCTGCAGTAAGGGCTAGTGTTGTAAACAGTCCGACAGTTGAATCTGAAGTACAGTACAACTCAAAGGATATGCACTAAAAGTATGCGTTTCCATGCCTTGACTCAACAAATAAAGTCAACAAGAAGACTATCGGTTTCAACAAAATGGTGCCACCTGCCTTACTGCCACTGGCCAGGAATCAATTCAATTGCTCCACGCAAAGTTTCCTGGTTGTGTACTTTCCTTTCTGGTGATCAACATTGACAGGCAAGCTCCTGTGACTTCACTCCAATGGACTTTCTTCTCTAGAACTAGGTAATGAGCAAGGTCTATACAAATAAGCCTGCTACCAATGGTGCGTTAAAAGCAGAAATCCGACAAGTTATCAATGAAATACCTGCAGAGATTATTAGAAAAGTAGTTGAAAATTTCACCATAAGATCTTGAATATGTTAATAATCAAGACGATTTGACAGATATTCTGTTCTAACATAAAATACAGGGTTATTACAAATGATGTTCCTCATTTTGATTATAAATTTTACTGGGTAAAATAGCTCTTAGACAATTTTAATTGGTACCATTGGAAATAAAAACTCAAAAGTTTTATTTACACTTGTTTGGGTACGTGGTTGTGCGTGGAAAGATAACCCTCAGTTTGTTGTATGAGCGTGCACGCTGCGGTGAACCGCCTGATTTTTCATGTTGTTTTGAATGTTATCTGTAAGATTAATATGTAAGACAAGTTGAGCTAGCCACGCTTACTGGATATTGTGGCTAGTAATTCCTATAGTTTTTGTGTAGATATTGTATCAAAAATTCTGGAATAAATATATATTTACTTACTATATATTTACTTACGTATTTGCTGTTTTTTAAGTCAACTGTTGTAGGTGTTTTGTAATGCTTGAATTTGAAGACAATAAAGCTTGTTAAGTGCTGGATTATCACATTAACCAATATTTTATTAGTGTCCAACCACTTTTTAGTGCCAGGTTTAATGAAACCCTCTTAGTAACCACTCTATTCACTGGTAGTAATTGCATTTTAAAACAAATGGCCGCATTGGTAAAAAGATGTTACTAATGGCTGCCTGGGACTTAATTGTGCGCGGAGGTCTGAATGATGGTCCGAATCCAGTTCCAGGCAGCCATTAGTAACATCTTTTTAATAATGCGGCCATTTGTTTTAAAATGCAATTACTACTAGTGAATAGAGTGGTTACTAAGAGGATTTTCATTAAACCTGGCACTAAAAAGTGGTTGGACACTAATAAAATATTGGTTAATGTGATAATCCAGCACTTAACAAGCTTTATTGTCTTCAAATTCAAGCATTACACAACACCTACAACAGTTGACTTAAAAAACAGCAAATACGTACCCAAACAAGTGTAAATAAAACTTTTTGAGTTTTTCTTTCCAATGGTACCAATTAAAATTGTCCAAGAGCTATTTTACTCAGTAAAATTTATAATCAAAATCAGGAACATCATTTGTAATATCCCTGTATTGTAACCAAGAAATTTCTACCTATCTTTATACAAATGAATTTCTGTAGGATGAGGAAAAATGTAAGTTCATATTTTAAATTGTTGGCAAACACTTCTTCAGATGAAAAAAGAGAAACACTCTAAGTAAGATTCACTATATTTCGCCTAAATACTCTAGTCTTTTTAAATTTTTTCAATCAATCTGAAGAGGAATTTGAAATTCTTTTTGACCTGAAAAGACTAGAGTTTTTAGTCAAAATATAGTTCATTTTATTAAGAGTGTTTCTCTTCTTTCATCTGGAAAAGTGTTTGCCAACTTTTCAAATGTTCCTGTATGATACTGTGGGCGTACCTGACCATCTCTGCTGGTCTGCACCTTGTTGTTCTCGTTGTAGGGATTGACGAGGTGTCTCGTTGCATTAAAAGAGATGTTGGCCCTCTTCACCCACTCGACAGGCAACACACAGCTCAAGTTCCCGGCTGAAATACACAATCAAACACTTTACGCACGGGATTTGCATAAACTGAGACTTTCAATTGCTGTAAATGCTCAAGGAGAATAAATAGTAGTAATTTCTTGTCATTAGACTTTTCCTTTCGGAAGGGAAAAACTTTTAAACTGTTTTAAATCATAATAACATATGTTTTCTTGACAATAACAGCCTAACTTGAATGATCTATATGCCACTGTCTTACCTGCCTAGAAGCAATTATCTGTATCTGTACATGCATACGTAGTGACTGACCTTGTTCAGGCAGAGCCTCGACAGTGTCACTCTTGTCTCCCCGGAGCAGAGCGTAGCCTTGGAAGTGACCAGAACTCTGCAGTGAAAACACCAGCACTACTGTCTTACCTGCCTGGAAGCAACCAAGGCTATCTGTTCAGGTTCAGTGTACATGCATACGTAAGGGTTTATATTTGGACAATACTGATTACCTGGCCTAAAGATCAGCCTTTCTATTCTCTAAGTGAATTTTATAGTTAAACATGACAATATATTTTTTTTTTTTTAATTGTTAAGAATTTTGTAATGAGTTATAATCAGGGTGTCCAGCTTTCAGGAAAAAAATTCCCTTGTTTTCCCGGATTTAGCTACTTTATTAGAGTCATAGTTACTCCCGCCCGTTACGGTATTTTTTACGTAACCACGACTTTTTCTAGCGCACGCGACGAAATAACGACATTTGTTACCGTTAACAACAATCTCTTGACTCCCGGTAGCTCTTGACGAAAATAAGACTTTCGTTACCATTAACAACAATCTCTTGACTCCCGCTAGCTACCGATAAAATAACGACTTTCGTTACCATTAACAACAATCTCTTGACTCCGCTAGCTCCGTGGCAAAATAACGACTTTGTTACCGCTTCATAAAATCTCTTGACTCCGCTAGCACCTGACTGGCCCAACGAAATAACGACTTTCGTTACCGTTCAGGACGATCTCTTGACTCCCGCTAGCGTCCCTGACAAAATAACGACTGTCGTTACCGTTCACAACAATCTTTTGACTTCCAGCAAAATTACTCACATCTCTTGACAACAAAATCGACTTTGTTACATAACAATCTTTGACTCCGCTAGCTTCCTGAACGAAATAACGACTACAGTACCGTTCACGGCAATCTCCTGACTCCCCCTAGTGTTCCTGACGAAATTACGACTTTCGTTACCGTTTACAATGATCTCTCAACTCCCGCTAACGCCCGACAAAATAACAACATTCGTTACCGCGAATCTCTTGACTCCCGCTAGCGTCTGTGACAAAATAAAGACTATCATACCGTTCACAACAATCTTTTGACTCCCGCTAGCGCCCCCAACGAAATAACGACTTTCGTTACCGTTCAGGACGATCTCTTGACTCCCGCTAGCGTTCCGGACAAAATACGACTTTCGTTACCGTTCACAACAATCTTTCGACTCCAGCTAACGGCAAAATGGTGACTTTCATTACCGTTCATGACCATGTCTTGACTCCCATTAGCGCCCCCGACGAAATAACGACTTTCATTACCATTCACGACGATCTCATGATTCCCACCAACGCCTACGGCGAAATAAAGACTTTTGTTACCGTGCATGACAATGACTTGACTCAAATTAGCGCCCCTGACAAAATAACAACTTTTGTTACTGTTCACGATGATTTCTCGACTTCTGCTAATGCCTACGGCGAATACCGTTTGTGGCAATAGCTAGACTCATCCGTGAAATCATCACCACTTTTGCGATCCCTTTCACAAAATTTCCTGGAAACTGCCGTATAATTCCTGTATTTTCCTGTAAATCAAAAATTCTTGGTATTCCCGTATGCTGGGCACCCTGTATAATACATGTAAATAAGGGAAATTATTATGCATCTTTATGCATACACATTTTATTAAAACCACTAAAATACTAGTATCTGTTTCTCATTTGCCAAGCGGCAATGCATACTAGATAAAAGTATTTACTAATAACGGCCCTGTATCATTTGGTGGAATTGATGTTGGTAATGACATACCTTGTACGATTCGAGTATCTTCTTCTCAGTGTTGTGTGTAAACGCCCAAACCCCTCTTGACATCGAAGCTTCCACAGTCTTCAAATTGCCAGCTTTGATTACGAAATACTTTGTGTTCCCCTCTTAAATACAAGCCAAGAAAATAGTTGTAAGTAAGAATAAATTGAAATTCACCAACAATAGCTAGTTTAGAAATGTACAAGTAAGTTCAGTTGTAAGTTCAGCAGAGCTTTTGTAATCGAGTATCAAAGTATCTCTTTTTATTTAAAAACTACATTCAAAAATGGAAAGACTTTTAATCCAAAAAACAATTCCAAAGTTGGTAGTATTATGTAAATATAAGTCATCTTCCATGAACCAAAATTAAGTTTCTATCTACACAAAAGATCCTTAGTTTTGATAACATTCAACAGTGTTTTGGTAGCCAAAGTTTAACATACAAATGAATGTAATACTTGCCAATGTGGCGGTTGTTAGATGAGTTCTGGCCCACAGGGGATAGTGGTCCAACCACTGGAGCTTTGGTTTCTGAAACTAATTAAAACTAATTAGGAAGTTGTACACAAACTAACTTTAAAACAATTGCTGATTTAAAAAACAAACTTGGTTGAACACTAAATTATTAAAAACATCTAATGAGTAAGTGAACATTTTAATTAGCAAAACAGACTTTTCCCACCATTTCAGAAAGAAAACTACTTCCTACGTTTCGGGCAGTTGGGAAACTCCACCCATTCTCAATGATATGTTTTATAATAGAACCGATAGAAATAACTATTTAAATTGACAAAAATATAAACTTTATTAAACTGAACATATCTCCGTGTAAAGCTATGGTTTCCTAGAAAGCGGTGACCGCTACATTACGGCGTAATATGACGGTGAGTTTTGTTTTCAATACAATCAGATGAGAGTGGTTTCAGAAAACGGTGGACGTAAAGTAGCGGTGAAAATTAGGTAAAGTTTTTCTGCCAGATGACAAAATTTGTTTTGTAAACAAAAGTCTAGCTTGTCCATTACTAAATACGTAAATCAACTTTGACAACCAAAATAAACAACATGTAACCCCTAAAAGTTCCCTATTTTTATCAACATCTGTTTTATAATATTACTGTGTGAAAATAGCCACTTTTAAAAGTTAGTGATTAGTGATTACAGTTAAACTCATATCATGTTGGTTTAACACCACTAACATTAAATATAGCGGTGAACTTTTCTAGGAAACCTTATATTACAAAAACATAAAAAAATGTAAACAAAAACAGTGTTTTTAAAACAGACTAATAGTAAATGTGATAAAACATTATTTTTTATATATAACACTCAAGGCCCTAAACTAAACTTACTACATTGTAGATAATACTTAGCCTAACCCTAACCTAAGAGGACAAGACAACATGAAATATTAACAGCTACAGTATTAGACAAATATTGACAGGAGGGATATATTTACACAAAGAAAGCCTAAAGAATTTACCGACCTTTAGAGGGGAGCAAAGAGAAACACCTAAAATAACAGCCAGATTCAGCTTTTTTTACCTATAGGATAAGTTCCCCGTAGATTAGCTCCAGTAGTATTCCAACCCCCTCCCCTTACCCTTCCTCTGACACAGGACGATTACGTAGCGGCCAGCAAGCTCAGGTTTAGTAGTAGTGGTAGTGGAGAAGTGTTATCTTGCTGAGTCTTAGTGAGATCAAACCTTTTTTCTATTTTTTAAGCTTTCTTTGTGTAAATATTTCCCTCCTGTCAATATTTGTCAAACAATGTAGCTGTTAGTATTTCATTTTATCTCCTCCTCTTAAGTTAAAGTTAGGCTAAGTATTAGCTATAACGTTGCGTTAGCCCCTTGCGAACGGGTGGAGTTTCCCAGCTGCCCGAAACATAGTAGTTTTCTTCCTGAAAATACCAGAAAAGTCCATTTTTCTAATTGATCTCCGCCACTATTATGAGTTTTAAATCTAGCATGAACACTTTAAGTAAGTCAGCATGTCTGACAGGCTGCTTATTTCAGTCTACATACATGCTGGCTAGGCAGAAGTTGTGTGGAGTTGTCGAGAATGCTGGGTTAAATGGAACTTATGAAGCTGACGCTCATCTGCTCGTAGGGACGAAGCTGACGGAGGGGCGGCCAAACGTACGTCTATAAGAGCGAGCATGTGACCTGTCCCAATTCAGTGTATTTATTTTTACTTGTTATTATTAGGGATGAGTCGGTTCTCGGTTCCGGTTCCACCGGTTCTCGGACATAACCGGAACCGAAAATTGACAAAGTCGGTTCCGGAACCGGCCCTGATAGCGAAATAACACATTGGGGTTAGGGGTGTGCGATTACTCGATGTATCGAGTCCGAGTATTTACCGACATTCTGACTCGGCTCTACCTGATCGGTAAAGCTCAAAATTTGGTCAAGTAATTTGCAGCAAACAGTATCGAAGTCGTGATTTCACCGCAGGCGTTAGCGGGTGTCAAGAGATCGCCACGAACGGTATCGATGTCGTGATTTCACTGCGGGCACTAGCCAGCATGTATGTAAGACTGGGCCCCAAGGACTGGGCAAGTTCACTTAAAAGGATCAGCCTTTGTAACAAGCTTGTAGGAGTTGTCTACAAACCTTGGTCTTGGTTGGTTTTAGTAGGGGATGATTCAGGATATCTGTGTTGGTTCGCAAATCGTGGAACAGAGTTTTCAATATTAGAGAGGAAAACACTCCCGTCTTCACCGGTCTGGTTCCCATCATAGTCCTCCAAATTCCTTCTCACTGAAAAACCAACCCAAAAGTAAAGTGCCAATCTTTGGTAAATTATTATATGGGACAAAATTAAAAGTAAATCACATGATTAGAAATCAACAGCTTTCATATTTAAAATAAAAACGATACAGAAAAAATTATTTTATTTCATTTTCAAAACTGAGTTTATTACATAAACTTTGCCAAAATGACACAGTAAAAATATAAAATAAATAATAGTAAACAATATATAAAATATGAAAAATTATAAAAGAAAGCATAATGTAAAAATATAAAATGTAAAACAATATAACATACAAAATAATATTTTTTTAAAAAAGTATAAAAAGAAATATATAAAATAGGATAATTATGAAACATTAGATTTTGGAATATAAGTGATGTTACAAGTTTTCCTGTTGATGACTGCGAATGCCAACACTGATTAACAGTCCCAGACTCGTGATACAATCATTAACCGGACAGTTGTGTATACCTTTATAAGAATCGCTGATGATGATTAACTCTTTGTTTTTAGTTTGTTGTTAACAATGGTATAATGTCCGAGGTTAAAAGTTAAAACATTAACAGAGTTAAAATGATTAAGCACTTTAGAAAAAGCTAAAAATTTAATTAACCTAACGATCATAATTTGGCCATAATCAGTTTTTGTGAGTCACCAGGTAAGATTTTTCTGACGTTCTAAATAATTTTAACTCTTTTGTTAGGAAAACCTGATTCATTCATCAAAACTTTACAGAATTCCCCTTCCATTGGCTGTGTATAAATAGGTATTTTGTGTATTCTCTGTTATAGTTGGTCGATCTGATTCACGACCCCTGTGATTGGTCCTTCACTGCTCCGAACCGGCCAATGGGGCTGTCTGGCGACTGGTCAGGCAGTCAGTCAGTCTGCAGCTGTCACTAACTGTAGACGTGCTTGAGTTCTCTTTTAGTTTTTTTAAATTTTGTAAAGATGTTCTACATGTTGTATTGTTTTCTAGGCTAGCTGTTATAAAATTAACAAGTTTAATGTGAGAAAGAAAGAAGAAAAAGGGAAAAAAATAAGAATATTTAGTATTTAGTAGTCGGTGACTGATCAGCTTGCCCTAATCTCATTTTATTCTGATTTTTGTTTTGTATAAAGTTTATGTAACTTTTGAGCTGTATTATTCCTTATGCTTTATTTCGATAGCTTCATTGTACATGTAAGGTGTAAACTAACTTGAAAATTGCATTTACCAAGAAGTATTATCAATATTGAGATTTTTATACAATCTTTTTTTTTTGAAACTCTGTAGAAGTAACTACATAGCACGCTTTATCAAAACAATCTCAAAATATAACAACCTTCCGTTGTGTCTCAAATTTATCATAACTTATTCATCAGCTTGCGCTGATAACTTTTAGGCTAGCTCTTATCCTGATGTTTTGTGTTATGTCTTACATTACTTATCACCTGAAGACGGGATCAGATTCCAGATCCCAAAACGTCAGTACTTTTCTTCATTCAAAAAAGATGGAAAACGTCTGTAATAATGTGTTAACCTCAGATGATGATTAACTGTCATACACATACACTAGAGTCCCGCTTATCCGAACCCCGCTAATCCGAAAATCCGCTTAATCCGAACACTGTTGAAGGGAAAAAACTATACGATTTTGAGTTGGTAAAATAAAAAAACTGATTTTCCAATTACTCTATCATACTTTATGTGTTTAATAACAAACTCCAAAATACAGTAGAAACTCGATTATCCGAGATAATTGGGACCAAGACCACCTGGATGCAAAAAACTTGGAATAATACGGAGGTTAAGTGCTTCTACCAGGAAAAGTGACAAAAGAGAGAAGAAATCAGACTGTCCAGCTACGAGCCCACAGATATGAGGGGTGAAGGCAAAGAAAGAGATGACAGGTGGAAAGGACAAGGGAAGAGAAGGAAAGCAGAGAGGGGAAGAGAGCAGCTGCAGTATGTGTGCAGGAGGGGGAAGGCAGGTGCCAGGTTGTCAGTGAGGGACAGCCGCTCCCTTATCAGCTGTCTATTACGTCATTAGCTGTTGCTAGGCAACCACATAGGGGCGGGATTGCATAGCCAATCACAGCATTTTCTCTGTATGCTTGTGACATCGATCTTTGAGGAGAGTGTAGTGTGTGTTTGTTATTTCCTCACCTCATCTCCATTTACTCAATGATTAATTTCATTTGACAAATAATGTTTTTATACCGGTACTAATTTGGAATTACAGTAAATTGCAAAGGTTTTAGTACAAAAAAAATCTAGAATTTGATCTAGTAAGTGTACAAAATGGATGTTTGGTTCTGTCTGAGATCGGCCAACCTGATAATGGCTACCGGCCTCCATTGAAAATGCACTCAGCACGGATGTAGGGGGGAGAGGGGTTGTTTACTTGGAACTGCTCGCCACTAGTTCCTTATCTTATCTTCACCAGAAGTACAGTACACACCCTGCCGCCACATCATCTTTGTATTGCCCGTCATATCTGCGTACGTTACTTCCGCACTGTTTTGTATTCAAGTGTACTACAGCATTCAAACACACAGTTTCTTACATTTAAATATAAAATATTAGTCGCTCGAACTCAATATATTACTTTATAAGGTCAATATATGATAAATCCATCAATATATGCCTAAAATCTGCTTGATCCGAATTTTCACTAATCCAAACAGGGTTCGGTCCCAATTAGTTCGGATTAGCGGGACTCTACTGTACTAACGACAATCATGGATGCTGAACACCGATGTTGTGCATGCACTTCACTGTTGTGGAGCAACAATAGATGTGAATGACATACCGTGGGGGTAACAGTCCAGGTTGAGTGGTCTGGGTCTCTGGCCGACACCCTGGGGAGTCTCCAGACCCAGCGTTTGTTCCTCCGCAGTCAACACACTGACCAGCGAGTTGACAATGGTGTCATCTGCCTGCACCAACCATTCCAACATTCAAACAAAATGTTCAAGACGAGTGCCTTGTATTTTATTATTTACTACAATAATTTGAATTTCCAAGGAATCACCTTTTTTAACAGGGTATTCCCACTTGTAATATACCCCGAGGAATGTGGGGAGAGTACAGTCCGGCCATGTGTATTGATTTAAATATGTTGTCACTTCTCGTTGTGTTCACTTAGTACAATAGTAGTTCAATGTTTCAATTCAAAATATTATTTTTTGGAACACTACGGACATTAACATTAAATTCACTGCTAGAGCTTTCAGGCAGCTTCCATAACCATGTTTTAATGATTTTCACAGTTTCCTAAATAAATACTAATATTATTGATAAAGATAGACTTCCAATTTCCAATACTCATCAACATTTTCTAAGACCTTCAAAATAAGGTGTCACTCAGTGGGGTTTCCCTATAAAAATTATGGGTCTACCCCCCCAATCCCCCATTTTAAAAATTGGGCAAAGTGTCTGTATACATTAAAAGGTACTTTTGTTTACTCTAATAAAATGTACCAAGTTCGGTTGCGCTGGAAAAACTGGTTAAAAAGTTATAAAGGTGTTTCCACACTTTAGCCTGACCCTGTTTTAAGAAAAATACAAAACTCCAATATTTGTGATTAAAATTGATAAAATTGCGTATTTAACAAACATGCTGTCATCTTCAGGTGAAGCAAAAATTACATTCACTAATCTAATTTAACTTTCCCTTTCCTGAAGGTAACAGCATGACTGTTGAAAGCGCTTGGAAATAAATCACAATTACTGGCTTTGTATTTTTTTAAATATAACCTGTCCATAATAATGTTTTAACCAGAGATAAATGAAATGTTCACTGACCGGAGTCCAAGGCTTGTTGGCGTTCTTGAGTCGGCGCAGCAGCAGTGTGTGCCACTTGAGTCTCAGCTGGTAGACGAGTGAAGCAGCTTCATTGTCAAGCCTGAACACGAGCCAATCATCCAGCTTCATTGTAGCAGACAGTCCCTCTGGCACACTCCCCAACTCACTGTCCGACTCACTGTCACTGTCCAGTACTTGACTCTCTATTGACGGGTCTGTCAACATCAGTAGACAGTCGACACTAGACATCACGGCAAGGAGCAGCTCCAGAGCAAATCTTGGGAGGGGGCCCTGGACTACTGTGGGGTCTGGGGGATCTTTCTTTGAAAATGAGCTACATTTTGATCCCAAATGATGACTATTGAGTACCTTTTGGGGACATACTTTTCCTAAAACTAAAAGATTTAAAATACTGATTTCATAACCACTAACAACGTACAGTAGTGATTTAATAATCAGTAAATTTAGCAGCAAAAGCACTTTCACTGAGCTTAAGTTATGCCTAACACTAGGATTACAATGACAATACTTGTGCTAAAATAGGGATCCCCCTCGGAAAAAAAAACAATTTAAGACTTGTAGAATGCGTTTTTATGCTAGTTTGAAGTCCAATTTTTTATTTTGATTGGTGTTTAAACGTATGACATTAGATAATAAAAGGTATAGGACTCACTGTCAGAGTTCTCCAGAGCGTCTAGGGGGAGACGGGTGGGTCCAGTGAAGATACCGACTGTGACCGCAGACACGACTGTGCAGGTACGCACATGACTCAGCCTGTTCACCTTGGATAGTTCCTCATAGATGACCCAGTCTGTCGGCAGAGAGCGCACCACCTCCGTGTGGCCTCCACTCACACTCACCCTCGCACTCTTGGGCAAATCACACAGCGTCGACGACGGGTGGAACACCACCTTATGCTCTTTCCTGTAATTCAACATTTCGCGTCTTTTAGTTATTATTAAATCTTTCAACACTAGTTCTAAAACCTAATAGAACTTGTCTTACAGTTCCTGAGGGAAGTTGTGAGATACGAGTAAACTTTTTTAGACCTGTTATGGTATAGAAATTTTACCTTAATCTCTGTCACATTGAGCAGACTGATAACACTTAACCAAAACTTGTCGGTAATATAAAATAATTTTATTACCAAACAATACAAAGGCATTTGATGTTTCTATTGTACTAACATTTCAAAAACAAACTAACCCCAATTGGATTTGAACAAAAATGTATAGAAAGGAGAGCAGGCTCACCTGGAAAAAGTAGAACAGAAACACAAAGGCCCTTGTTGGGTCTAAAATTTTACAGTCTGCCATCTTAGTGTTTTTAGTTAATCCAGAAGAGCCTGCTTTCCTTTCTATACATTTTAATAGCATATCCAAGCCTAGTGCCTAGTTTGACAGAACCAGGGGTTGTGTAGCCAGGAGTTGTGTAGCCAGGGGTTGTGTGTACTGTACTGACTGTGTGCGCAGAACGTTGTACTCTCGATCTCTACGTGCCAGGTTAGGATAGAGGCCGCCAGTGAGAGCTGCCTTCACCACTGCCCAGTTGTCACTGTTGGTGTTTACGTCCCGAATGTCCCCTGCGCCTCGTGTCTTGATCAGTCCCGTGGCTCTCAGTTGTCCCAGTACTTGCGACCTATAAATAAATAAATAACCATTTATTGCCATATTACATACAAGAATTGACAAAGTAATAGATGGCCAAGAGACATAGTAGAATATATAATTAGAGATTACAAAAGAGAATAATTTATCAATATAACTAAGATTAGACATATGACAGTCCTATTGATACAAATTGTGATGTATTAGAAATGTATATCAGAGAGATTAAAGAACTCATCTAGGTTATAAAAAGGGTGATTTAAAAGCCATATGTATAATTTAGTTTTAAAAATATTTACAGAATATTTAGATATTAAACTTATGAGCTTATTGTATATTTTCAATGAGATGACAATGTGGCTATTTATATTTTTGCTTAATCTAAAAACATCTATGGAAGCATATAGTTTATTTCTAGTGTTATAAACATGAGATTGTTTTTAATGAGATGAGGGTTTCTCAGAATATATAATAACAAATCAAATATATAGATGTTAATAACAGTAGGTATTTGCAATTTTATAAACAGTGGTCTACAATGTTCTAAAAAAGGTGCCTGGGAAATAATTCTAATGACTTTCTTTTGCAAAATTAAAATTTCATCTATCCTGCTGCAATTACCTTAAAAATAAGACAGTAAATAAAGATGGATTGAAAATATGCAAATTAAGCTGATTTAATGTAATAGAGGATTAATACACTGTGTTAGTCGCAATATAAGGAAGATCACTCTAGATAATTTAGAAGCTATGTAATCAATATGGGCTCCCCAAGAAAGTGTTTTGTCCAAAAAAATACCGAGGAATTTAATTCTATCCAAATAACCCTATATCATATTTGTTTCAGAGTGCCTTAGACTAAATATAATTTGTTGGGTTTTACCTTTATTTAAAAGATAACCATTAGTTTCAAACCATATTGAGGCTTCGTTAATAGAATTTTGAGCTAATGTTTGAAGTTGTTTTAAATTAGGATTAGTATTTAAAAGAGTTGTATCATCTGCATACAAGTAGGCTTTACTCTGGAAGGTCGTTAATGCAGATTAGAAATAATAGAGGGCAAAGAACAGATCCCTGAGCAACTCCATATTTTATGTCCAATTCTTGAGACCATACGCCATCAATACCAACTTTTTGTTTCCTATTACTTAGGTATGATTTAAAAAGGAAAGAGGTGTTCCGGTTATACCATAAAAGCTTAGCTTCATTAGAAAGTCATCTTGGTCCACACAGCTACTTAAATTACAATCCAAGCCGTAAGAATTGATCCCAACCTATTCAGTGTATCTACAGGGTGTCAATTAAGTCTGGAGACGGTTTAATAACTTTTAAACTGTGTAGGATTAACGTGCCAAATTATACACACTTCTTTAGGGACTATCAACTACTTTTCTACGTAGTTGTTGGCTTGATAGCGCTAGAGAGGTGCGCCCTGCTTGGGGTTAGTGGAACAGATTTTGCAGATGGCTATAAAACATTACGTATTGTTGAAAAGGTATTTTTTTCAACGTAAACAATGCCGCAAACTGCACTTCCGAGAAATTTTCAATCAAAAGTTATTGCCATTTAAAGTTTTAAAACATACAAAAACAAACAACAAACGCAAGTACAGGTTTTGGCTGAATGCAAAAGTTGCATATAATTAAAAGGGTACTTTTCACCAAAAATACTGCTGCAAACTGAATTTTAATAAACTATTTCATTAAAACTTATTGTTGTTACAATTTTTAATTCTTGAAACTTTTAACGGCAATAACTTTTGATTGAACAATTTCTCAGAAGTGCAGTTTGCAGCATTGTTTGTAAAGAAAAAATGCCTTTTCAACAATATGCAACGTATTATAGCCATCTTACGCTTATAGTTTTAGAATTAAATGTCAAACTTCATCTGTGATATCTTTGTACCAATGTAACTATTTATATATTTTAATCCAAATGATCTCTCTATTTTAATGTTTTAATATACAATTTAATCAGAAGTTACCAGATTTTTTAATGTTAACAACAACAATTTTTAATGTTATTGTAATGACTGTTACTTTCAAATAATCATTACTTAATTTATTGTAAAGCACATGTACATCAAGAGCAGTATCCAAAATGTAAAATTGACATAGCCTATTGTATTGTATGTATTTAATGGCCAAATAAATGACTTATGACTTATGACTCATCGGCCAAAACCGTTCTACTAGCCCCTGGCAAGGCGCACCCTACTGTTTGACCCTACCTCATGGCGGTTACGAGCTCCAGGGTGGCACTACTCACACACAGCTTCTCACAGAACTGCTTCTCTGTGTTGTTGTAGCGAGCTTGCTGCCAGTTCTGGGTACACATACAGACACAATACACATCATTAACTTGTCTTGTGACAATCTCAACTATTGGTCATTTTACGAGGACTGTTTTAAAATTAAGTTCCATAAAAAAATTCTAAACGCTCACTAATAGGCTTTCACACCTTCTCCTTTTAAAACTAAGTATGTAGTCTTTGTTGCGTTTGTGACTATTATCAGTGTAGTGTTTTATTTCATTTCCAAGAGTCTAGGGGAGTAGAAAGGTGGCAGTATCTGTGTTATAATAATTAAAATTCTGTCTGTAAGGTTTATTCTTTGTGTTATCTGTGTTTCTCTTAACAGCTGATTATTAATTGTTTACATTTTATAACAATACTTAAAACTAGTTTCAAAGTTAGATAAAATAAAACAAAAAACCAATACTTGTAATGATTTAACTTGCAAGTTAAATCATTACAACTATTGGTTTTTTGTTTTATTTTATCTAACTTTTGAAATTCAGTCCAATACTATGGCTCAAGTTTTCTGTTTAAAACTAGTTGTTTATGTTTACATAGTCACAGAAATGTACCATAGCTGTGAACTGTTTAATAAAACCAATATTGTCTTGGTTTACTATTCTTTTATTTCATAACAATCTGCGTCTGTTGTGCCCTCCTATGGACTCTCTATTTTAGAAGTAGCTTTACCTTAATTTTTTGTTGTTGCTATGTCTATAAATACCATGTTTACGTTATGTTAATTTTAAGTTGTTTTTCATACTGTGTCAGATAATAAGTTATGTGTATATATTTTTTACAATGTTTTTATCATTTAAATGTACGTGTAAAAATTTAAGTTGTAAATTTTGCAAATGTAATGTGAAATGCACTGTAGTGGTTAAACAGATCGCCAGAGCAGCAGTGCCGTCCGTTACTAGTGTTATCAGTGTAGATAAGAACTCTGACTGACATCTGATGTTCTGAACTGTATTGTTTAGTTTGCGCTAGCCATCATTACTAGACACGATGGCTAGTATTTCCAACAAAAATATTGTACATATACCTGTCATGCTTTTGGAAAATAATATTCTTATTCTTAATTGTAGACATCTTATACACTAGAGTCCTGCTAATCCAAAGGGACGGAACCGCAGCGGCGTTTCAATGATGTCCACTACTCAATTCATAAATAATTTGGCATATTTACAACGAAATTTGGAGCAGTTATGCAATGAGGTTCTCTATGCCATTACATAACATTCTGCCAGTGTCCATATCGAGAACCGGACTCAATTCACTTTTAATCTGATTAAGTCTGCTTCTGGCCTCTGTTACACAACTTTTCAAAGTTAAAGGCAGAATTCAAATGTGTAGTGGGACACAATTTAGTCATTAACATAACGACAGAACTTAAACTTTCATCAATTTTCTGAGGTCATCGAGAGTCTTCAGCACGAGAAACATGGGTTTGAAATGTGCTTAGATAAACAAAACATTCCTAACACTAATCTATAAAGGCAGGTCATTTAAGGCTAAATGACTAGTCTGAAAATAGTTACCTGAAAGACTCGGAGGTATACCATGTGATCACTGAAGCAGTTGTTTGCAAGCTTCTTCCATTGCGGAGCTGCAGTAAGTTTCTCTTCAATCCAGGTTTTGAAGGAATCTTGAACGGTTCACTAAAATATTTGTATAGTGATAACACATTGTACAACACACTTTTAAGAATCCTGACTTACAAAATCAAGTAGATAAGAAAATCTTAACAAATGTATATATAAATCTTTCAAAAATATTTTTTATCTTTATACTAGCAACTAACAAACATTTAACCAAGGTTTGAAAGGAAGAGCCTTATAAAGTACCAGGAGATTTATTAAGGAGAGAATTATTCTAAGAAAAGCTTGTAGAGCACTGACAAATTACTGGAATTGCTTACTAAGTTTATCGAAAGACAGAGTTCTTAACACCAAAAACACAAAAAACAAAATGGCCTATGTTTAGTGTTAAGAACTCTGTGTTTTGGATAAAGCCCAGTAAGGCTTAAATATCAGTGAATTTTGTGTGTAACTCTTCAGTGTGCCATTTTGCGGAAACTTTTTCTTGTGGTTAGCTACTACTTTCTCCTGAAAATTCACCAAATATTTAACTAACTTTTAAGTCATAACTTGTGTGTATAAAAATGTAGACAAAGGGAGCAGAATTTTGAGTCCGGACGGAACAGGAGGGATTTGCAAAAAATGGTGGATTCGAACGGAAAAGCTGGCAAATAGACATATTAAAGAAATATTAAATAAAATTGAGTTTTTCAATCAAATTATTTGTTTATGATACATGGCTTCATACAACACCATGCAGTTTTAAAAAAAAATCTCAAAGTACATCATAACTATCACAGAACCCACTCATCCTCACCCATTTACAATGAATAACACTGACTTATTTAGCCCAAACATTGCAAAAACAGTTGAGAGAGTCAGTAAGGAGTGAGAGAGAAGGAATCAGACTGTCCAGCTACCAGCTCACAGAGATGAAGGGTGAAGGCAAAGAAAGAGATGACAGGTTGAAAGGACAAGGGAAGAGAAGAAAAGCAGAGAGGGGAAGACAACAGCTGCAGTGTGTGAGCAGGAGGGGGAAGGCAGGAGCCCGTTTTTGTGCCAGACAGCTGTACCCTTTTCAGTTGTCTACTATGTCATTAGCTGTCGCTAGGCAACCACATAGGGGCGGGGTTACATAGCCAATCAGAGCATTTTCTCTGTATGCTTGTGATATAGTGAGATCCAGCTTTGAGGAGAGGGTAGTGTGTGTTTGTTATTTCCTTATCTCATCTCCATCTACTCAATGATTAATTTCATTTCCCAAATAATGTTTTATACTAGGTTTGAATTACAGTCAAATGCAAAGGTTTAAGTACAATAAAAATAGATATTGCAAGCTAGAATTGGATCTAGTACAAGTACAAAATGGATGTTTGGTTCTGTCTGAGATCGTTATCAGCCATCTTGACAATGGCTGCCGGCCTCCATTGAAAATGCACTCAGCACGGAAGTAGGGGGGAGAGGGGTTGTTTACTTAGAACTGCTCTGCTACTAATTCCTTATCTTATCTTCACCAGAAGTACAGTACACACTCACAACAAAAAACACCAGTAGTTTTTACTTCCCATCCAAAATTTCAGGGCGAGGGGATCAGGAAACGACCTCAATACCGAAAATCCGGGATCCCGCACAGCTCTAAAAAAATGTGTTATGAATTTTCATGTGTAACAAGCATATTTTATGGATTGAAAGGGTAGCTTCATAAAACTTGAGCATATATCTTGATTTGTCACTGCATTATTTTATGATTTCCGCATGTTTAAAACTGACACCCTGTGTTTTATGCATTTACAGAGTGTTTGTACAGAGAGTACGACAAGTACAACCCCCAGTTTGCATACCCCTGAGACAAACAGCAGACAATGGTGAGTACGGGGTCTAGACACTTGAGGATGATGGCGAACAACAGCATTTTGCCAAAGCGAGGCTCGATAGGAATGTCCAGTAGATGTCGACCGAGATCCGTCAGGTCCTCCCACGCATCCAGCGCATCCATCGTCTGAAACATCAAACACCCAACCGGAGAATGTAGAAACAAACACGGATAATGTAGAAAAACATAGGAGAAAACAGACTGTCAAATCTTCAGCCCTTCTATGGCCTTTGTCAAGACAGAAAGAGTTGATTAACACTTTTTTTAGTGATCTTGTTCTGTCTTGACAAAGGCTCTAGTACGGCTGAAAATTTCACAGCCTATGTTTTCCTATGTAATTCTATTTTCTACTTTATCCAGGTGTGCCTGCTCTCCTTCCTATTCCTTTTTGATAGCATATCCTGGCCAAGTGCCTATTTCCTAAACCGAAGATGGAATTAGTTATTTGTCTCTGTTACACGGACAATTCAGGTATTTGAATGTGGATTAAGGTGTTACAGATTACTGGAACTTCTTAGACCCGAAACTTTTGATAACCAAGAATTCTTGCCAACCAGAAGCAATAGGAGGACCAAGTTGCGGCCACAGCTTTTGCAACTTGTGATTTCTTGTTTTAAAAGCAACTTTTAAAAGCAACTCGAGAGTTCTGAAAGCATTTCAGAAGCAAAATCAAAACAACCAAAAGATAACGATTTTCCACCAATTGAAAAAGGATTTTTCTTTAGCTTCGCTTAGAAGCAGTAAACAATTAAGTTAAACCTTTTTTGTGTAAAATCTCAATATTCCAAAAAATGTTAAAACTATTTTAAAAAGTTCAAAGTGAGACCAAAGTAGGGTTAGCTGTATGAGTACCTTGAGAAGTTGTACAGCGTTGCGGGTTACCAGTGGAGAGGGGGGTTCGATGGCTCGAGCGAGGAAGTCTGCTATGGGACTGTTGGGAGGTGCTAGAAGCTTGGTGTGCAGACACAGTTCCTGCAATGGTAAAGCGTAGGTCGTGTTAACAGTAAACAGGATATCAATAACTTTGTTACAACTATGAAACCGAAGCCCAAGTCCTGCTTGGGCCTTCTATTGAAGTAGTTACCATGATTGCTACTAGTGCCAGAGTTCCGCGCAAGCTTCACCAGTTTACTGAGACCACTAGGTCTACTAGGTGTGATAATGGCTATGTAATCTAAGGCGTCAGCTGATGAGCTGAAAATTTAGGTTACGTGGTTGTCGCGGGTTCAAATCCTGCAGCAATCCGTATTAAGCTTACTTACATGTGGTTTAGTGATAAAGGTAAAAGGTAAAGTTCCTCTTGTTTAACAAGGTTAGGACTACAAAGTCCTCTCTACCACTCAACCTCGACCTTACCTAGCGTCACCGTGATAGTCACATTACAAATTGTAAGTGGTGACTGCGGGGATCGAACTCACACCGGAGTGATAAGTCTGGTCGCTACATACCAATCCAGCCACGGATCCCTGATAGAGTGGGCCCACCTTAACCTGTCAAGGTAGTTTGACGAGTATTGCTCGTCATGACCACTACAACGCTATGGTTTGACGAAAGCAATTCTCGCCATGGAACAAGCTGTCATGCTGCTTTAGCCGCAAATTTGGACTTGAATCTTTTACACATTGTTGTCTATACCTTTTGTTATAGTTTTAGTCTGTGATGATTTAGCCAAGTAAAGATCTGTTTAGGAACAGCCTATTCAATTTTTGTTAGACAAGAATTACTACTTGTTAATGAGTACTTGAATGATGCATCTGTAACAATGTATAGTTATTTCTTTGTATATATATTTTATTTATTTGTATAATTACTGTGATATTATATTTATTTATTCACAATGTTGTCTGTCTTGTATTCCATTACCATGTCAGATTGTTTGTGTAAAGTCACTGTTCAGTAAAATTGCAATAGAATTATTTAAATTTGATTACTTTTAAGTATTGTTGTCTATATCAACTATTTTGCATATATGTAAAAAAATATTAATCTATAATTCCAATTGACAATGTCACCTGTTTATAGCAAAGCTATGTATTGCGACTAAAGAATTGATTTCTAAAGAAATGAAATAAAAACAAAATGAACAGTGTCACTTGTTGATATCTAGTTTGATGTAACGCCGGTCACGGGCTTGTGTATTTTAGTTGAGTTATAGTTATAGTTTTTATTTATCCAGTAATCCTTTTAGTGTGTTATTTGTGCTATTGTGATGTAAGTGTTAATGAGTATAGTGGGTCTTTGTAATATGAATGAAGAAGATCGACAAAACTGTCTGTTTGACAGCGAAGGAAGCGAAATTGAAGAGACAGATTATGCCTTGATTGATGGGGACAACACATCAATAGAGAGCAATGATAGTGTAATAAATGTAGGCAATAAATGATAGGCCTAGGCTAACCCTGGAAAAAACTCCCACCAGTAGGGTTCACAGTCCCGGCTTAACTCCCACCTTGACAGGTTAAATAAACAGTGACCGGCACGGGTGGAAGTTGACAGCGTAGGGGATTTTAATATGTATTGTTCAAACACCAGTTTTGCTAGCCTTTGCTTTGTATAGAGGACGAGGACATGTTTTTTGTTGTTTTTGGGTTTATTACATTTCTAATAAGAGATCAATAGAGGGCGTGTGAGAAAGTCACGGCATAAGTAAAATAACCAAAAAATACATAAAATCTATAATTCTATAAAAATTGGGTCAGGCTTTAAAGAGTTAACAGCACATTAGCCTTGTCGTGCAGTAGAGCTAGAGCTAGATCCTGACCTGTAGAGGTTCACGCAGGATCTCGGGAGGCTGGAGGGGCAGCATGGTACGGTAGCGTTGACTGGAGAACAGGTGGAAGCAGACTCCGGGCTGAGAGCGCCCCTGCCCGGCCCCGTCTCTGCCTGGCGCACGACTGAGAGATCCACTCACAGCGCAACAGGTACGTGTTGGTCACTGGAGAGAAGCTTCTCTGCAACCAACCAACATATACCTCGTCATAACAAGTAATAAATAAACAAAACAGGGATCTCTGTTACAGTTGGTCAATCTGATTCACAGCTGTGATTGATCCTTCACTGCTCCGAGCCAGCCAATGGGGGCTGTTTGACGGCTGGTCAGGCAGTCAGTCAGTGTACAGCTGTCACTGTCTGTTGACATGCTTGATTTCTTTAATTGTTTATTAATTTCGTTCAGTTTTTATACATGATGTATTGTGTTCTAGGCTACCTGCTATAATATTAACAATTTTAACAGGGGAAAGAAAGAGAGAAATCAAAAATTAGGTTATTTGGTGGTGGGTGACTGGTCAGCTGGCGCTGATTACTTTTAGGCTTGCTTTTTTACTAATGTTTTGTGTTATGTTTTAGGTTACTTTTCACCTGAAAGCGGGGTCAGATTCCAGATCCTGAAATGTCGTTTACTTTTTGTTCACTCAATAACGATAGAAAACGTCCGTAATCATGTTAACTTCAGAAATTTTGCATCATTATCAACCACTAACTTCAAACAAAGAAACCATTGAGATGAAAAATTAAAATACATAATTTTCAAACGGTGGAATGGGGAGCTAAGGAGCAAAACATAAAATATTTAAGTTTGGCTAAAACATGCTGTGGAAATGAGAACATTGTGCAGGTGCTCTTTACTACAACTACTGGCAATAACTTGCCATACATCCTTTTCTGCTAAACTTTGATTTTAATGTTAAAACTTGACATTACAAGTTTACAACCAAGTCCGAACAAGTTACTGGCTTCAAACGTATAGCGTTTTTGTCTCTGGAATTAAAAAAGGTCACCTTAACCAAGATAAACAATTTTTAGGACAATAAAATATAAAACTGCCTCCGATTCTATTGCCAAATATAACTTGTTTACCTGTCTGACTTTTCCAGAGTCTATGACAAACGTGACATCATCTATTGTGACGCTTGTTTCCGCAATGTTAGTGGACAAAATAACTTTCCTTTGACCGGGATGAACTGGTTGAAAGATTTTCTTCTGGTCAACTGTCTGGAAACAAAACATTTGTGTACTATTTTAGTCAGCCAAAAAGAAATAAGATTTAAATCAGTCAGGAATTCCTTATAAAAGAAAGTTTTTAATAATAATTGCCATTTAAGATATCTCCAATTTAAGTTTGATTTGGTTAATTTGATTTGAACATTTATACTTTACTTTATTTTAAAACTAGGCTACTACTTAATTTAAACGTAATTTATTTTATGTTAAATTCTACTAAAATTCTATACTATTATTCCTCTAATTTATCACCATACTAGTTAGGTATATTATCAAATTATGTATCACTAAGCATTATACTTAGATCAAATGCACAAGTACTCTTTAATTACTTACCTCCAACCTATTTCTGGTTGCCATTCATTAAATTAGATTAAACTATAGTAGACATAGTTTGACAACTGACATATTACAACACAGTTCACTATTCGTGGACTCTAGCACTGATGCATGATCAGGAACAGCTAAGAAACCGACGAATAGCAGCCTTCCTAACAGCCTGCTCACACTTCTGCAGCTGTCTCGATCACTCTGAGGCTATAAAACATGCTCTGTTACCTATCCTTTCCACTCTGTTCTCTTTCACTATTGCCTGTCTAAGCCTCTGTGTGTCAGCTGGTCTGCTACATCTGTTCTCTCAGCCTCCCACTTGCTCCTTCACACCCTGTCTCTGATATCCTTCTCTTCCTTGTCCTTCCACCTGTCATCTCTTCTTGCCTTCACTCATCTCTGCACTGGTAGCTGCACAGTCTGATTCCTTCTCTCTCTCATTTTAGCGACTCTCCAACTGTTTTGCAATGTTTGGGCTGTGAGTCGGTGTTATTCATTGTAAATGGGTGAGGATGAGTGGGTTCTGTGATAGTGATGATGTACTTTGGATTTTTGATTTTAAAACTGCATGTTGTTGTATGAAGCCATGTATCATAAACAAAATAATTTGATTGAAAAAACTCAATTTTATTTAATATTTCTTTAATATGTCTATTTGCCAACTTTTCCCGTTCCCGTCCCGGACCCAAAATTCTGCTCCCGTACAGCTCTAGTTTTAATGTAATCCACGTATTTTGTAGGGGGTTCACTTGCTCTTGTGCTCCTATAGACGAGCCGTACTGCCGTATATACTCGAATCTAAGGCACACTTTATTTACCATATTTTAGGCTCTAAAATAAGAATGCGTCTTATATGCGGGTACGCCTTAGACTCTCACAGTAGGATTAAAATATTGGATTCATTTGAAGAGTTACAAAAACACTCAAAACATTGAAAAAAACATTCAGGTAGGCTACGAGAGAGAGGTAGGAACCACAATAGATTTGTTTATTGCATTGCCTGTTTTGAAGAGTGGGATGGAAGAATAGTTGACAAACAGAGAAAGTGACTAGAGGGGACTCTGAATTGCTTCTTATTGCATTCGTGATTTCTTTCCGTGTTCTCTTTCCTTCTCTCCCACCCCCCTTGTCTGCAGGTTGGTGGGGGTTAAAGAAGAGAAGAGATGCAGTATCATAGAAAAGGGTGATTCGCATCTATTGCAAATCAAACACTAGCGCTTGGAAATACGGGTAAATCACCAGTGGCAAAAACATGAACCAACCGACTACAAAGAAGTTCCTCGACAGACCCCAGACCCCAGGTGGTCCTTTCTCTACCTGTCTTCCTTATCCTGTTGCTGACCCTTGTATGTTAATTTTATTATTCCAAACCCAACATTTTTTGTGCTGCGGGAGGGGACATAGTGGTGGACATAGCAGGGCGGGGGATGGGAGGGGGAAGGCAAGCGTGGTGCATTCTTTGTTGTGCTTTTACCTCTAAACAGCTGCAGCTGTTCAGCAAAGAACCGATAACCGAAATGGCTAGAGAACCGATAACCGGCAAACAATTGGAACCGACCAATCCCTATTTTTAAGCTATCTCTTTTTGTTGTGACAAAGACCCTAGTAGGGCTGAAAATTTGACAGTGTGTGACCCATCCTGCCCTTGGCCAGTGATGGTCCAGAAAGTAAGAACAAATTAAGACTCAAATTAAATTATAAGTCGCGGCTGAACCCTTGGAACCAAGTTAACACACTTCCTTCAAGTTAGCTTTAATGAATTGTAATACAAATCTGCAGAAAATATAAACTTTTGAATTTGTAAAAATAATTTACTGTGATAGCTGACACACTACTATTTAAATGAAATGTGCCTTGGTGGCTTTAGCGTCTTGTAACAGAAATATCCATGTGACCGTTATTATTTATTGGTCAAAATTTAATGGAAAGGGATGAAAATACAGTGAAAATCAAACATGTCCGATAATCTATCATTTATAGCCAAGTCATGATTGGGCCTAAGGGCCCTAAAGAATTAAATTGGCGAATCATAGGAAACTGACGTTACCACACCAAAACCTCTGCACAACAGTCGGACACCCACTGTGCTAAGAGCTTCCCTTCCCCCGCTACTGTCACGAGACTTTCGGACTCTCAGCTGTTACCATGATGATGACAAGTATGTGTCCCTACTCTATCCAGGTGAGCCTGCTCTCCTTTCTATTCCTTATTGTAGCATACATAAAATGTTAGTTAATAGAATACAATATTTTATTACAAACTGGGTAGAAAATATACATGTCTGACAACAGTTGTACACACCTGCATTTTGGAGTGCAATAAAAACAGAAGCAATTTCCCGTGTTCGTTGAGTTTCTTCTCATTAGCGACGATTCTTTCTCGAACACTGATGATGTGGTCATACGATGGTAAGAATATCAGCACAGAACCTAGAAACCAACATCAGAGGTACCATATCTTTGAAATACTGCTCAGGAAAGTTTTACAATTGACAATGTTAAATAAGCTATTTAAAATCAAATATGTCTGTTATTTCACTCTAATTTATAACTGACTTTGTCTATCCCATGATATACAAGCTTAATGACAATCAAATATTTGATTTGACAGTTGTCAGCTTGAAGCAACAGCTCAGATCCAAATCAAGATTCCAGCTTTGGTGAACAACAGAATGCAAACCCATCAGTACAATACCGGGCACACCAGCAACTATAATTGTCTACCCATTCATAGAATCAAGTGGCTGTTTGTTAAACATCTGAAAGTCTGGCTTTAAACCCACCCTTTTTATTCTTTAAAATTTAAATGAATGATTTAACTTGTACTAATCCAATATAACCTGACCTGTGCGCCAGCTAACGCAGGTTCGATTCCCGGCGCTGGCACAAGGGTTTGGACCAATCTCACTAAAAACGTTTTGTGATGCCCACAAACCCTAAGTTAAGTAGCTCATTAAAATTGCCATTGGCGTAGACAGTAAGAAAAAAAAGCTCTCTTGAAACTATATTGCATAACACTATTCTTATCATAACGATTATGAAATAAAAATACTCTGACTTTGACTTTACAGGCTGTCAACTCTCCTCGTAGTATTTTGCTACAAGATTCAATACATAACTCAACCTAATTCCCAGTTTAGACTAGACTAAAAGATTTATATACTTGTTTGGATACAATAATTATAAAATATCTAATTATAGCAAGCCAAACAATAGTCTACATTCTGAAACTCAATACAACTTTAAAAACCCAACTTAACACAATAGGAACCAGAAAAAATTTGAATCTGACCTTACAAATCCTTGGCTAGCGCAAAATTTTTCTCTCGTCACATGGCTAATATAAACCAAAAATAATGTTCTAATAGGTTGATACCACATAGATCCCACATCATGGCTGAGGCAAAATAGATAGTTGCAGCAGCCCAAGCACAGATATTGCTGTGAGCGCTGCCACATGCTTAAGTTTCTCCATGTCAATGACTTAAATGAAACCAAATTGTGCGATTTTCAAAAACGAAGAAACTTGTGTGCAACAGTGGCTCTACTTGAAACTCTTAAATTATTTCCCCTGCAGCGCTAACTGTACTTGGGCTGTTGAACTATTTTGATGTGTCTGCCTCAGCCATGTGGCATCTATGTGCTATCTACCTACCATGACATTAGCATAGGAGAAACACATATTGTACCTTTTTTGCCAGACTCGCAAATGTTGAGTAGCACGTGGATGATGAGATCCACGTCGACTTGTTCATCGTTGAAGCAGCGCTCGTACACGTCAAGGATCAGCCGACTCTCGTCCGACAATTCCACCGCCTCCGGCCTCGACCCCTCACTCTCGTAGTAAACCCTGTCAGTGTCAGTATTTAACAACATTATCATAGTATTAGCCAATGGAATAAGTGATTATTGCAATAACATCATAAACAACCTCATTTCCCATACAATTCCTAAGAAAGGTTTAGCTGTGTATCAAAAAAGCAAAAACGCTATTATTTTCTTTGTTAAGCAGGTGTTAAATTTGGCGACGCTAACTAAAAACGATGTAGAACTATGACAAATGTTTGTACAGCAACGAAACTCGGCCCAAACTAAGTCAAAAAGTGAAGCTATCTAGTGAGTGTAGCAGTCGAGCAACTCTTGACGTACATTGAGTTTTACTATGATGTATTGTGGTGTGTGATGATTGTGTACTACTATGGATTGTGTACTACTATGATGTACTGTGGTATGTGATGATTGTGTACTACAATGTATTGTGTACTACATGATGTACCAGATATGTGACATTGTGTACTACTATGATGTACTGTGGTATGTGATGATTGTGTATTTATGATGCACTGTGGTATGTGATGATTGTGT
>CM032058.1:11407544-11788735 GCA_018831715.1 Matsumurasca onukii
ACAAATAAGTTTCACATTGTTTTACAAGCGTATCGACATTAGTGGTTCATTACTACTGTAAGATATCCTTATCTGTACTTATTTCATGGTAGCAAAATAATTAATAAAGAGTTTCCAATACATATTAGAGGAGAATTACCACCATATGCGCACACTATTATCCATATATGTAGTGAACTTTAATTTGTGGGTTATTATAATAGTATACAATTGAAAATTGTTGGGTCGGTGCAGCCTCCTTTGATAATATTCCATTAGCACTGACTCGACAATTTCCAGGTGAATAACGAAATTATCTTTCATTTAAGATTTGTTTCGTCAAAATAGCATTTATACTAGTCTCATTTTGGCTTCAAGCAACGACACTCTCCCGAGAGCTGAGGCGGGCCCTTAAAACTGTAACTGTATTTGATTAGGCCCTACTCATTAAGCAAGTCCAATGTTTGCCCCATCATAAGACCCGGTAAAACAGCTAGTTTGGAATGGAATAGTTCAAGATAGTGAACAACGTGCAACAGTCAATTAAGTTCCTTATGACGAGACAAAAATAACGAACTAAATTAGATGGAAAAGAACAAAGGAGGGAACAAATTGCACTACCGAGGTGTGGGTCAACGTATTCGTCACAGAGGCCAGCCCTGCGAAAGCACGCGTATAGATTAGAGAAGTGAATCTCTTTCAGTTACGTATTGCTAGCAGCTCCGGTCCTCCCGTCAGGCGCATCTTCTGCTCAGGTATATACTGCAGCCCATACGCACACACCACAGAGAACTAAACTTTAGCCCGCTAGTATTAGGCACATGCAGTCTTACCGGTAAGTTTGTTGTTACTTTTTTTCACGTTAAAATTGCTGCCAGAATATATGTGTTCAATTTACTGACTCATTATGATTCATTTTCTATTTTTACCATCCTGCTAAGTTCCATACTGCCCTGTGTGAAAATAATTGATCAAGCTATGTCTAGGGCACACATAACTGATTAGACTGAAGTTTTTGTACTCAACTTTAGAGTTAACTGAATTTTGCAAATATCAACATTAAAAATAAACAGTATATACTCTTGCTATGATAACGGGATGGCTAACATGTATGTAATACGAGGCACAGAGTCCCGCGATAGGAGTTGGAAACATGTCTAATATAGCTTTTCAAAGCTGTAGGCACTCCCCTGTCGCTGACGCAAACATAATTATAACCGGCACAACCGCGTTGTATACATATTGAGTGGATGCAAAACTTTTAACAAACAAATTGAACCGACATCAAAAAATAAACCTACAGTAAAATGTTAAAAAGTTTGAAATAATTGGGTAATACAATTACGTTAGTTTTTATACACAATGAGTTTCTGATGTTTTATTACAAGCAAGAATTTATCCGTTACACTACAGTAAATGGTAACATGTAATTGCCAATTACACATTAGAATACCTTTGTATGCGACACTATTTAAAATGGTAAACTTTAATTTGTGGGTTTTTATAATCTTTATTCACTTAAAAATTTTTTGGAGTCAGTGCTGCCGAAACAATGTTATCAAGAGATAGGAAGCACTGACTCAACAATAACGTTAAAACAACCCTAAAATAAAGTTCACAATATTGCAAATAATGTGCGCATTAATTTGTTTTCTGTAAAATGTTTTGGCTATAATATTTATTCTTTAGTTATCATGAAATGAGCTTATTACTAGCTATAAAACATCAAACTCAAACATAATGCATTACCAAATTATTTTAAACTTTTAAGGCATTTTACTGTAGGTTTATTTTTGAAGTCAGTTCAATGTTTTGTTGAAAGTTTTATTTCACAATTTTATATATTTTGAAGAAATTTTTTTTAATCTTGTTTGAAGTCAGTTTTTTTTATATAGTTTTCAATCAGACAAATATATATTAGCGATATTTTTAAAAATAACGTAAAGAAAAGAAATTATTCGTCTTTGGAAGCTGATGAATGATTTTGTACTTAGTGTAATGTAGTTATCTTGAACAAATTGAACTTATTAATTTTGTCATAAGATCTTGAACTTAAATCATATAATTTTCAATTCAAAAGCTTTCAGCCATTTGGGAGAGATGCAGGCCTTTAATCGGCTAGGTTTGAGCCCTTCATTGTCGGTATCTACTCGTATTGCTGGTTTGGCGTGATTTGTCTTCAGTACAGCTGTATAGAGAGTATGGTTGTGAGTACAGCTCTACCAGGTAGAAAATTGGCCCGCTGCACTCAACTCACAAATCTGCTGCACGGGATGGGGAGAATCGCCTGGATCAGGGTAACTCTTCGTCCTTTGGAATCGAGGGCTTTGCTTAAGGTAACCTTGCAGAACATAAGCCGTTCGCTTTACCATGGTAAGCTCAAAGAAATAAGTGCTTGGCTTTGCTCGCAGTGACGCTTTGGCCAGACCAGTATGGGGCATCCGCTCGGATCAGGGTGACGATTCGGCTTATGGCTCGTTGGTTACGAACCTTCGGCCCTTTTCTAATACAGTAATAAGTTTGCAGGGCTAGTTCTCTTCTGTCGATGTAGTTTCGGTGCTTGGTCAAAGCTAATAAAAACGTTTTAACAAAAAATCGAACCGACTTCAAATATACACCTACAGTAAAGTGCTCTAAAAGGTTTGAAATATTGAGTAAAAAATCATGTATTGATTTACATGCTACATTCATAACAAATGAGTTTCATGTTTTACAGCGTATCGACATTAATGGTCCATTACACTACAATAAGATATCATATCTGTACTTATTTCATGGTAACCAAAATAATTAATATAAAGTTTCCAATACATATTAGAATACCACCATATGCGCACACTATTATCCATATATCTAGTGAACTTTAATTTGTGGGTTGTTATAATAATATACAATTGAAAATTGTTGGAGTCGGTGCAGCTACTCCTTTGATAATATTCCATTAGCATTTCGAACAATTTTCAAGTGAATAACTTGAAAATTATCTTTCATTTAAGATTTGTTTCGTCAAAATAGCATTTATACTAGTCTCCATTTTATTTCCCGCAAACTTCTGCAACGACACTCTCCCGAAGCTGAGGTGGGCCCTTAAAACTGTAACTGTATTTGATTAGGCCCTACTCATAAGCAAGTCCAATGTTTGCTCCATCATAAGACCCGGTAAAACAGCTAGTTTGGAATGGAATAGTTCAAGATAGTGAACAACGTGCAACAGTCTCATTAAGTTCCTTATGACAGAGACAAAAATAACGAACTAAATTAGATGGAAACAAAGGAGAACAAATTGTACTGAGGTGTAAGGTCAACGTATTCGTCACAGAGGCCAGCCCTGCGAAAGCACGCGTATAGATTAGAGAAGTGAATCTCTTTCGACACCTAGCAGCTCGGTCCTCCCGTCAGGCGCATCTTCTGCTCAGGTATATACTACGCAGCCCATACGCACACTTACCACCGAGAACTAAACTTTAGCCCGGCTAGTATTAGGCACATGCAACAGTCTTACCGGTAAGTTTGTGTTACTTTTCACGTTAAAATTGCTGCCAGAATATATGTGTTCAATTTACTGACTCATTATGATTCATTTTCTATTTTACCATCCTGCTAAGTCCATACTGCCCTGTGTGGAAAATAATTATCAAGCTATGTCTAGGGCACAACTGAAGTTAGACTGAAGTTTTGTACTCAACTTTAGAGTTAACTGAATTTTGCAAATATCAACATTAAAATAAACAGTATATACTCTTGCTATGATAACGGGATGGCTAACATGTATGTAATACGAGGCACGAGTCCCGCGATAGGAGTTGGAAACATGTCTAATATAGCTTTTTCAAAGCTGTAGGCACTCCTGTCGCTGACGCAAACATAATTATAACCGGCACAACCGCGTTGTATACATATTGAGTGGATACCAAAACTTTTAACAAACAAAATTGAACCGACATCAAAAATAAACCTACAGTAAAATGTACTAAACAGTTTGAAATAATTGGGTAAATGCAATTACGTTAGTTTTTATACACAATGAGTTTCTGATGTTTTACAGCGTACAAGCAAGAATTTATCCGTTACACTACAGTAAGATAGTACATATTAAATTGCCAATACACATTAGAATACCTTTGTCAACACTATTTGCAAAATGGTATTTTAATTTGTGGGTTGTTATAATCTTTATTCACTTAAAAAATTGTTGGAGTCAGTGCTGCCGAAGCAATGTTATCAAAGGAATAGCAGCACTGACTCAACAATGTTTTTTAATAAAACAACCCACAAATTAAAGTTCACAATATTGCAAATAATGTGCGATAATTTGTTTTCTAAAATGTTTTGGCTACTTAATATTTATTCTTTTGGTTATCATGAAATGAGCTTGTACGCTGTAAAACATCAGAAACTCAAAACTAATTGCATTACCAAATTATTTTAAACTTTTTTAAGGCATTTTACAAGGGAAGTCAGTTCAATGTTTTGTTGAAAAGTTTTATTTCACATTTTTATATATTTTTTAAGAAATTTTTATTTTAATCTTGTTTGAAGTCAGTTTTTTCTATAGTTTTCAATCAGACAAATATATATTAGGCGATATTTTAAAAATAACGCCAAAGAAGAAAGTATTTCGTCTTTTGAAGCTGATGAATGATTTTGTACTTAGTGTAATGTAGTTATCTTGAACAAATTGAACTTAGTAATTTTGTCATAAGATCTTGAACTTAAATCATATAATTTTCAATTCAAAAAGCTTTCAGCCATTTTGGGAGAGATGCAGGCCTTTAATCGGCCCCTAGGTTTGAGCCCTTCATTATCGGTATCTACTCGTATTGCTGGTTTGGCGTGATTTGTCTTCAGTACAGCTGTATAGAGTATGGTTGTGAGTACAGCTCTACCAGGTAGAAAATTGGCCCGCTGCACTCAACTCACAAATCTGCACGGGATAGGGAGAATCGCCTGGATCAGGGTAACTCTTCGTCCTTTGGAATCGAGGGCTTTGCTTAAGGTAACCTTGCAGAACATAAGCCGTTCGCTTTTACCATGGTAAGCTCAAAAAATAAGTGCTTGGCTTTGCTCGCAGTGACGCTTTGGCCAGACCAGTATGGGGCATCCGCTCGGATCAGGGTGACGATTCGGCTTATGGCTCGTTGGTTACGAACCTTCGGCCTTTTCTAATACAGTAATAAGTTTGCAGGGCTAGTTCTCTTCTGTCGATGTAGTTTCGGTGCTTGGTCAAGCTAATAAAACGTTTTAACAAAAAATCGAACCGACTTCAAATATACACCTACAGTAAAGTGCTCTAAAGGTTTGAAATAATTGAGTAAAGCAAATCATGTATTGATTTACATGCTACATTCATAACAAATAAGTTTCTGGTGTTTTACAGCGTATCGACATTAATTGGTTCATTACACTACAATAAGATATCATATCTGTACTTATTTCATGGTAACCAAAATAATTAATATAAAGTTTCCAATACATATTAGAATACCACCATATGCGCACACTATTATCCATATATCTAGTGAACTTTAATTTGTGGGTTGTTATAATAATTATACAATTGAAAATTGTTGGAGTCGGTGCAGCTACTCCTTTGATAATATTCCATTAGCAGCACTGACTCGAACAATTTTCAAGTGAATAACGAAAATTATCTTTCATTTAAGATTTGTTTCGTCAAAATAGCATTTATACTAGTCTCCATTTTATTTCCCGCAAACTTCTGCAACGACTCTCCCGAAGCTGAGGTGGGCCCTTAAAACTGTAACTGTATTTGATTAGGCCCTACTCATAAGCAAGTCCAATGTTTGCTCCATCATAAGACCCGGTAAAACAGCTAGTTTAGAGTTTAGAATGGAATAGTTCAAGATAGTGAACAACGTGCAACAGTCTCATTAAGTACCTTATGACCAGACAAAAATAACGAACTAAATTAGATGGAAAAGGAGCAAAAGGAGAACAAATTGCACTACTGAGGTGTAAGGTCAACGTATTCGTCACAGAGGCCAGCCCTGCGAAAGCACGCGTATAGATTAGAGAAGTGAATCTCTTTCGACACCTAGCAGCTCCGGTCCTCCCGTCAGGCGCATCTTCTGCTCAGGTATATACTACGCAGCCCATACGCACACACCACCGAGAACTAAACTTTAGCCCGGCTAGTATTAGGCACATGCAACAGTCTTACCGGTAAGTTTGTGTTACTTTTCACGTTAAAATTGCTGCTAGAATATATGTGTTCAATTTACTGACTCATTATGTTTCATTTTTCTATTTTTACCATCCTGCTAAGTCCATACCTGCCCTGTGTGGAAAATAATTGATCAAGCTATGTCTAGGGCACACATACCTGAAGTTAGACTGAAGTTTTTGTACTCAACTTTAGAGTTAACTGAATTTTGCAAATATCAACATTAAAAATAAACAGTATATACTCTTGCTATGATAACGGGATGGCTAACATGTATGTAATACGAGGCACGAGTCCCGCGATAGGAGTTGGAAACATGTCTAATATAGCTTTTTCAAAGCTGTAGGCACTCCCCCTGTCGCTGACGCAAACATAATTATAACCGGCACAACCGCGTTGTATACATGTTGAGTGGATACCAAAACTTTTTAACAAACAAATTGAACCGACATCAAAAATAAACCTACAGTAAAATGTACTAAACAGTTTGAAATAATTGGGTAATGCAATTACGTTAGTTTTTTATACACAATGAGTTTCTGATGTTTTACAGCGTACAAGCAAGAATTTATCCGTTACACTACAGTAAGATAGTACAGCTGTACTCATTTCATGGTAACCAATACAATACATATTAAATTGCCAATACACATTAGAATACCTTTGTATGCGAACACTATTTGCAAAATGGTAAACTTTAATTTGTGGGTTGTTATAATCTTTATTCACTTAAAAAATTGTTGGAGTCAGTGCTGCCGAAGCAATGTTATCAAAGGAATAGAAGCACTGACTCCAACAATGTTTTTTGAATAAAAATAAAACAACCCACAAATTAAAGTTCACAATATTGCAAATAATGTGCGCATTAATTTGTTTTCTAAAATGTTTTGGCTACTTAATATTTATTCTTTTGGTTATCATGAAATGAGCTTGTACGCTGTAAAACATCAGAAACTCAGAAACATAATTGCATTACCAAATTATTTTAAACTTTTTAAGGCATTTTACTGTAGGTTTATTTTTGAAGTCGGTTCAATGTTTTTGTTGAAAAGTTTTATTTCACAATTTTTATATATTTTAACGAAATTTTTATTTTAATCTTGTTTGAAGTCAGTTTTTTTACTATAGTTTTCAATCAGACAAATATATATTAGGCGATATTTTTAAAAATAACGCCAAAGAAAAAGTATTTCGTCTTTTGAAGCTGATGAATGATTTTGTACTTAGTGTAATGTAGTTATCTTGAACAAATTGAACTTAGTAATTATGTCATAAGATCTTGAACTTAAATCATATAATTTTCAATTCAAAAAGCTTTCAGCCATTTTGGGAGAGATGCAGGCCTTTAATCGGCCCCTAGGTTTGAGCCCTTCATTATCGGTATCTACTCGTATTGCTGGTTTGGCGTGATTTGTCTTCAGTACAGCTGTATAGAGTATGGTTGTGAGTACAGCTCTACCAGGTAGAAAATTGGCCGCTGCACTCAACTCACAAATCTGCTGCACGGGATAGGGGAGAATCGCCTGGATCAGGGTAACTCTTCGTCCTTTGGAATCGAGGGCTTTGCTTAAGGTAACCTTGCAGAACATAAGCCGTTCGCTTTTACCATGGTAAGCTCAAAGAAATAAGTGCTTGGCTTTGCTCGCAGTGACGCTTTGGCCAGACCAGTATGGGGCATCCGCTCGGATCAGGGTGACGATTCGGCTTATGGCTCGTTGGTTACGAACCTTCGGCCATTTTCTAATACAGTAATAAGTTTGCAGGGCTAGTTCTCTTCTGTCGATGTAGTTTCGGTGCTTGGTCAAGCTAATAAAAACGTTTTAACAAAAAAATCGAACCGACTTCAAATATACACCTACAGTAAAGTGCTCTAAAAGGTTTGAAATAATTGAGTAAAGCAAATCATGTATTGATTTACATGCTACATTCATAACAAATGAGTTTCTGGTGTTTTACAGCGTATCGACATTAATTGGTTCATTACACTACAATAAGATATCATATCTGTACTTATTTCATGGTAACCAAAATAATTAATATTAAGTTTCCAATACATATTAGAATACCACCATATGCGCACACTATTATCCATATATCTAGTGAACTTTAATTTGTGGGTTGTTATAATAATTATACAATTGAAAATTGTTGGAGTCGGTGCAGCTACTCCTGATAATATTCCATTAGCAGCACTGACTCGAACAATTTTCAAGTGAATAACTGAAAATTATCTTTCATTTAAGATTTGTTTCGTCAAAATAGCATTTATACTAGTCTCCATTTTATTTCCCGCAAACCTCTGCAACGACACTCTCCCGAGAAGCTGAGGTGGGCCCTTAAAACTGTAACTGTATTTGATTAGGCCCTACTCATAAGCAAGTCCAATGTTTGCTCCATCATAAGACCCGGTAAAACAGCTAGTTTAGAATGGAATAGTTCAAGATAGTGAACAACGTGCAACAGTCTCATTAAGTACCTTATGACCAGACAAAAATAACGAACTAAATTAGATGGAAAAGGAGCAAAAGGAGAACAAATTGCACTACTGAGGTGTAAGGTCAACGTATTCGTCACAGAGGCCAGCCCTGCGAAAGCACGCGTATAGATTAGAGAAGTGAATCTCTTTCGACACCTAGCAGCTCCGGTCCTCCCGTCAGGCGCATCTTCTGCTCAGGTATATACTACGCAGCCCATACGCACACTTACCACCGAGAACTAAACTTTAGCCCGGCTAGTATTAGGCACATGCAACAGTCTTACCGGTAAGTTTGTGTTACTTTTCACGTTAAAATTGCTGCCAGAATATATGTGTTCAATTTACTGACTCATTATGATTCATTTTTCTATTTTTACCATCCTGCTAAGTCCATACCTGCCCTGTGTGGAAAATAATTGATCAAGCTATGTCTAGGGCACACATACCTGAAGTTAGACTGAAGTTTTTGTACTCAACTTTAGAGTTAACTGAATTTTGCAAATATCAACATTAAAAATAAACAGTATATACTCTTGCTATGATAACGGGATGGCTAACATGTATGTAATACGAGGCACGAGTCCCGCGATAGGAGTTGGAAACATGTCTAATATAGCTTTTTCAAAGCTGTAGGCACTCCCCTGTCGCTGACGCAAACATAATTATAACCGGCACAACCGCGTTGTATACATATTGAGTGGATACCAAAACTTTTAACAAACAAATTGAACCGACATCAAAATAAACCTACAGTAAAATGTACTAAAAGTTTGAAATAATTGGGTAATGCAATTACGTTAGTTTTATACACAATGAGTTTCTGATGTTTTACAGCGTACAAGAAACAAGAATTTATCCGTTACACTACAGTAACATAGTACAGCTGTACTCATTTCATGGTAATCAATACAATACATATTAAATTGCCAATACACATTAGAATACCTTTGTATGCGAACACTATTTGCAAAATGGTCACTTTAATGTTTGAATAGCAGTGACTTGTTTTGAATATATCTTTATAATGCGACCTTTAGAAATTTGGTTGGAATCAGTGCTTTCTGTCCAGGTAAAACTCAGAAGCAATGTTATCAAAGCAATGTTATCAAATCGGAATAGCAAGCATTTACAAATCAAAAATAACAACTTTAAACCACCAAATTAAAGTTCACTAATACTGCAAATAATGTGCGATAATGTTTTTGAAAATGTTTTGGCTACTTATATTTATTTTCTCATGACAATGAGCTTGATATGTAAATACCTATAATCAGTACGCTGATATTTTGCTTACCAAATTATTTGATAAAAAACTAACATTATTTTACTGTAAATTATTTCAAACGGTTCAATTGTTTAATGACAGAAAAGTATTTATTCTCACATAGTTTTATATATTTTTAACGAAATTTTTATTTTAATCTTGTTTGAAGTCAGTTTTTACTTATGGTTTTCAATCAGACAAATATATATTAGGCGATATTTTTAAAAAATAACGCAAAGAAAAGAAATTATTTCGTCTTTTGAAGCTGATGAATGATTTTGTACTTAGTGTAATGTAGTTATCTTGAACAAATTGAACTTAGTAATTTATGTCATAAGATCTTGAACTTAAATCATATAATTTTCAATTCAAAAAGCTTTCAGCCATTTTGGGAGAGATGCAGGCCTTTAATCGGCCCCTAGGTTTGAGCCCTTCATTATCGGTATCTACTCGTATTGCTGGTTTGGCGTGATTTGTCTTCAGTACAGCTGTATAGAGTATGGTTGTGAGTACAGCTCTACCAGGTAGAAAATTGGCCCGCTGCACTCAACTCACAAATCTGCTGCACGGGATAGGGGAGAATCGCCTGGATCAGGGTAACTCTTCGTCCTTTGGAATCGAGGGCTTTGCTTAAGGTAACCTTGCAGAACATAAGCCGTTCGCTTTTACCATGGTAAGCTCAAAGAAATAAGTGCTTGGCTTTGCTCGCAGTGACGCTTTGGCCAGACCAGTATGGGGCATCCGCTCGGATCAGGGTGACGATTCGGCTTGTGGCTCGTTGGTTACGAACCTTCGGCCATCATTTTCTAATACAGTAATAAGTTTGCAGGGCTAGTTCTCTTCTGTCGATGTAGTTTCGGTGCTTGGTCAAGCTAATAAAAACGTTTTAAAAAAAATTCCAACCGACGTCAAATATACACCTACAGTAAAGTGCTCTAAAGGTTTGAAATAATTGAGTAAAGCAAATCATGTATTGATTTACATGCTACATTCATAACAAATGAGTTTCTGGTGTTTTACAGCGTATCGACATTAATTGGTCCATTACACTACAATAAGATATCATATCTGTACTTATTTCATGGTAACCAAAATAATTAATATAAAGTTTCCAATACATATTAGAATACCACCATATGCGCACACTATTATCCATATATCTAGTGAACTTTAATTTGTGGGTTGTTATAATAATTATACAATTGAAAATTGTTGAGTCAGTGCAGCTACTCCTTTGATAATATTCCATTAGCAGCTGACTCGAACAATTTTCAAGTGAATAACTTGAAAATTATCTTTCATTTAAGATTTGTTTCGTCAAAATAGCATTTATACTAGTCTCCATTTTATTTCCCGCAAACCTCTGCAACGACACTCTCCCGAGAAGCTGAGGTGGGCCCTTAAAACTGTAACTGTATTTGATTAGGCCCTACTCATAAGCAAGTCCAATGTTTGCTCCATCATAAGACCCGGTAAAACAGCTAGTTTGGAATGGAATAGTTCAAGATAGTGAACAACGTACAACAGTCTCATTAAGTTCCTTATGACGAGACAAAAATAACGAACTAAATTAGATGGAAAAGGAGCAAAAGGAGAACAAATTGCACTACTGAGGTGTAAGGTCAACGTATTCGTCACAGAGGCCAGCCCTGCGAAAGCACGCGTATAGATTAGAGAAGTGAATCTCTTTCGACACCTAGCAGCTCCGGTCCTCCCGTCAGGCGCATCTTCTGCTCAGGTATATACTACGCAGCCCATACGCACACTTACCACCGAGAACTAAACTTTAGCCCGGCTAGTATTAGGCACATGCAACAGTCTTACCGGTAAGTTTGTGTTACTTTTCACGTTAAAATTGCTGCCAGAATATATGTGTTCAATTTACTGACTCATTATGATTCATTTTTCTATTTTTACCATCCTGCTAAGTCCATACTAGCCCTGTGTGGAAAATAATTGATCAAGCTATGTCTAGGGCACTCATACCTGAAGTTAGACTGAAGTTTTGTACTCAACTTTAGAGTTAACTGAATTTTGCAAATATCAACATTAAAATAAACAGTATATACTCTTGCTATGATAACGGATGGCTAACATGTATGTAATACGAGGCACGAGTCCCGCGATAGGAGTTGGAAACATGTCTAATATAGCTTTTTCAAAGCTGTAGGCACTCTGTCGCTGACGCAAACATAATTATAACCGGCACAACCGCGTTGTATACATGTTGAGTGGATACCAAAACTTTTAACAAACAAATTGAACCGACATCAAAAATAAACCTACAGTAAAATGTACTAAACAGTTTGAAATAATTGGGTAATGCAATTACGTTAGTTTTTATACAATGAGTTTCTGATGTTTTACAGCGTACAAGCAAGAATTTATCCGTTACACTTAAGATAGTAATTCATTTTAATAATTATTAATTGCCAATACACATTAGAATACCTTTGTATGCGAACACTATTTGCAAAATGGTAAACTTTAATTTGTGGGTTTTTATAATCTTTATTCACTTAAAAAATTGTTGGAGTCAGTGCTGCCGAAGCAATGTTATCAAAGGAATAGCAGCACTGACTCAACAATGTTTTTTGAATAAAACAACCCACAAATTAAAGTTCACAATATTGCAAATAATGTGCGCATTAATTTGTTTTCTAAAATGTTTTGGCTACTTAATATTTATTCTTTTGGTTATCATGAAATGAGCTTGTACGCTGTAAAACATCAGAAACTCAGAAACATAATTGCATTACCAAATTATTTTAAACTTTTTAAGGCATTTTACTGTAGGTTAATTTTTGAAGTCGGTTCAATGTTTTTGTTGAAAAGTTTTATTTCACAATTTTTATATATTTTAACGAAATTTTATTTTAATCTTGTTTGAAGTCAGTTTTTTTACTATAGTTTTCAATCAGACAAATATATATTAGGCGATATTTTTAAAAATAACGCCAAAGAAAAGAAATTATTTCGTCTTTTGAAGCTGATGAATGATTTTGTACTTAGTGTAATGTAGTTATCTTGAACAAATTGAACTTAGTAATTATGTCATAAGATCTTGAACTTAAATCATATAATTTTCAATTCAAAAAGCTTTCAGCCATTTTGGGAGAGATGCAGGCCTTTAATCGGCCCCTAGGTTTGAGCCCTTCATTATCGGTATCTACTCGTATTGCTGGTTTGGCGTGATTTGTCTTCAGTACAGCTGTATAGAGTATGGTTGTGAGTACAGCTCTACCAGGTAGAAAATTGCCCGCTGCACTCAACTCACAAATCTGCTGCACGGGATAGGGGAGAATCGCCTGGATCAGGGTAACTCTTCGTCCTTTGGAATCGAGGGCTTTGCTTAAGGTAACCTTGCAGAACATAAGCCGTTCGCTTTACCATGGTAAGCTCAAAGAAATAAGTGCTTGGCTTTGCTCGCAGTGACGCTTTGGCCAGACCAGTATGGGGCATCCGCTCGGATCAGGGTGACGATTCGGCTTATGGCTCGTTGGTTACGAACCTTCGGCCTTTTTCTAATACAGTAATAAGTTTGCAGGGCTAGTTCTCTTCTGTCGATGTAGTTTCGGTGCTTGGTCAAGCTAATAAAAACGTTTTAACAAAAAATCGAACCGACTTCAAATATACACCTACAGTAAAGTGCTCTAAAAGGTTTGAAATAATTGAGTAAAGCAAATCATGTATTGATTTACATGCTACATTCATAACAAATGAGTTTCTGGTGTTTTACAGCGTATCGACATTAATTGGTCCATTACACTACAATAAGATATCATATCTGTACTTATTTCATGGTAACCAAAATAATTAATATTAAGTTTCCAATACATATTAGAATACCACCATATGCGCACACTATTATCCATATATCTAGTGAACTTTAATTTGTGGGTTGTTATAATAATTATACAATTGAAAATTGTTGGAGTCGGTGCAGCTACTCCTTTGATAATATTCCATTAGCAGCACTGACTCGAACAATTTTCAAGTGAATAACTTGAAAATTATCTTTCATTTAAGATTTGTTTCGTCAAAATAGCATTTATACTAGTCTCCATTTTATTTCCCGCAAACTTCTGCAACGACACTCTCCCGAGAAGCTGAGGCGGGCCCTTAAAACTGTAACTGTATTTGATTAGGCCCTACTCATAAGCAAGTCCAAAGTTTGCTCCATCATAAGACCCGGTAAAACAGCTAGTTTAGAGTTTAGAATGGAATAGTTCAAGATAGTGAACAACGTGCAACAGTCTCATTAAGTACCTTATGACGTTGCAGACAGTTGAAAAATAACGAACTAAATTAGATGGAAAAGGAGCAAAGGAGAACAAATTGCACTACTGAGGTGTAAGGTCAACGTATTCGTCACAGAGGCCAGCCCTGCGAAAGCACGCGTATAGATTAGAGAAGTGAATCTCTTTCGACACCTAGCAGCTCCGGTCCTCCCGTCAGGCGCATCTTCTGCTCAGGTATATACTACGCAGCCCATACGCACACTTACCACCGAGAACTAAACTTTAGCCCGGCTAGTATTAGGCACATGCAACAGTCTTACCGGTAAGTTTGTGTTACTTTTCACGTTAAAATTGCTGCCAGAATATATGTGTTCAATTTACTGACTCATTATGATTCATACAGAGAAGCTTTTCTATGTTTTACCATCCTGCTAAGTCCATACTAGCCCTGTGTGGAAAATAATTGATCAAGCTATGTCTAGGGCACACATACCTGAAGTTCAACAGAAAACAGACTGAAGTTTTTGTACTCAACTTTAGAGTTAACTGAATTTTGCAAATATCAACATTAAAATAAACAGTATATACTCTTGCTATGATAACGGGATGGCTAACATGTATGTAATACGAGGCACGAGTCGCGATAGGAGTTGGAAACATGTCTGAAAATAATATAGCTTTTTCAAAGCTGTAGGCACTCCCTGTCGCTGACGCAAACATAATTATAACCGGCACAACCGCGTTGTATACATGTTGAGTGGATACCAAAACTTTAACAAACAAATTGAACCGACATCAAATAAACCTACAGTAAAATGTACTAAAAGTTTGAAATAATTGGGTAATGCAATTACGTTAGTTTTTATACAATGAGTTTCTGATGTTTTACAGCGTACAAGCAAGAATTTATCCGTTACACTACAGTAAGATAGTACAGCTGTACTCATTTCATGGTTACCAATACAATACATATTAAATTGCCAATACACATTAGAATACCTTTGTATGCGAACACTATTTGCAAAATGGTAAACTTTAATTTGTGGGTTGTTATAATCTTTATTCACTTAAAAAATTGTTGGAGTCAGTGCTGCCGAAGCAATGTTATCAAAGGAATAGCAGCACTGACTCCAACAATGTTTTTGAATAAAAATAAAACAACCCACAAATTAAAGTTCACAATATTGCAAATAATGTGCGCATATATTTGTTTTCTAAAATGTTTTGGCTACTTAATATTTATTCTTTTGGTTATCATGAAATGAGCTTGTACGCTGTAAAACATCAGAAACTCAGAAACATAATTGCATTACCAAATTATTTCAAACTTTTTAAGGCATTTTACTGTAGGGTATTTTTGAAGTCAGTTCAATTTTTTTGTTAAATTTTATTTCACAATTTTTATATATTTACCAACGAAATTTTTATTTTATCTTGTTTGAAGTCAGTTCTTTTACTAAAGTTTCAATCAGACAAATATATATTAGGCGATATTTTAAAAATAACGCCAAAGAAAGAAATTATTTCGTCTTTTGAAGCTGATGAATGATTTTGTACTTAGTGTAATGTAGTTATCTTCAACCTTAGTAATTATGTCATAAGATCTTGAACTTAAGTCATATAATTTTCAATTCAAAAAGCTTTCAGCCATTTTGGGGAGATGCAGGCCTTTAATCGGCCCCTAGGTTTGAGCCCTTCATTATCGGTATCTACTCGTATTGCTGGTTTGGCGTGATTTGTCTTCAGTACAGCTGTATAGAGTATGGTTGTGAGTACAGCTCTACCAGGTAGAAAATTGGCCCGCTGCACTCAACTCACAAATCTGCTGCACGGGATGGGGAGAATCGCCTGGATCAGGGTAACTCTTCGTCCTTTGGAATCGAGGGCTTTGCTTAAGGTAACCTTGCAGAACATAGGCCGTTCGCTTTTCCCATGGTAAGCTCAAAGAAATAAGTGCTTGGCTTCTCGCGGTGACGCTTTGGTCAACAATAGTATGGGGCATCCGCTCGGATCAGGGTGACGATTCAGCATGGCTCGTTGGTTACGAACCTTCGGCCTTTTTCTAATACAGTAATAAGTTTGCAGGGCTAGTTCTCTTCTGTCGATGTAGTTTCGGTGCTTGGTCAAGCTAATAAAAACGTTTTAACATCGAACCGACTTCAAATATACACCTGGTAAAGTGCTCTACAAGGTTTGAAATAGTGAGTAAAGCAAATCATGTATTGGTTTGCCACATGCGGATAACAAATAAGTTTCTGATGTTTTGTATTATCGACATTAGTGGTTCATTACACTACAATAAGATATCATATCTGTTACTTATTTCATGGTAACCAAAATAGTGTAATATAAAGTTCCAATACATATTAGTATGCGCACACTATTATCCATATATCTAGTGAACTTTAATTTGTGGGTTGTTATAATAATTATACAATTGAAAATTGGAGTCATGCAGCTACTCCTTTGATAATATTCCATTAGCAGCACCGACTCGAACAATTCTAATACAGTAATAAGTTTGTTTCAGGCAAATAGCAAGCTTTCTCTTCTGTCGATGTAGTTTCGGTGCTTGGTCAAGCTAAAAAAGACTAGGTGGTTCGCTCCATTCGCGTTACACTTCGTTGTTGCTGGCCTTTCGTTCGCTTATCGCCAGCTCACAAGATCATGTACAGTTAGGTTTCGGCCCTAATACCTTTGACTAATAGGTAATTTGCTCTTCTTTTAGCAAGTTTGCTATATTACCGTTTACATTGCTCATACTAATACGTCGTCCTTTAGGCTGTAAATTAGTAGATATTTATTTCACTGATTGAAACTTTTATTTTCTAATTTTGCCTTTCCTTTAATTTAAATGATTTCAAACAATTTCGGCGAGCTGTTTCTGAAATTTTTACCGTGTATCAGGAGTACCATTTTGCAGTAAGTTATGTTTGGACAGAACGGTACCATTATCATATACACCCGTCACATTGAAATGAAAACTTTATCAGCTTAAAATACGAGAGTAAACCAATGTTTGCATAAAATGGCTCAGAACGTTTTTATAATTTTTGTTAAACATTACTGAACATTTTATGGAAACTATGTTGTAGAAAATTTAATTATCATAAGTCTTGTACCTTTGTTATTTTTATAGTCTTGCTGGACCGGGATCTATACCACTAAGCAAGCAAGGAGTAAACGTTTCGACATGACATTTCGGGCCTTTTATTCCTGTTTACAGAATCCAATCAATCCATAAAGAGTTTTAAAGCATGTAAAATTCTTTTTTGTTGAAAACTTAGCTATGCAAAGAATTATATCGTTACCGGGTTTATTATATCGAAAAAAAAATGTCTCTATGGCTTTCAAACTAACATGAAATGCTAAAAACTATGTGTTTTTTTAGCGAGAAGGAGACCAAAGCTCGGTAAATATGAATATAATATGATTATATTAAAAATATATATTTTCTTTAAGACAATTACATTTGACCCTCACTTGATACCTTCAAAACTTTGATCAAATGTATAGTTTGGCGTCTATTACTCTGTAAATACAAACAAAGAGATTTTTTCTTGTATTTTTAGATGAAAATATATGTTTATCTCGGCAACACCCAAATATTCTAAGAACGTACAGCTACCATCTTGTTGGAAATTTAATTTTACATCAAAATAGTGCTATTGAAGTACTTTTTTTGTTCAAAGTAGTGTTTTTACCACGAAAACACGCAGCTAGTATAATAAGTGGTTTTTGAGATTTTTTTGAGGACTAATACTTTTTGATATAGAAATATTAGTCCGATCAAAAAGATATTTAAACGGGACCACTATGGAGGTAAGATCTAACAAACAACGCAAACAGGGTGTAAAATGATGGCCGCGTTTAAAAGTTATTTGAGAACAGACATAAAAAACCGCAGGTCAACTTGTAGAACCTTGTTTTTCTGAAGTCGGTTAAAAACACAAATACAGATGATATATGAATGAAATATCTTTATTAGTCTTTATACAGTTTACAAAGTTATTTTAGAAAAACAATATTTCTTAAATGAATAAAGCTTGCATCCCGAAGAAGAGCCTGTGTGGGATGTTACATGCCTGTGTGGAATCTTGGACACAAAATTAGAGCTCTTAAAGCTAAACAACATTTAAAGAGATATTAATATATAAAATGTCTGAGAAGATTATTTGGAACATTAAAAGAGGTACTTGAATACATAAAAAAATGCTTTATTTTTCTCTACAATTTACATTGTTGCAATACAGATTAAGAATACATGTATGCTAAAATCTTTACTAATTTCTGCACAAAACAAAAATGAAATTACTTTAGCAACTTAAGAATACATGTATGCTAAAATCTTTACTAATTTCTGCACAAAACAAAAATGAAATTACTTTAGCAACTTACTGAATGGAGACAAATGATAGGGCCTCTTGAACTAATTAATACTTCGTTCAGAGGCACCAACACACAAATGCACAACATGAGTGAGTTCAGGAGCAGGCTTACTATTTACAATTACACTACAGTAAAAAAACTTAGGAGTATGCTTTCCTGCCACCGGAGTTGATAAAAATAACATATAAAGTATAAACGTAACTAATCTACCTTAAGTTTATCTTAACATAATGACGATATCGTAAAAGAAGAACATTGTTGTCTCTTATATAGATAACTCTTAAACCACTCATAAACATTACCCCTAAATCTACACTTGTATAACTTAACCACAAGAATTTTCTGATTAACGGTGTGAAATTCTTTTTTTATATCAATAAAACATCTACTTACACAACAACCTTTGTTTATTCCTGCACTGATTCTGTCCATAAAGTTACATAAAGCTACTTCGGTACTCATACCTACACTAAACCCATATTGATAAAATATTTTTATTCAAAAAGTAAAACATTTTTTCTTTTATTAGTTTTTTTATATACCTTTGAAAATGTAGAAACTAGAGATATAGGCCTGAAGTTAGAACAAATAGTGGATGGGTCTTTCTCATGTATAGGTATCACAACATGAGTTTTTAGCTTATTCGGGAATATAATATCTAAAACTTGTGTCTTTTAAAAATCATAATTTTCAAATCATGTGAAGGCCATGATTGGTATTTTGTTTAAAAGGAAAAAAAGTCCTATCCATTCCAATCAATTCTGTATTGCTAAACTGTTACGTAACCCTCACAGAAACTAATGGCTACTTTATGTTATACACAAGAGCAAGCCTTTCTTTTCTTTGTTTAAATAATAATCTGCCAGTCAACATGATTGCCTAAACCTAGATCATTTTAACTCTATTATTAACATATGTATTTCCACTTCCTGTTTTAAAACAAATGGTTTTAGACCTACCAAAACTAAATTTTAAATTGATGATCCTATATGTAAATAGAGATACTACCCTTAACCAGTATAAGCAGTGATGTTAAAAATTTACTTTGTTTCCACTTTGTTACTAAACCAATTGTAAATCAGGATCTTTCTTTGGAAGGCTTTATGAAAACCACTGAATAAGATTTAGTTACTAACACACAAGAGTGAAATTATTGAGAACACTATCGAGTGTGAATATACTCTGATTTAGAGAGAGACTAGTGAGGCTTGAATACCTATGTAAAAAAATCAGAGGGCATGAAGTACAACTGAACCCCGGTTATCCAGCCCAACTGGGACTGGACCAGATAATCCATAATATATGGAAAAAAGAACAAATAATAAATGAAGGGAAGCACACACATTGTTAGACATCTACGTCTTTGACAGAAACGGATAGACTGTGTCATATGAAAAACTATTTACATACTGCGGAAGCGGATGCTGATTGGCTCCTCCTGTAGCTCCCGCAAGGAGTTTAAAAGTATAGGGGGTATAGACATTTATCGAGTTCAATACCTAGTGACTTAAGCCTTGATAAACCACTTGAACTTTGCACAGAATGTCATAATTTAGAGCCATCAAAAGTACTATGTTCTGGAGAATAACCCTATATTTTTTTATTTTTTTACCGTAAGTTGATCTTGATTAAGGAGGTCCAAATAAACAAGGTTCTATTGTACCACAATTATTTCAACCTTGCACATCAAGTCTTGTCTGACACCTTATGCTTATTAATACGCCCGTATGAGCATATTTACAGAAATATATTCTAATTTACAGCAATACTTTCAGGTTGACAGATTGAACTCAGTGATTTCTCCACGTACAGTGGAACCCCTCAAATCCGAACTAATTGGGGCTGTGGCCTGTTCGGATTTCAATTTGTTCGGATTTGCCGAATTAAATCTAAAATTACAAAAACAACGCGGTAAAATTAATACTGCATACTAATGCAGTCCATATAATTGCAATTAAATGTCTGGATCAAAATATATGTGTAGTATGTATCCACAGTAGTATTGATGAAAACAAAATTTCTATGTTGTTGTGATTTAAAATAAAAAGTATATTCGTCAAGCTGGTGAAGAATATGCTTAATTATAAGTTTGTGGATATCAACAGAAGTTTTAGCAAATGCATTTATTAATTTATTCTTACAAGAGAAACACCAATGTTTACAATGATAATTATGAAGATAAAGTTCTTCATAGAGGTAACCAGAGGATTGTGTATAATAATTAACAAAGAGGAAAATTTTTTGAGTGCTTAATGTACAATGCAAGACAATAAAGCGTTTGAATAATATTAACAACAGTGACCAAATTTCAAATTAGCTTAATTTGTTTTACTGTATAATTACCACAATTGCTGCTAGCAGTACGGAACCATGCCACGGTCATAGCATTGAATCAAATGAAACAATACCTACCAAAACTGGTCAAACTGTGTAGTTGGTAGAGTTGAGGGCTAGAGCGCTCAGGTGAGGGCCAAAGTTCTTTCAGACTTCTCGTTGTTCTTCATAACAAACTCATAATTATGAAGTACAGAATGTTTCCGTGATTAAAACTTCTCTGAGATGAGCAATAAACACCTTCGGCATTGCGGCACTTTTCATTTGTTGACGAACTGTCTCCAGGTAGAGAAGGCAAATGCTCATGAGCTACAATTCTGTATATCCCAGTTCAGTAGTTCTCCCTGACATGAACATCTCTAACTGAAAACAAGTGGCTTATACAGTGTGGTGAAGAAATATGTCAATCAACTATATCACATATACAGTATACTGGGCAGCTGTCACTGGTTGTGGATGTGCTTGGTTTCTTTAATTGTCATTTATTTTCTTAACGTTATCGTGATCTGAAACAGTTTTATAGTGTTGCTTGTAATAAAACACTTTTTTGTGGTTTGACAAAAGTTTTAAGTAAGAAGTGTTTATAAAGTTTTAAGAGTGTTTAAGTTCAATATAAGGACAACAACATAAATCAAATGGAATTATGCACATGTTAGGCAAATGCCAGACGATAGCAAACCTGGCATACCAGAATTTTGTTCAAATTTGAGATAGTTGTGCCAATCGTGATACAGCTATTCCATACGATACATGCGATTGAACGTGAAGTGAAACACTGATTTTAGAACTTGTGTGTTACATAAACAGAATAGTTTTTTCAAAGCATAGATCCCGGAACTCATTTTTTTAGGACATGATCGACATGGGAATCCCAACTTAAGTGCTTATCAATGTAACACACACAAAATTGTAACACCTAAAAATTTGGTGCAGTCAAGTTTTTCTATGTTAAATTTAAAAGATTTGGAATCAGTTCAGCATCAATTTATTGAATTAAAAATCTTAACTGTTTACAGTCTGAAAATTTTAGAATCTATAATGTATGTCAAAAAATTCAAGTAATTTAATACATAGCAATATTACAATTACAATAACTGAAACAAAATAATTTCTTGTCTGGCCTCATCATATACTTAGAATTTTAAGAAAAACTTCCATGCTGGAATTAATTTTTGAAACACATACCAAGATACATATATTGTATTAATGACAACACTAAATTTCAACCAATTTTAAAAAAGAGATTTGATAATAATGCTTTTATTCTTTCAGGAGTTTTACTCTAAGAGTAGTTAAAATTGTCATTCACTGTAGCATATAGACTAAGGACTATTTGAAGGAAAGGTGATGTTTTGACACTATTCAACATGTATGCATTGTACGTTTATGAATAAAGACAATTTGAATTTGAAATTTAGCTTTTGGACGTGTTAGATGTTATCCACATATTCACGGAATTCAGTAAAATCTCATGCTTGTTTTATTTCTCTTGAAGCTGTATATCAGTAGGAAAGATAATGTTTTCGGTTTAGGAACGAGGCAAGACAAGGCATTTGGATAACCTCAAGAATTTCCTAAGAAAAGATAAAATACTCTAGAAATTGTATAAGATATTTTTGCACTATAGGAATCATTTTTTTCAATGGAATTTTTATTTTAATCATATCCATAGCAGTGAATGTGTTAAGAACAAAACTTAATACCTACCAAAACTGCCAAACTGTGTAGTTGGTAGAGTTGAGGGCTAGAGCTTCAGCGGTGAGGGCCAAAGTTCTTTCAGACTTCTCGTTGTTCTTTATAACAAACTCATAATTATGAAGTACAGAATGTTTCCGTGATTAAAACTTCTCTGAGATGAGCAATAAACACCTTCGGCATTGCGGCACTTTTCATTTGTTGACGAACTGTCTTCCAGGGAGAGAAGGCAACCCTCTCAGGCTTGTTCTTACTGGGGGCTCATGAGCTACAATTCTGTATATCCCAGTTCAGTAGTTCTCCCTGACATGAACATCTCTAACTGAAAACAAGTGGCTTATACAGTGTGGTGAAGAAATATGTCAATCAACTATATCACATATACAGTATACTGGGCAGCTTTCACTGGTTGTGGATGTGCTTGGTTTCTTTAATTGTTTTTGTTTATTTTCTTAACGTTATCGTACTGCATGTTGAATTGTTTTCTAGGTATTTGTTTTAAAGTTAAACAAATTAAGGAAAACCAAAATGAAAAATTAAAAAGGTTATGCTATCTTTTGGTGGTGTGTGACTGGTAAGCTTAAGCTGATTACTTTTAGGCTAACTCAATTTCTAATGATGTATTATCTTAAATGTTTTATGGATTATTTTTGAATAATTTAAGTTTGACCATGCCTTATAACATACAAATGTTCATTTGTGGCAATAAAGATTTTGAATTTGAATCTAATGTTTTGTGTTATATTTTAGGTTATTTGTTACCTGAAGATGGGATCAGATTCAGATCCAAAAAGTTGTGTTCTTCTTGTTCTCTAAAAACTATGGAAAACATAGGCAATGGTATTAAATTTCAGACCTGTCTTTAGAAAAAAATATTTGTTATTAAGAGTGTAAAGCGCCTCTTTAGTATTATATTGTGTTAGATTCACCAAAATGCATAGTTTAACAACTGAGTTATTATCAAAAGAGTGAGTGTCTCATAGTACAACTTTTGAAGCGATGGGTGATATCTGCTTATGATTTCTTGCAACTGTGAAGGGTTCAGAGTGCACAGTTACAAATATTTACAAAATGTTCTATTAAAATGTTGTCAAAATATCTAAAAACAGATCCGAACCAAGTACAGGAGATGGTGGCTTCATAAAAGGAATGCATACAGACACTGGCATTTGCTCTATCTTAAACTAAAGAAAGGTTTAGCGGTGCTGGTAACACTTTTTAAACTCAACTTGAAAAATACTGAAATTTGAGTTAAAAGCTTTAACTGAACACTAACTGTTCCTATAAAAACATGGTTATATTTTGGAGGAAAATACACTTATAAAAAACAGACGTATAAATCCCTACCTACATTTTACGGAATAAGTTACAGCCTCAACAGGGGTTGGTCCGCCGTCTTGAGGTATTGGCTGAACATCTGCCCACTTAGCCCTTTTTCTGTATAAAACCCACTCTTCCACACTGTCCATGTCTGGGCTGCTGTCTCCCACTCGAGTATACTCTAAAAACAGACAACAAGTCCAATAATGAAATTGCATAGTTAAATTCCATATGAATTCAACAACAACAATTTTGACAACTTTTTAACCTTACTCAGTTTTTAACAGTGAGGAGTAATTCCAAGTAGCTTTAAAATATTAACAGTTTCTAACTTTACATACAATATTAAAACATGAAATGAAATCTAAATGATCACGCCCTTTAGAAGCTATGTAGTAGAGTCGGGACTAGTGTAGCCAAATGGTAGAGTAAAGCACTCAAGAAACTAAATTAAAACTTATGTTTATTTGAATAAATGACAAATGTGTAGTTAGGTAAATTATTTACTGGTTTTTTTAATTTCAGACTTGAGTGGTTGAGGCATAAATAAATACCTTTTGGAAAACGTCAAACTGAAAATGCTGTTTTAATTATTTTAAAACATACAAGACGCTGGCCTATCGTCACTACTGTGATTAGACATAAGATGTGTTCAGTTGTATAAATGAAGAATATAAAATATATGCTAGATAAAAAATAAAAAATAACAAATGTATAAGTTTTCTCGGAATATTAAATATTAAGAGCTGAATCTAATTCTTCTTTTCTTCTTTCATCTAAAGTAAAATCTTATTTGAAAGGTCAAAGCTAAAATAAAAAATATTATAAAATGATTCTATATAACTGTGAGTCAACTAGAATTGAAAATAAACAAACTAAACCAGATGGTAAATATAAAAGTGATTTCAAATGAGCAAATAACGCTTTGGAAATAAAATTAAACTAAGCAACATAAAAACTGACTTTGGAATCAAGACTTAAATTGAGACCTGTTAGGACCTACCCTGCTGGGAGATCAGAAGGGGTTCATATATGACCCCCAGGTCCTGCTACGCTGGTAAGGTGTCTCAAAGTTTCTCCATGATGGTTGAAATGATTTGTGTGTTTTTTAATTTCTATGGCTCTTAATATTCGGGGAAATAGGATGTTTTCTTTGGCAATAATTTGAGTATATTAATCAAAATCTATTGAGTCAGTTTCAAAATTGTTTTTTTTCTCCTTATGTACATGGCACCTCTGATAAAGTAGGCAGAATTTTAGTCGATTTGGATTGAAACAATCTGGCCAACCGTTAAGAAAGTTAAAGATTGCTTTGATAACAAGGAAGCAGCTCTAAGATCCCCTTTCTAGTGCGGGTGTCTACAAAGTTCTGTTGTTGGGATCAGTTTACGCCGGCCAAACTAAGATATGGGCTACCAGATTAAAAGAACACATCTCACACATTGTGACAAATATGAAAGTATTTCAAATAGCCTGAACACAGCTTTTCATCTAAACACTCAATAGATTTTGAAATACTCAAATGTGTATTGCAAAAGAAAACTGAAGGTAAAAAGATTCTTTCAACTTACAATATTGGGCAAATCCATGAAAGTTCTAACTGTAGAGAAGCCATAGAAATTAAAACACAACAAATAATTTCAACCATCGTGACTAAACTTTTAAATTACCAGTAGTTTGGGACCCTTACATATATGAACCAAAAATAACTACATCAAGCCAACAATTTGAAATCACTTATATAACCTTACCATCTGGTTTAGTTGTTTATTTTCAGTGATTTAAAATTATTTTAACTTTGAATTTTTAACTACTTATACATTTTAATTAATTTCCCTTTACATTTGAAATATCTATATGTAGGAAATTATTAAGGGCTTCTTTATACAACTGATGATGTCTAACACATCGTGTAGACGAACGTTTTGTATGTTTTAAAAAATTAAAACAGCATTTACTGGTTTTTTCCCAAAAGGTTTGTTATACAACAGATTGCAAATCTGGATAAACGATCAGCAGATCATAACCAAAAGCCAAACAGGGTTCAGGAAGGAATACTCAACTTTAGATAATACTAGCTGAGAGTACCCGCTCTTTGCCTCGGGGCTTTCTTAACATAAATAAATATTTGATTGAATTAACATGTTTACAAGCATGTATCTCAATCGTCTACTATTTGATATAAAATTTTGCATTCATCCACATCTAGATCCCTTTCAAACATACATAACTACATTCGTACTATTCCCATTTACTCAAATGTTTCCAGTCCTACTCCTGTTAGTCTGATTCTCCAATATCCCAATTGTGTGCCAAAAACTGGTTTGAACTGTAAAATGCTTCTGTGACCAAAACTGGTTTTAGACGAGCTTTTGATCGAATTTGGAAGTATATTGACAAACTGAACTCCTGCCTGTGAGGACAAACGTTCATGAACCATCGTTCAGTGTCCCTTATGTGTCTCCCAGTTCGATAGTTCTCCCTGTCTCTGGTTTCGTAAGAGTGTACATAAATTCCTCTTACAAGGTCGCATTTACATTTGAAAAAAAGACACGTTTCTAAAATGTAGAGACAGGGTAAAGTCAACAGTTTTAATGTTTTGAATGCTGGTCTGCACGACTCTCTCCATTGCAGTTTTGCGATTGTTCACACTGCTTGTTTTTGAAGAATGAACACTCTGGAAAGGCTTGAGCAGCCTCCCCACAACGTTAGTCTGTAGGCCAGGTGTGGGTAGATTAGTCCATAATAAGCCGTCATCAGTACCTGAGTGGGGCAATATTTGGACAATATCCTCAAAACATAAATGCCTGAGGCTAATTTTGAGCAGACACTGTCTACGTGACAATCCCAAGTCAACCCTTGATCAAGGTGTATTCCAAGGAATTTTGTTGAGTAGACATCTTCGATCACAGTTTCATCCAACATGACTGTAGGACTACAATCTGAGATTGACTGTCGCAAACAAAAATGAATGAAGGATGATTTGTTTGGGTTTGTTTTGAGGTTGAGCTCATTGAAGTGTTGAATTGAACTGTTGAGCTCTATGAATGTGATTTTTTCCAATTCTGCTAGTGTCTTTGCATTGAAACAGAGTCGTGTTGTCTGCATACTGGACCAGTCGCCCGTGGTGTACCGATGAGCCAACATCGTTGACGTAGATTAGAAAGAGTAGAGGACTGAGTATGGAGCCCTGAGGCACCCCATAGCTCAGTCCCCTTTCCCTTGACCTCACATCTAAAATCCCTACAAATTGTTTTCGGTGACTGAGATATGATTTGATCCAAGCAAGTGGCACTCCTCGTATCCCATGAACATCTAGTTTTTGAAATAGAGTACCATGTCCACACAGTCAAAAGCTTTTGACAAGTCTAGAAAAACACTTAGTGTTTGTCTTCGACTTTCAAATCCTTCCACTATCATCTCGATTAAACGAGCCACTGTGTCTACTGTCGATTTCCCATTTCGGAATCCAAATTGGTTTGGTGATAGGTTTTGCTTTTCAACAAACCAAGTCGGATGAGAAAGACTTTCTCAAACACTTTGCTGAAGGTCAGCAATAGTGAGATTAGATTTCGGTAATTTTCACCTAAAAAAGGGTCGCCCTTCTTGAATATTGGGTTGACTTTGCTGTTTTAGAGAGGAGGAACAGTCCCTGATTGAAAAGAGAGATTTATAAGGTGTTCCAGCGGTCACAATAAATGCTGCACATTTCTTAAGAAGCCACGGACACCCCATTAGCTCGCTTGATTTTTTTTGTTGGGAGCTCGCTTATCATCCCCTCGAATTTCCTCCTCTGTTACCAGTGTCAGGGCCATTGAGGCCGTTGGACTCAGTATTGGGGGAAGAGAAGTCGGACCCATATGAGACCTGAGGCCTTGGTCAGCTCCCACCGAAGCAAAAAAGTTGTTGAACTCGTCAGCTACCCTTGAGGAGTCTTTTACACGTTCATTGTTGATTGTGAGTTGTCAGTTGGTGGGTTTTGATTGTTGTTTATGGTCCATTCTGTTTTTGAAACATTTTTTGATGTGAGCAAAGCTTTTTGTACATGTAAGCTTTCGCAGCTTTGATGACTCATTTATAGATTCTTTTGTAATTTTGAAAAAAGGCTTGAATCCTGCATTTGACGCGTTTTGGTGTATTTTGATAGAAACAATAGTTTCTCTCTCGAAACCAGGATACCTTTGGTTATCCATTTGCACTTCTGTGACTTCGATTTTTGTTGAATCGGTTTGAAGGGGCAGCTCACGTTTAAATGAAAATTGAAAGTGTCTTCAAAGTTTTGGAACTGAGATTCGACGAGATCATTTGTATTTAGAAAGCTCCACATGTCTCTGGAAAGTAGAGATTGGAGGAGAGTAATGTTTTCGGGCCTTGTGTTTCGGATTGTTTTTTTGCTGACTGGATTTCGTTTTGGCTCATGACTACCTATGATGACCTGCTCTCCGTAATGGTCGGATATTGCCGTGTTGATGATGGTCACCCTGATGTCACTGATGTTTGTGACGACGTTGTCGATTGCTGTTGCAGAATGGTTGGTCACTCTAGTTGGCGAGTTGACCGACCATTACAGACTAAAAGACTTAAGCAAGTCACCAAATCGTTTAGTCATGGGGCTATACACACAACATAGCTGTGTGTATATTTTAATAAAACTGCAAATTTAAAGTAAACAAAACAGTTTCCTATTTATCCTTAGAAAAACCATTTAGTTTGCCTGTTAGTTCACCATCTTCTCCTTATAAGTGTTTGCTACCTTATAGTACAACATTTATTTTAATTTATCATGACAAACCACATTAGTTTTAAATCCAAAATAAACTATTCTTCTTCAGTTGAAAATGGAAAATTACATGGCCATAGTACATTTATTTTAATTTATCATGACAAACCACATAAGTTTGAAATCCAAAATTAACTACTCTTGTTTAGTTGAAAATGGAAAACTACGTGGCCATAGTACAACACTCTTACTTGGTTTGCACGCTGTAAAGCATAAATTGTAAGTAATATGGTCAACAAACACTGTCGGTAAGACGTACTGACGCCGAGGAGAAATGCAACCCAAGGAAGTGCCGAGTTTGAGCATGCAGTGGCGCGCATCATGAGCCTGTTTCTCCACGCTGAAGCAAGCTTTCCGAGCAAACGGTTGAAGATACAAACAAAGTGCTCAAGACCATTTGTGTAGAAAATTAAATTTTAAAGCTCGTATGGGCTGTCAAAATTAAATATCTTTTACGGTTTTTCTAGAATTTTACGTGACAGTTTTGGGGTTATACATTTTCACATGTAGTGAGGTCCTATTAATGACCGCCATCTTTAAAATAATTAAATTATCAAACATGTTAATAGCCTATGTGTTAACCAGGTATATAAGCCACATTCCTGTAAAATTTCATGACAATTGGTCCAGTGGTATTTACGTGATTGAGGAAGAGACACACAGACACACCATCTCATTTTTATATACTAGTAATGATTTTCAAAACTCTTAGGCTCTCAAGCCGTGGGTGTCATGTCAATATAATCTAGTTCTTCTGGTTCACACCGCGTCCAAACTTCGTAATTAGGTTGAGATATTTTGGCCTCTCAGTGGATAACCATCTTCAGTCACTGAATGGCTGAAACGTGACTGAAGATAGTATTCAGTTTCAGTAGCAGTCTGAAGAGTTTCCACTGAGAGCCAAAAATCCCAACCAGTGACGTGTGAAGATTATGGTGACAATGGGCTCCACAGAAGCTGAAATATCTGAACCTAACTATGAAGTTTGGACGTGGTGTGATCCAGAAGAACTAGATTATAATACTCTTGATGTTGTCTCTATTGACTTTGTGGTATCTATATAAATAAAATAAGACTTGTCTGTACATTGCAAAGAATCCATCAGTTTTGGTTATTTGGTGTTTATATACTTTGCTTAGATTGAAACTGGCATCAAAAATTTCCTGTCTGTCTGTAACGTTTTTAAAGGATATTGGACCGCTTATAACTGAAAATCGGCTGAAGCTATTGTAGTGAAATGTTGTTTAAGAGTTTAATTCATTACCCAGTGTGTTTTTAGCTATACTTTGTATCCATACGTCATTTACAAAATAAAGGGTGAGGGCCAAACCGGGCTCTGAAAAAGCCGGTATGACGGGATTACTAATACTCTCACAACGTAGCCAAACATCGATAAACACTTATTTGGTTTCCGTTTGTATGTTCATTTGAAATGAATCCATCGGTTTTTGGTTATATTACCTTTTCTTGCACTTTGTAAAGACCAAAACTCACGTTAAGAAAAATTCTGCCTGTCTACAACACTTTTAAGCCAGTGGGCCCTGAACACGTTTTTAAAGCATATTGGAACACTTTTACTCAAAATCGGCTGAGGCTATGGCGTTAAAACTTCGTTTAAGGCCCATTACCCAGTGTTTCTTTAGCTAAATTTTATATCCATGCAATATCCACACAAAAAATGGCGAGAGGCCAAATTAGGTACTGAAAACGCTTTTAAAGCATATTGGAACGATTATTAACTCAAAATAGGCTGAAGCTATGTGTGGCAGAAACTTGTTTAAGAGGTTCTGAGGCCTTGATTAGCGAAATGCTTTGGAGAAGACAAACTTATGATCAGGGATGGGTTCATTAACAATTGATGGTCTAGAAATTAATTGTATCGATTTATAAATAATGGTAGTTACTGTCATTAATTACTGCAAACAACCATTTTAAGTTTGTAACTGTAAATTTTGATTTTTAGAATGTATTTAAATCAAGTTTCTTATGGGAAAATCGATTTTGTAAATACATTCTAAAAATCAACATTTACAGTTACAAACTTTTAAAATGGTTTGTTTGCAGTGGAGGAATTAGTTATTTAATCCGACAGTGGCACTTTTCTCAATTTGTGCCAGGGCTTTGTGAAACCACAGTGTTAAAAGTTTGTCCCATGTTATAAGCGGCACTCGCGGCGCCCGGCCTCGGATCAAGTACAGGGGCCTCTTAAGGGTTTATCCCATTACGCAGTGTGTCTTTAGGTATCTACAAAATAAATTGCAAGGGATCAAAATGTACTTTAAAATTGTTTGTCAGCGCAGTGCTACGCTCCACAAAACATTAATTCAAAAACATTCAAAACAAATTCCTGAGGCCAATTTTGAACAGACACTGTCTATATGACACTCCCAGGTCAAGCCTCGGTTGAGGTATATCCCAAGGAATTTTGTTGAATAGACCTCTTAGATCTCAGTATTGCACACCATGACTGTTGGACTGCTATCTGAGACCGTCTGTCGCAGACAAAATTGGATAAAATTTGATTTTGTTGCATTTGTTTTAAGATTGAGCTTGTTGAAATGCTTAATTTAACTATTGAGCTCAAGAAATGAAACTATTTCCAATTGTTGGTTTGTAGATGCTTTGAAACAAAAGTCGAGTCATCCGCGTACTGGACAAGCTGCCCGTACTGTACTGATGAACCAACGTCGTTGACATAAACCAGAAAGAGAAGTGGACTGAGTATGGAGCCTTTTTCCATAGTACAGCCCCTCCTCCCCCAATCTAACGTTAGAAACTCCTACGAATTGTCATCTATTACTGAGATATGATTCAAGCCACTTGTGTGGCTCTCCTCGTATCCTGTAATATTCGAGTTTTTGAATAAAAGTTACATGATCGACACAGTCAAAAGCCTTTGATAAGTCGAGAAACACACTGAGTGTAGTTTCTCGATTTTCAATGGTTTCTACTAATATCTCGACTAAACGAACGACTGCGTCTATAGTGGATTTTGCACTTTGAAATCCAAATTGGTTTGATGATAGTAGTTTGTGTTTTTCTAGGAAATTCGCTATTCTTTTTAGAAACACCTTCTCAAGAATTTTACTGAAGGCTGACAAGATTGAAATCGGGCGGTAATTTTGAGTTGAAAACGAGTGGCCCTTTTAAAAATTGGGATGACTTTGCAATTTTGAGAGAGAAGGAAACTGTTCCACATTGAAAAGAGAAATTGATCAAGTGTTCAAGTGGCTTCAACAAATGCTTTGAGCACTGTTTGATGATCCACGTTGAAATATGACTTGAATCGTTGGTTTTTTTCAACAATATATCTCTCATAACTATAGCAATTTCCTCCTCTGTAACCGGAGTCAGAGCCATTGAGGCAGTAGGGCTCGGTATTAATGGGGGAGCGGGCTGGTTCTTGGCGGGACTAAAGCCTTGATCAGCACCAACCGAGGAAAAGAATTTGTTGAGCTCCTCAGCGACCCTAAGGAGGTCGTTGAGTTGTTCACTACCTATATTGAGTTTGATTCGTTAGTCTTCCTGTCAGTTTTTATTGTTTATTATGGCCTTTGCAGATTTTGACAAGTTTTTTGACGTGATCAGAGCTTTTGAGACAACATAAGCTTTTGAACTTTTAATTTCTCGGTTTTGTTGCTTTTCCTTTAAGGGACAGCTCACATCGAGGTGAAATTTGAAGGTTTGTTCGAAACTTTCTCTACGGGATCTCCAAAATTAAGAAAGCTCCATTCTTCTTGTGAAAGCAATTGGTTGAGGAGTGTGATGTTTGTGGGCCTTGTATCTCTAACTGTTTTTATGTTGATTGGATCCCGTGTGGGCTCATGACCACCGATCAAGATCTGCTGGCCATTGTGGTTGGAAATTGCTGTGTTGATCACAGTCACCTTTGTGTCAGGTTAGTAACAATGTTGTCAATGGCAGTTGCTGAGTGAACAGTGACCCTCAATGGCGGGTTCACCAACCAGCAAAGGCCAAACAACTTAGCAAGTCATCAAACAGTTTTGTTAATAGGTTACTGACGTCTAAAACGTTGATATTAAAGTCCCCCATAGTAACAAACCGGTGACCATTCTTTAACATGTCGGACAACAATTGCTCAAACTTTGTTAATAAAGAATCTTTGATTCCGCTGGGAGATCTGTACGTTCCGATGACTGTAAGATTTGATAGGGACATTTGAAGTTTCACCCTAGTCACTTTGAATTGCTTGTCTGTGGAATAACTAAGACCATAAGAGATGCATGAATGTTCTGTTTTGAAAAAAAATGCAACTTCTCCTTAGGTGGAGGTGCGGCAATGGGAGCTAGCCAACTAATAATTTTGAAATGGTTGATGTTGCTAAAACTGTGCTCGGTCAAAACCAGTACATCGGGATTGAGTTCCACGCACATGAGAGTTAGCTCATCCTTTTTGTTTGTCGCCATTTGCGCATTTTGTTGCACAAATGCTACTTGATTTTTGGATGTTTCTGGAGTTGACATTTTGTTGTTGGCTAGTTTTGTTATGGGACTATGAGTGGCTTACCTAATTAAGGCATGTAGTTTCTTGACAGTGGTTGGACAGTCTGTTGTATGTCTCCAAGGTATCCTTTCTGCTGGTGCCTGCTGCTCAAGATAGCTACAAGATTTTGTTTCTATCAATAGTGTATACTTACTGTATCTACGACTTGGCCATATAAGGATAAGAACTAGTCTAGATTGACTCAACAAAAGTGACAAAATTCTGATCTGATTTATCATATATAAGGTCTATAAAACGCATAAGGTGCCTTACTTCTACTTGAAGAGCACTGGTCATATATTAGTAAAATGCAGGCGAAAAAAGTAAATACAGTAATATACTAGGTTTATGGTATTGGCCTAACCTAACCTGTAAATTGTATAGCAGCATTGGAAGCGTCCGGCCATCCGCAGATTTCCAGTTTTTTAAATTTTTTTCCAAGCTTTAAAGTTTGATGTGATTTAAGTTTTTTGTATCATCGCTAGAAACAATAACATTGGATTATCAGAAGTGGGATCGAGGGTCATCCTGCTTCCATGCATCAACATTAAATGGATATTTAAAGTAAATGGTCCATTGGACTCACTGTAAGTAGATTGGTCTATTTTGTTTGAAACAAAGCAAGGTCGGGGGTTCGATTCCCGGGGGAGGCACAAGGGTTTGGACCGCTTTCCCTATAAGTAACACATTAAAATGCCATTGCATAGACAGTCCATGGAAGAGGTTTGTCGAACTTCAAGGTGGAGCTTAGCGAGCATCTCACTAGAAAAACTGATTGCACGAATATATAGCAACTAAAAAGTTACACGAGAAACCAGCATGAATAAAAGCTGCTGCGACGATTATCTGAGGTTGCTACCTGCTACCTTGCTCGCGCAACTAATTATTCACCTAGTGACACCCACGCTTCAGGGGACTTATTGGGTGAGAAATAATCTTTCTTTAATGTTCAAACGCATCAATGTCTATGCATAGTGAGCTAGAGAATTACCATAGCTCAGTGGTTTAGTGCAAACTTCGCACCAAATCGGCCCGGGTTCAACACCCGGCGCTACAGCTGCTTTATTACCTTTTCACGATGGCCACTTCCCATGATTTGGAAGTCACGTTAAGCCGTTGGTCTATACCATTGGTCATTGGGCTATTAATTAATGACCCTGTATGGGGATCAGTCGGTCCTGGTTTGTAACAAGACTACACCTCTTCATCTATCAAAACACTCATCATGCTCACGATTCATTTCGTATTCACCTTAAAATACCTTCTAGGAGTGGTCGGACCGTCGGTGTCCCAAGTTAAAGTATCTGAAGTTTATGTATAGCAATAATCGTTATCACATTACTAATACGATGAATGAGTCCAAGCGTAAGTTATAGTACTATCTAAGAATTCCAGGAATTATTTCAAGCTAATTTCTTATAACTCCAGATTTTCAGGACTCTTCAAAAAGTCCTGTGATCCCGCCTCAGGAACTCCAATGTTATTGTTTGGTGCCATAGGCTACTATATATTTGGATACTCTGTGGTGCCATACCTCTGTTAAACGAAGATGACAGTCGAAAAAAGCGGGATTGACTTGAGCCCTACTAGGCTTGTGTCAAACAGATTTGTAGGTTACTAGGTTAGCCCTGACTCTAGTCAACAATTTCAGGTTAAGTTCCCAAATACATTTGCTTACTGTACATGCTTATTGTTAGTTCTAACAAGTGTTATTCTATTATTATTTTACTTAAACATAGTAAGCCTAGGCAACCTTTACCATCCAATGCCGAGCAAATTTACATTTCTGCAAGAGAGACCCAATATGTAACACCTTTGTTAACAGTCACTCATTGCAAATATGTGTGTTACAAATGTTTTGAGGTTTGATATATGTCTAAAAAAAATCTTAATCGGGGAAAAGTATCTATTTTCATCAGGCGGCATCAACAGTTATGATGTGCCTAAACTTCCTTTTACTTGTGAATACCAATCTGCTAGTTGTAGTTTGGCTCCAGATGACTTTCAGTCAAATAATGTGAAATTGGAGGACATTTATACAGGAGTAGGGCTCCTAAAATCTCTGCATGATAACACATGTATTATACAAAGGTTTAATGGTGCAGGAAGGGATATTGTTTGCTCGCCATACTATAATTTTCCTTATAAAAAAGACCAGTCATCCGACTATGTGGGTATTCACTGTCACTTTTTATTCACTGTTTATCTACATCCCAGGCATATGTTGATATAGTCTCAAACTTCATATCATCGGATAAACATTCATATTACATTAATAAAAGTGAATGCATGAGAGTTATGATATTGAAAATAGATGTTATCGATCCAGAGAAACATGTGATAGATTTGTCATGGTGAGTTAAAGAACTAGCCTAAATACCTAATAATAAGACTTATATACATAATTTGGGGACAAGGACGATCTGACTATGCATGGTTGTTCATTGTTGTCGCTCATGGTGATTTATTACAGTAGACTCCCTCTCGTTTGGCCACCTCTAAACCGGACCCTTGGCCGGATTAATTGAAAATACTTGGAAAAGCTCTTTTGAGCTCCAAAACCGATGCAGTTTAGCTTTAGGCTTATAATAAGTTAATTAATATGGTCAAAAATGCAAATACCATTCAGCAAACCAGGGTTTGCGACAAAGTTAAAAAAAACGGTCAAATAAACAAACACTTAATCAACTAATGAGAGGACGGACAAAAAATAGTCTTAGTGCAGTGAAACAAGTGGTGACATGTCGCTAGCCATCTGTGCGGTGAATCAGCTGAGTGTGATCGGCTGGACCATCCGACAGCCAAACCAAGCGAGGAAAAATGAGAAGGAGTCTACTGTATTCTGATTGTTTCTAATCTTATTTAAAAAAAGAAATAAAATTTAATGTTTCTGTGCTATATTTGTATGTTCAAATTTGTTGTATTAATTCTAATAGTTTTTTTTATTTTTGAATCCTCTTAAAATACATATCAAAGAAAATATGCTCTCTCTAAGGCTGAGCTTAGGGCTTCCAATTTCGAGGTTTGGGATCTTCAACCAATTTTGGATGTCAATGATCCTGGGATTTTGTAAAAACTTCATTTCAGAGGCCATTTACTTGCTGTTAACAATTCAAAAGTTACCAAAAGATACTTTTTGATTGTTTTAAATTTGTATTTAATATTATTATAAATATTCTTGGCAAAGTAGCTTTCCATTTTAATTGTGTGTTTAACTTTTGAAACTTATCTGAGTAAACTGACTAGTAATTAGGGATGTTTATTGAATTTAATGTGTAGTAATTTTGTGTGGTTAGTTTTTTTTATTTAGAAAAGCTATCCATATCAAGACAACATACAACCTTACCAAATTTAAGATCTCTATACTATAAAGTTTTAATTATAATGCCATCCCTATATAATCTGTGGTACAGTAAAGTAGCAGAGTGTCAGTGTGTTAGTTATCGAGGGATCAACCGCATGCACAGGGGTGACTCGAGCATGCATGCGCTCTTGGTCAGACCCAAGAAGAGTCCAAGCCCAAGGTAGGTCCGAGGGTTCCCCCGAACATTTTTTGAAATTTCACAGCAAAATAACGTGTTTTAAAGTGGGTGTAGTGTTAACTTGCCATAAAATAACTGACTACATTACCAGTAATATGACTATGAATAGAAAGTATTATTTTTCAATACAAAATGTTTATGGAAACCTTTTGACTAGCACTAACACTACTAATTGTACCTGTTGTACTTGTTGTGGTGGGGGCAGGAAGTTGGTTGTTCTAGTTCCATATGGAAGAGCAGGATATATATTTCAAGAATGAGCTAAATGTAAGAGAGAGTGATTTTTCATTGGTATGTTTTTGATTTCAACTTCATTTCAGGGCCAAGTTAGCATGCACCACAGTGTATGAACGTAGAATGCTACAATACGCCATGTCATGGCTTTCTACACTAGGAGGTGCTTTTTCAGCTCTAGGGGAAGAACAAGAACGATGTGTAAGCACTTTGTTGATCAATTTATTATTACACGTAATGTTACAAGTTACCTTTTGGTGCCTGTAGATCTTACTGTAGATTCTTCGTACAGATGTACATTTCGGGACTGGGGTGTCCCATCATCAGTGTAGCTTCTCTATTCTAACACATTATATTAAAAATATTGTTCATTATATTAAAAAATATTCACACTATATACACACACTACACGGTCACTTAGTTTGTCTCGCGGAATGTCACACGCGGAACTCGCTCGGGCCGTGCGCTACGATACGTAATTGGGCCTCCGCGAGACAAACTAAGTGACCGGGTGGCCACTAGGGCCGTCCCGCAAGTGGTCGCCTGACGTTTTAGCGTTGTAGGGAGTCCCAGCTATCCTATAGCTCGGAAAACTTAATAATCCTGCCCGCAAATTTATTTCCTTCGCTCAGAACCTTGGATTTACCCAGCCCAAAGTAGGCTGAGCCGTTCTCGGCTGGAAAGCAATATCTTGCCGATAATATTTTATTTAGGGCAGGCGAATTTTGTGGCAAGAAATTGCGCTCGACTGAGTTTATGCATTTTATTTTCATAATCAGTAAAATATATACTTTAGCTGGTAGATAACTAGTTTTGGTAGGCTGTGGCTAACTTTGGCAGCGCCTTTGACCAACTTGTTCCTATTTCAGGAGCCTAAGTCTAAGTGATTAAGATATTAAAGTTAAATAGAATTTAAATAATATTTGGTTTACTTTAAGATTATTTAAATTGTACTGGACATTATTTGTGGTTTTACATTTTACATTTGATTTTTTTTTGAGGGCCTGAGTGTAATTTTGGGCGAGTCGAAGTTATGTGGATATTAAATTTTGAGAAAGTCAGTGAGTTGTATTAGGGTTATTTAATTAATACTTGGTTTATTTTTAAGATTATTTTAATACTACTGGAAATTATTTGTGGTTTAACATTTTGATTTTTTGAGGGCCCAAGGGTAATTTTAGTATTGCACTCTAAAGACTTATATTCCCAGCAGCGTGTAATTAAATTTCACGAGCATTAAAATGTAAGAGCACTGAAATGTTAGCCAACCATATCATTGTGAAAGTGAGTTTTATTGAAAGAAATAAATCATCCTCAATTTTTTCAGGCCAGAGTTGCTGGGAAAATTTCTGTTGAACAACTAAGAATTGCCATGAAACTTGGAGATGAAATCATCATCACTCAATGCAAATTGTATTTCAGCCTGAGCCTGATACAGCGTGGTTATTGCAAGGGAGCTAAAAAAATTATTCTTGAACAGTACCATGCTTTAAAAAATAAAAGGGTGGTGGATAAGAAAACTCTGAACATGTGTAAAGGAATATGGGCTAGATTAAAGTATGAATTGTTCTTAAGAAGAACTTTAAACATACCCTTGGAGTCAAAAACAAACTGTAAACAGTTACAAGAAAATCAAGTTTATACAATCCCAGCTATTACATGTAAATAAATGTAGGGCTGGTTAGGGCAAATGCTGGCTTGATCTCGATAGTCAGTACGCTTAGGGACTAAGAAAGAACATCCCCCCAGGACCCTTCCCAGCTCCGCCTCTGCCTAAAATTTTATTGCTATTATTGTACCATGTGGGGGATGATGAGGCTTTGCATTGCATTATATGAGGGGAGAGTTGAGAGGGAAGTCAAAAATAACAGGAAAGCATTGCAATTAAGATAAACCTGTAAAGATAGAGACATATGTTTAAAGAAAAGTAAATTAACAAGACTAAAACAACAGAACCAATACTGCAATATACAATAAGGTTCTCACGCTTTTAGTGCACAAAGGGTTAAGAGAGTATAATTATAACACGAGTAAAAAATAATACCTGAAAGTTGAGCTAGGATTATTATACGGGGTTGTTCATATATTACCAAACACTTTCCAGTCATTCTTGACTTTCTCCCAACTCTCTCCTCATGTAAGGCAATGCAAAACCCCATTCTCCCACTTATTATACAATTTAGAATATTTTACTTGATAGTAATACAATTTTAGGCTGTGGTGTAACTGGAATGAGGTCCTGAGATGGATGAACTACAAGGGAGGCTGGTATGAAAAACTCTGGTATGAAAAATTAGGGGGCCCGGGGGTTTCCTCCCAGAAAATATTGGAATTTGATCCTCTTAATAACACATTTTAGTCTCTTTTTTTCTCTTCAAATTAAATTCTTCAATCACTGCATGTTTAAGACTGAATAATTGTGTTTGTTGTTGGGCTAAAGCACTTTTCTTTTTAAAAATCTTGGGGACCATGTAAATTACTAAAGTTGCCACTTGTCTCGGACATTTAGTATATTGTTAAGCTGGTGTTCACTTTCAACATTTAAAAGAAGTCAAGTTGATTGTTTTACTGGAAGATACGTAAGTAGGCCCGATACCTGAAAATGCAGTTACACAGGTATTGTTTAGTAGCGACTAGTTGTGTGAAGTGTACAGCATGTGAATCCACTGATTTTCAATAGTAAGCTTCACATAATCCAATCATGTGACTTGTACCTAGTATAACTTCTAACCCTTATTGGGGCCGTTAATTAGTTTTAATTCAGCCAGTAGCTGGGATTTAACATAAAAAATCTGTTTGTCAAGGTTTAAAAAACTCAAACAGTTCACTTCTTGAGCCTCATCAGCGATTGTTGCCCGCCGCTCAGTTGTCAAGCAATGCTAATGCAACAGTTTTTCTAAGGCTTTCAAATTATATTAGTATATTACAGGTAAGCATTTTTATTCGTCAGAAAATCAGCATAGTATACATAAATGGGATTGAACAATTTTCTTTAAACTTCTGTGCCCCTGACCTTTGAGACTTTAGTAGCTGACGGAGTCTGACCCCCTGCTTTGCTGTCCATGTTACAAAGGTTTTAACTCCGTACCTATGAGTTGCTTTGGCCAGGTAGCTGCGCCACTTCCGGGTTTTCCGGACAGTTTTTTTGCCTTTGTAATATTATTATTTATTGTAAAGTGCATGTTGAAAAAGATTTCCTTAGAATAAATATATCTACCTACATAATCCAGAGTCACGGGGGTGTAGGACCCACAAAATCACCCCCTCATTGGCTACGCTCTTTGGCCACACAGCTCTAGCCATGAGAGTAACGTGACTGAATGTTTAATTTGCTTGTCATATAATTAAGAAGACCCATTACCTAAAGCCGTGGCTGTCAGGCTTCGACTACGATACCAGCGTTGAGCGGCGAGCGACAACCTGAGCGGCAGAGATGGCTACATTACGAGCGGAAATTTGCTTGCCACTCTTTGCATTTCCCCCATTTTACGCAAAACTTACCAGTTCACTTCAAGATATTTGTGACTAAAGACAAATTACAATTGATGTTACTCTCTGAAAAATAGTCTATTGAAGAAAACATTTGGTTTTGACAAAAAAAGACGAAGGGGCAGTAAAAACTTTTTCTAATAATCTAAAAGCTACGACTTTGTTTCACAGCTTGCTTGAAATTATTGTGTTTTCAAAATGGTTGTAAGCTTGAAATTATTGTGTTTTTAAAATGGTTGTGCTAGTCGTTCCACAAACTTTCCCGACACTGCGCCTCACCAATTTAAAACTTGCGTTTTAATATCATTCATTTTTACATATAAAAATTCATTATTTGCCCCTTGGATATCAATTTGACTTAAATAGGTTTTAGTTACCTCCGTCAATATAATCATTTTTTATCATTTGTTTTTAAGTCAGTTTTCTTCATTTTTGCCAGAGGCGCACTAGCAACAAGTTGTTCCTCGTACATGGTAGACAATGGGAAATAGAATGACACATCTCAGGGGGCGAGTGGCAGTAAAAAAGCCATCGGTCTGGTTTTGGAGGCGTGAGCGACACTGGGCGGCGCCGCTCAGAACTATTGTAGCCACCCTCACCAGATTTACACACAACTGAGTCTCAATGTCTGAGCGGTGCCGCTCACACTGCTTGCCGCTCGTATCGTAGCCGAGGCCTAAGGAGGCGGTTGTCTTTCCCAAGGGAGCAGCCCAGCCAAAACCATCGCCTGGCTGGAATGTCTTTTAAGTATTTTTAGCATTGCTTGAACAACATTAGCAATTCAAAATTTCATCGGGCTTATGTAAAACCATTGATTCATCTATTTATAACCCAAAACACCATTAGTACAGGGCCACCAATGTTAAAGATAAAATACTGGTTGAAATTGCAGGTGTGAAAATATTGAAATCTATTTTTTAAGTCATGAGAAGTCGGTTTTAAATATCTCTTCCTTTTCTTCACGTAGAAGGCAGACAAAGCAAACACATCAGCCTTAACAATCATATTGAAATTGGACTGTGCAGTTGAGTCAAACTCTCACTAGATGTGGCATAGGCATCCAACAAAGCAGCTTGGAACGTTATAATTAACAGATTTTAAACAAATTATATTTATTTTTCATAGATATTTGTTGATTTTAATCATTTTTACTCCTATATTTTTTTAATACTCTTTATACCTATAAAAATATTGTTGTTTTACACATAATTATTAATATATTACCCTTTGTATATGACTTTATAGTTGTTTTGTTATCTAGTGCTTAATTATTTCAGTTAAATCATATGTAAATAATAATGATTATAATACAATGCCTGCAAAAATGTTTACTGTGTCCATATTTACCTTATATAAACTCTTTTTAATTGAAAGGACAAGTTAATCTAAAAAGGGTTACTTGTAAAATTATTAGAAAATAAAATAAAACATATAAGTACCCTGATAACATTTTAACAATCATATTGAAATTGGACTGTGCAGTTGAGTCAAACTCTCACTAGATGTGGCATAGGCATCCAACAAAGCAGCTTGGAACGTTATAATTAACAGATTTTAAACAAATTATATTTATTTTTCATAGATATTTGTTGATTTTAATCATTTTTACTCCTATATTTTTTAATACTCTTTATACGTATAAAAAATATTGTTGTTTTACTCATAATTATTAATATATTACCCTTTATATATGGTTTTATAGTTGTTTAGTTATATAGTGCTTATTTATTTCAGCTATGTTCATATGTAAATAATAATGATTATAATACAATGCCTGCAAAAAATTTTTACTGTGTCCATATTTACCTTATATAAACTCTTTTCAATTGAATGGACTAGTTATCTATAAAGGGTTAATTGTAAAATTATTAGAAAATAAAACATATAAGTACCCTGATAACATTTTAATTTCATACGACTAGTTTCGGAAATTATTTCATTATCAAGTGTGTGTTGAGTTGTGCCAAGAACTACGGTTTATATTTGTTTATTTATACACCATAGTTCCAGGCCCAAGTCAACACTCACTTGATAATGGAATAATTCCTGAAACTAGTTGTGTGAAATTAAAATGTTATCAGGGCACTTGTATATTTTATTTTCTAATAAACACTTTTAAATATGATAAATTTCTTAATTAAAATATTCCCTTTTTCGGCGGTAACAGTGCCATCTGCTGTTCTGTTGGTCAGCTTGCAAGCGTCACCATGTTTGGCCTCGTCATATTTTTTTAGTAGCGGTTAGACGTTCTTTTCACTTTATTTTGCACAGAATTAAATTATACGGCTTTTAGCATTGATTTTAATTACTTAGGAGGTGCTGTGATGGCTCGAATATTAGTTGAACTGACATAAAAAGTTTTAAAACAGCTGTTTTATGTCACAGGTTTTTTTTAGTAGTTTTGTCTAAAGATGACAAGCCATTTTATTTTCATGATTGACTGTTCTAGTACGAGCTTAACTCTTTTATTGACTTGTTCAAAAACTGTAAAACCTCAGTGTTTCTAATTATTCCAACAAATATTGCCTAAACAGCTAAAGTCATGTAGGTGGTTGTAACTTATGGAACCATAGTTGATTATAATTAAAACCTTTTACGATACACCATGAGCGAGGCCTGTGGGACATGCGCAAGGCCAAATAATACGAATTTGCTGAGCAAAACATCAAGAACCACACATGGTGGCTTTCCAAAATCAAGTTTGTGTTATTTAGAATAAAAGATATTAAATGGATTTGTAAATTTAACTCAATATTACTTGAATGTAAGTCATCTCTGAGAGACATTTCCAAGTGGGTAGAGTCACGGCTTGCAAAGCGCAAGGTCACGGGTTCGATTATCGGTGCAGGCACAAGGGTTTGGACAGCTTTCCCTAAAAGCGTTTTGTGATCCCACAAAAAAAACCTAGTTTAAATAACACAATAAAAATGCCATTGGGGTGGACAGTAAAAAAAGGAGTCCCTCTAGTAATTAACTCCTTCACTACCTAAATGATTTAAATAAAAAGTTACAAGTTACTAAACAGCAGTTTTTCAAGAGTGTCTACTACGCCCCAATGTTTCAAGCAACATGTTTGTTATAATTGTTTTGTTAAAGTATTTGAACCACGCAGAGTTACTACGCATGAATGTCCAGTAGAATTCAATGTCATTACAAATTAATTTCAGTTTTAAATGAACATTTAGGTTTGTTCAAATAATTCGTAGATTTCAATAAGCAGCCATTTAGTTGTCACAGCAACTTCACCTTTTTAGTTACAAAGTTATCAACATACTTTTGTTTGCAACCATCTTAACATGTATATACAAATATACGTTACTAATAATATATTATCTAAAAAAAAGGTAAAGTTTATCTTCTTTAACAAGGCAAAGTTAGGACTACAAAGACCTCTCTACCACTCAACCTCGACCTTTACCTAACGTCAACGTATAGTCACATTACAAATTTGTAAGTGGTGATTGTGGGATTGAACCAGCGCCACCGGAGTAATGAGCTCTGGAGAGTTCCGTGCGATACCAATCCGCCACGGATATGCTAAGTATCTAAGTTTTAAATGACAACAAAATATTTATTTTGGACGACAGATTTATTTCATTCAAACTATTGTTACTTAAACGTGTTTTCCAGCAGTGTTATTTTTTTGTTATGTGTTTGAAAATGGTAAACCCAACATATTACACAAAACAAGAATAGTAACTGTGAGCTATTTATAATCATGATATATATAACTAGCTGAGGGCTTTGCCCCAGACCCCTGGTACATTAGAGAAGGTCGGCTCACGGCCTCGTGCCCTTTGTAAAACTCGGCCATCCCGATGTTTTAACCCCCCCTTCCTTTCCCCAAACAATTTGGTAGACAACCAATATATTTTTGAAATCAGCATAATATTCCTTTTTTTACCCACATCGATTTTTATGATTTTTATTTCTTGCCCCTTCCCCACAAATCCATATATTGTGCCCCCGACCCCCAAAATCAGTAGGGGTCTTTGGGTTAATGGTATACACAACTATGTGTCGAGTTTCAAACAAATCCGTTGATATTTACTAATAAATATTTACTAAAAAAAAAATATAACATGGGGAATTGGGGACCTCAAAAACCCCATAAAAATAAAAAATCTATATAATTTCATTCGTTTCCCCCACCCTCCAAACACTAAGGACCATTTCTATTCAAAACATTTTGAATTACCCCAGCCAGATTCCGAGATCTTAACACTCCGGACAACCCTAACCAAAATACTAATAGTATAGATATAGATAATACAATGTTTTTGGCGATAGGATGGTATCAGTGAAGATGGAGTAATTTTAATATATCCAGTCTCAAGGCCTATATCAATTAATAGATGAAATACCAGTTGGGTGCCTGTAGACCTTGTGAAAAAATTGGAAAGTCCCGATGTACATTTCGTGACGTTTGTCGCATCTTCTGGGGGTTTACTGTTAACATGAACACTATTTACACTTATATACACTTAAACTAGTCACTTTGTGGTCACTGCGCGGCTGGCACCCCCAGTGGGTGGGACTTGGTGCGCACGGTGCATATTCACATGTTGCACTACCCCTGAGGCGCTGCCCGTGAACAAAGACCGGGCAAAGGGGTCATCGCGATTCAAAATTGTACAAAATTAAATCTACTTTCGTTAAACTATGGAAATCAGCTGTTATATTTCTAAATTAATATGAAATGTCTATAGTACAAAACTCAATGGTCTCGTCGAGCCTATGACAAGGTAGAAATAATATACAGGGTCAGGCAAAAGTGAGGAAACGCCTTTATAACTTTTTAACCAGGTTTTCAGCACAACCGAAATTGGTACATTTTATCAGAGGAAACAAAAGTACCTTTTAATGCATACTGAAACTTTGCTCCAGTTTTCGAAATGGGTGATTGGGGGGTAGCCCCACAATTCATAGGAAGCGCCATCGAGTGACACCTCATTTTCAAGGTCGTAGAAAATGTTGATGAGTGCTGAAAACTAGATGTCTCTATTTTTATCCAAAAAGAAATGGTGTCCATTTTAAGTTACACAGATTTGTATTATGCAAAAGTGTGAAAACACCTTTATAACTTTTTAGCCAGTTTTTTCAGCGCAACCGAACTTGGTACATTTTATTAGAGGAACTAAAAGTACCTTTTAATGCTTACTGACACTTTGCCCCAGTTTTCAAAAAGGTCTTAGAAAATGTTGATGAATGCTAAAAACTAGACGTCTCTATCTTAACCCAGAATGAAATGGTGTCCATTTGAAGTTGCACAGATTTTTATTACGCGAAAATGTGGAAATGCCTTTGTAACTTTTTAGCCAGTTTTTTCAGCGTAACCAAACTTGGTACATATTATTAAAGTTATCTACCATATTATTTTTAACACCCATTCTAAGGAAGAGTCGGCCTTAGTTTGTAACAAGACTACACCTCATAACTCATTACTACCACTCATCCCTCACCACATATTTGCCTTAAAATACCCTCGTGAGAGTGGTCGGCATCTCATATAGTGATATCATAAGTATCTTTTAATGCATACTGACACTTTGCCCCAGTTTTCAAAATGGGTGATTTGGGAGGGGGGTAGACTTAAATCTCTGTGTAACTTAAAATCAACGCCATTTCTTTCTGGGTTAAGGTTGAGACTTCTAACTATCAACATTCATCAATATTTTCTAAGACCTTCAAAATTAGGTATCACTCGATGGGGCTTAGGTGAAAATTATGGGGCTACCCCCAATCGCCATTTTGAAAACTGGGGCAAAGTGTCAGTAAGCATTAAAGGTACTTTTGGTTCCTCTAATCAAATGTACCGAGTTTGGTTGCGTTGGTAAAACTGGTTAAAAAGTTATACAGGCGTTTCCACGCTTTTGCCTGACTCTGTGTATGTGAGTGAAATCCGCGTTTTATAGCCCCCATTCTCACTTACTTCGCCAACACCCAATGACCAAATTGAATCAAATCCGTTATGCCCACAGATTATTATTTAAAAACATTGAATTTAACTATAACACAGGTTCAAAGTCAACGGCAAAATACAGAATGAGTACCGTTCAAACAGTTGTGGTTTGCGTCTTCCGTTTTTTTTACTATTCGGCGTGGCGCGGACACGTTTGTTTTGGTGGTTGGAACATAATTACATTGATTTCAAAAGTTTAGGAGATCTCTCATACCAGTGTTATCCAGTGTATACCGTTCAGAAAGTGCGACGAGTAGAGCCAGCTAGCGGCATCACTGCTAAGCAGTGCTTTTTCAACACTGATCTTGACACGCTCTGCCGGCCATTTCTAGAACCATTTATTATAAATATATCTCTCCCTTCACGTCCTCACCGACCAGAGCAGGCTTTCCCGCGCATATGTGCCTTAATTTATCTCCTTCCGTTCTAAGAATCAAAAATTAAAATGAAAACCTCTCTGGTTTGGTATTGTGGCGGTCACCTCGTCTCTAGTACACTTCATTGATGTTTAAAGTCAATGTTTGAAGTCAATGATAATAATTACTACTACAGTATAATAATTAAGTACCATGGAGAGGACGCTCAACAACATCTGCTTTGCTTAGCCTGGTTGAGGGGATAACTGATGCGTTTGAAAGTAAAGATTCTGTCTTGCTTGATTTTAGCCTGTGCGATTTGAGCAAGGCATTTGATGTAGTTTCCCACGAAATTCGTACTGCCGAGCTCGTTAAAATTAATATGGAATAGGTAACGCTGTCCTAAGTACTATTTCCAGTTATTTGGAAAATCGAAGACAAGTGGTCTCCTATGGGGCCACCTCCAGCCCAGAAAATATTCTACATGATGTGCCGCAGGGCTCGGTGCTTGGCCCACTTCTGTTTACAATAATTATGATCAATGACCTGTGGTTAGATGGTCGAACTCTGTTATTCGCTGATGACACCACATTAATAGCCAGGGGAAATAGCATCGAGTGGTTGTGAGGGGAGGCTGATTCTCTATTGGAACAAGCCAAAGAATGGTTTGCTTCAAATCGTCTCAAAATTAATGAGGATAAGACCCAGTCTCTTCTGTGCACGTTGAAGTGTGGTGAAACTTGTGGCGAACCCGTTAAGCTTTTGGGGTTTTGGATAGATTCAAGGCTGAGTTGGAATTATCACATCGGGAGGGTGTGTGTCAGGCTCTCCAGAGTTGTATACTTGTTGAGGAAGCTTATAGAACCTCCATTACTAACTCTGGTAACAGTCTACCATGCCCTGTTCCAGAGCCTTGTAACATATGGTCTGACACTGTGGGGGTATTCTTCAGCGGTCCGTGATGTGCTTATACTACAGAAAGAGCATTGAGAGCTATTACATTCTCTGCACCACGAGCTCATTGCAGACCCCTTTTCAAGGAACTGGGGATCCTCACAGTGTACATCCAGTACGTGCTCAACATCTTGGTTCTTCTTAAGAAAAGCCCAAGTAATTTTATCAGAAGGGATGAATTCCACTCCCATAGTACTCCGTACTCGAAGAGCTTGTGTCATGGACGTTCCCCGGTGCCGACTGAGCTCCACAGTCCACATTAAAATCCTACCCCCATTCTGCACTACGCATCTACAATACATTGCCGCAAACCACCCGGGAACTCAAGACAGCCCAGTTTAAGAGTGTAGTGAGGAAGTGTCTACAGGATAGGCCGCTTTATTCATTAGAGGAAATTGGTGAGGAGCCGCTTGTACCACCGCCTTCTTGTAAATAGTTTTGTAAAAAATTGTATCAAGTATTATTATTTGACGCAGTATATCCAACAACTGTTGGTCAGGACGTAGGCTACAAGTATTAAGTAAGTAAGTATGATAAGTACGAGTATTAAAAAAAACGAGAATACATAAATAAAAATTTGAGGCAAAGGGTAGTTTTCAACTCATTAGGGTAGTTTACTTTATTTTTTAGGATAAAACTTAGTTAAGTGGCAACACTGCGGAGTCTGCGCAAAGAAAATACGTCATCTGTTGCCTAATTATAAAGCACAACACAAGGAAGGTTTCAAAACATGTCATTCTCATTCTTTGTTCACGGGAAGGTTCACATTATCAGTAAATATGGACGATTTACATGATGTAGTGTTGTTAAACACTTTTATTATTAGTAAAAAGAAACATAAAGTGTATTTTCATGGGAAGACATTGATATGGGAAAGCGAAACTCGACCTCAATGTAAGTCTTTCAGTTATACGCCAAAACATAGGGTACAGGTTTCGTAGTTTTAAATTTGTACTAAAGGCAGAATAAGTTTGCCATTTTAAACTGTTAACATGTATTTTCATCCATCGTTCAATATTTTATACAAGAAAATTTTAACTTGTTATCAATGGGTCTTCTCTAGACTAAGATTATTTATTTTCCAGTTAACAAATCTAATATTGCATATCTGGCAAACCCACATTAAGGCTTTAACCACGTTTGGATCGTATTCTTGGTGTGACTAATTAATAATTTATTTATTTTCTTACCAAAAAGAGTTGGTTAGTGGCTTCACAGGATAAGGCCAACCAAAAGCTTCATCCCGGGTAGTAAAAATTTACTTCAAACCAGCCAAGCCAGAAATGACTGATCATAACACTGATATTTGTGGTTAATACACCAAAAGTAAAGTAACAGTTTACCATATGCAGGTAAAATAAACTCATAAACTTCATCAATCTCGCCTAGTACTTATCTATTTAAAAAGCCGAGTATCAGTGAACACCCTATAGATAACCTTAAGACACTGGCTACAATTAGAAAAAAGAGTGCATGTGTGGGCTGATTGGTGTAGAATATAATTAACATGATAGACTCATCGAATTTGGCAGTTTGTTGACAAAGTGAACTCCTGACAGCGTAGGCTCATAAACCACTGTTCTGTGTCTCACAATTATTGGTAGTTCATGCTGCCAGATAAAAGTACTCTGATGAAAGTTTATGTCGCTACGTATTATGGGATCACATTTTGATTTGTGAGCAGTGACTTGCAGGAGGACAAAACCAAGTAAAACTGTAGAATAATTACCACATTATATTGAGCATTTCCCTTGCAATTGCTGACCGCATCTTATCATCTAACGCACTAACATCCCAAATGCATTTGTAACTTTTCACAAACTTGCTTAAACATATGGTTTCAAAACCTGTCGGGTCTATTAATTGTGACTTGAACTAGCAACACATGCGATGTAGCAGCTACAAAGGGCACTGCCAAAGGAAGCAGGTGTCCTTGTTAAGCGAACTTAGGCCCGGTTTCTCATCTGTTTTTATGCTTGGTGTAAATTGTATGCTAGGGATAAAATCACCACTTAACCAACGAAGGGGTTTCCCATGTATATAACTACTGATTTATCCTAGGTATAGACAACTGGTCCCTGATGGCCAGTTATCGTGATGGTATAAATTTGATCCCCGCACCTAAAACAAACCTACCTAAAATCAGTGATGATGATATGTACAATGTATAAAGTTTCATGCATTATTTTTTGTTGAGTGCCCTATTTCCAACGGCACGATTTCTGTCATGGGAAACCCCATATTTTGAATGCAAAATTCACACATAAATATTTATTGCTGTTGAAACTTTGTCGCATAGCATGGCCATACATATAATGCACGTCAGAAACCGTGAGTGTGTAAAAGCCACCATATACAATTTGGTTTTACGGTGTAACAAGTGAAACATTGATAGGTCACTTTTAACTATTCATACATTTATCAACCATAAAGAAATAATTGTCTTGAACTTCATCAAAAATCTTTTACAGGTCTTATATTATTTTGTCAACTCTGCCTGTACAATATGTCATATTGTTAGGCAGAGTTGACAAAATAATATAATTAACTATGGATTGAATTTTGATTAATACAAGTCTGTATGTAAATTGGTGCTTTAGTAATAATCAAAATTATTGACATTGTTGACGTAACTAAAATTTACGATTTGTAATGGACATGGTATAATTTCCATTGATAGACTATAGTAATAAGAAACACAGTAGTCTATTGTTGAATATCACTAGAATTATTACAAATATCGATTAATAGAAATATTATTTTAATTTTATTTACAAAAGAAGAAAACTAATGATATATAACGTGTAACAAAAGCTATTACAAAAATGTTGACTCTCATGGACGTACTATAACAGTTTACATAACCTTAAAAACAAACGAAATTGTCAGTTGTCTCCAAAAATGTAGGACAAATTATACAAACAGGGTTGCTAACAAGGTATAAACTAAACAATGCATAAAAATCAAATGAGAAACCTGAACAGTGTGTTAACTTAAACCTCTCTTGAATAAATTATCCTAGCCACAGTCCAAAGTCTTGTTAACATAGAGATAGGAAACTAGGCCTTAGTGGTATTTGCTCACTCATAGCCTACTCTTGCATACATTTTATTTTTGAAATTTGGGTTTTCGCTGTTTTACTTTCCATTTAGAGGTTGTTTTCAAGTCTCAAATAAGGGGGTAGGGGTTCATGACCAGGAAAACCTCCACCCCCCTGGCTACGCCACTAAAAGGTAGAATACAATTTTGACAAAGACATTTTTAATAAAAACCATATTCTAAGACCAGATGAAGTGGCGGCTGGATAGAGCGGCTGCGGGGCCCACTCTGGGGATCGCTTATAACTTGGAATAAAAACTGCAAACAATGTTTTGCTCACTGAAACTATGTGATCATTGAACGTGAACTTAGAATCAAAAGTGATACCTAAGTCTTTAATGGAAGATTTTCTGTTTAATTTTAAATTATTCATTCCATAATCAAAAACAATTTGGAAATGAGGGATTTTTCTGGTAAATGATATTACGGAGCATTTGTTAACGTTAAATTTTAAATGTTTGGAACTCCAAACAATCAATAAGTCTAAGTCTTGCTGTATTTTTCGACAATCATCTGAATGCTCGATAGTTCTGAACAGCTTTAAATCATCAGCATACAATAAAATCTTAGAATACTTTACATAATTTTGGTTATGTCGTTAATAAAAATAATGAAAAGTAATGGCCCTAAATTTGATCCTTGAGGAACGCCCGAGGTTACTATTTGTTCCTCAGAAATGTATCCTTCATAACTTACGTATTGTTTTCTTTTGTGTAAATCTGAACAAAAAGCGTTAATAAGAGAATCATTGAGGCCATAAAGTTTAGTTTGGATAGTAAAGTAAGATGATCTACTTTATCAAAGCTTTTTCAAAATCGGTATACACAACATCGACTTGTTTGTTACTATCAATATTTACAATACAATATTGTGAGAAGTTTAGTAAATTTGTAGTAACAGATCTTTTGGGAAAAAATCCATGCTGATAGTCACTGATGTATTTTTTAACATGAGAGAAAAGCCTGTTATAAATAATGGATTCAAAAACCTTAGCAGGTGTGGACAAAATAGCAATTGGCCTATGATTTTTGATGTCATTACTATTTCCTTTCTTAGGCACTGGTACAATTTTAGCTAGTTTCCAAAAGTTAATGGTCTGATATGTCTAAACAATGGTGGGAGTTGATGCGGGAATCATCAGATGATCACTGAGACTATCTGAGCCGCTTTAGACCTATATCATCCTCAAAACCTGACCTCCATGAAGCTGGATTACAGGACCATGCCACGAGTCCCAGTAAAGGTGTTTGGATTAGAGGTGGGCTAAATGATTACTCTGCAGTATCAGATACCGCCGGAACTGGTACCGATAAATACTTATTACTTTTAGTGATTACTTTGTAATCCTGTGTACTTTGTACTCCCTTTCCCTAAGATAATTGTTACTACTCCCGTCTGTCCCTACGGTCACTTGAGCGTCTGTAACGGTGTAATTTAATACTGTAACTCAGCTAATACTGCATTGTTAGTTCTTACTATTATTTTTTGTCTTACTATTAGGTTATACACTATACAGTTTTAAAATATTAACAAAATTTTTTAGTTTGTAGACTAGTTACTAACTAACACAACCATTTAGCGTGCTTATTTGCTAATCTTTACTGTTTAAAACAAATACATTCTATAAGTCTTACAATACTAAGTCGTACAATACTATGAAGTTTTCATTGAACAAAACAGTATTAACAGTGTTTTCGATGTTGAACACGAAACATGAAACGGTTTATTTTCAAGACTCGTAAACAACAGGGACAATGTGTCGGCGGGATCGAAGTTCTAAGTCTAGCCGTTAGCCTAGAATAAGCGCTACCAGTACCGTTCCCATCAGCTGTTTACTCAGTATCTTTACTCACCAGCTGTACCGTCCCGGCTGTATTTTTCCAGTCCCGGTCTCTTTACAGGTCTAGCATTACAAGATACACAACCCAGAAGGGCAGTACTCCATGCAGCATGATGCGATCTAAATGATTACTTTGTATCAGATACTTGTCCCTTGTATCTGGTACAGAAATCCCGTCTCAACGTTTGGATTTCCCCTGTCCCTGGGACTGATACTCCCCACCCTGCTGATGTCTTGCCCGCATCCCTGTCTTGCCTCCTTAGCCCATGTACGGGAGAACTGTGGAATCTCCCAAATTTTGCCATGATGATTGTCATTGAATACGAAATGCAATAATATTTAACAGGTAATGTTTTTCTCCATACTTAGTCTACCGATGAAAATTATATTGCCACAAATGGTAAACTTTAATCAAAGCAACAATGTCAATTATTTACTTATTGCTTATTAGCTTTGCCGTGTATGTAATATCCACCAAAGTACATACAAACTTAATCAAATCATTGTTAATTAAATTATTTTGTCACTCTAAATGTCCATGAATTGTTTTGTTGTGTGTCTATCCTCTTTCAGACAGCACGTTTTCTATTGTGCAAAAACTGACCTATTTTGGTAGAAAAATATACAAATAAATATTAATTTATTGTTGAAGCTTTGCTGCATTGCAATGCTACACAAATAACGTATGACAGAAACCGTGAGAGTGGAAGAGCGGCCATATGCAATGAAACATCGATAGGCACCTTTTAACTATTCATACTCTATCGTTTACATCTCCTTGGTTCATATCAAGTATATTCCTCACCAACATCACTGATTTTAGGTTAGGTTTTTGTTACTTGGGCTGGGATGGATTGATAAGTACCACATGTGTATAGCTGGGTCACGTTTTCACACAGCCGTTTCATTGACAAATTTTAACTAGTAATTTAACACACTTGAACAAATTAACTATAAATGTGATGTTTTTAATAAACAAATTATTTTCTGTGTTTTAAAACAAAGTGTGGGAAATTACTGTTACAAAGTTGTAAAGTGTCACAAAAGAAGTTCTTATAAAAATTTTGTACATTTTGTGACTAGACGTATCGTTCAACGGCTAAAGCTCAATAAGAAAACTACTGAGAAGTTTTATGAGTCGATTGAGGAGGCCCACTATTGAAAACTACTGACTCAATTTACTTTATTAACAATACCAGCCGTCACTAAGTACTAAAAAATATGTACGCAATGTGTCAATCAGTTCTGTTAAGTTTTATTTGTTTCACCGCCCATACACAGACAGCTAAACCCCATCTTGACGCCAGTATAAGGATTCATTACATGCGCTCATCAAACTAGCTACTTAACTCAGGGCTCGTGGCCATGAAGAAGCAATCAAATCATGAAGAAGAGTTACAATGCAAAATCATAAAGAGCCAGTCATCTGTCATCTAAGCTCAGCTGGTCGTCTTGAGATTATGGTAATCAAATCTGTTTGCTGCATCGGATGCTTAAACTTCAAAACATCAATTTGTGCTCAAGTAGATTTCCTTTGGATAAATAAATACACGTTTTATTCCATAAACAACATACAGTTGTATTGAAATCGTCAATTATTTTGAAAGCTAAAACTTTGTCACCAATCAATAAACTTACATTAAGAAATTATTATAGTCTAGTTCTTCAGGTTCACACCGGGTCAAAACCTTGTGATAATTGTTACAATGTTTTGACACGATGTGAACCGGAAGAACTAGACTATGATTTAAGTCACCGACCACTCCTAGAGGGTATTTTAGTTGGTTATAGGAAGAATAGTGAGTGTGATGACTGTTTTGATGGATGATGAGGTGTAGTCTTGTAACAAAATAGGGCCAACTGTTCCCCAAACTGGGTCATTAGTTAATAGCTTAACAACCTATGGAATAGTTGTGACACCGGCTGCGAAAGCCTCAAATTTAAGTTTAAGAAATTAATTTAAAACTTATTCAATTACTATAAACCAGAATATTACAGTGCTCATAATTATGCATTGTATGTATCAATTTGTATAAAATAAAGTAGTATTGAAATTTATAATTTTTACTTTGACCCAAAATGAGTTCTAAAAGGAGTTTATAGAATGAATTATCTTAAAATCACCTAAACAGTTCAAAGCAAGACAAGTAAGCAATAGCAATTTCTTTGATTGCAAGTTGTTTTTATTATATATTCACTGTACAGTACTTGTAAATAAGAACAAATAAAGTTATTTTTGAATTGAATTGGAGTGTTTTGGTGCCATACCATCCGTAGCTAACGCAGCCTACGGAGAAGCTATGTGTGAACAATGGTTCATTGACAGGACCATTATTTTTGTTTGAAATTTACATACCAACTTTATTTTGATTTATCCTGTATTCGATCTGGTGTTTAGGGAGATTTTCTCCTAGTAAATATCATGTTTTAAGACTCGCCATGTTAGTAGGTATGGAAACGGCAGTTTAGCAATTGATTACCGTTCTTAGATGAATAATAGAAAGGTATTCTGATGAGTAGCGCACTATTACCCTTAAAAGATTGATTTGTTAACACAAACAAAAAGACAAGGGAACCTCCTTTTTCACCTTTTAACCTCCATGAAGTGCCTGTGCGGGATTAACTATTTTTCTTATTAAACATAATAAACTTGTTGGACAACAACAAGTTTATTATGTTGGGGAATTCTAATAAAATTCAAATTTATTTATTTTCTCAATACAGTTTGACAAATGATACAGTTTGTTGAAAACAATACAACTTCTCAACCTCATAAAAAAGAATAGTACAAGTCATAATAAGTCAAAATAATGTTTATTTTCCATTCAACATTACAATCAAAATATGTCAAAATCAAATATACATATAGACATGAAATACAAATATCATATAACAAAATAGAAATTAGGAAAAAGTTGTAAAAAACATATCTGATTATCAAAACCTCAAGACATCTAGCTAGCTTAGATTTCAGACAAGTAACTGTTTCTTTACGATTTCACAGTATCACTATCCCAAGTTGGACAGATTAAATGTTTTAAACATTTTAAAAGAGAGATTGTTATGCAAATTAAGTTTATTCGTCCTTGATGGATATAGAATAAGAATACAAAACATGAATAAAAAGTTTCTTTTACAATTCTTTTAAAAACTTTTGACTTACATAATTATAATACAGGGTTATTCAAAAAGAATGTCCTACTTTAATTCTTTTGTAACTTTCATAGTGTGACAGCTTCATGAATAACTTGCATACGGTTGAAAAGAAGAAGTTTCAAAGTTTTGTTTACAAACATTAAGAAGTAATTTCCGCTTTTAATTACCAACAAGATGGCTGCCCATTCAACACAAGATATTTTGCTTTCTTGAATTTCCAAACAGCCAGTCAGTTCAGTGTGAGCTTTGTCGTAGATTTTTGATTTCCTCGTGAATTTCTTTTGTAGAGCTATGTAAGGGTGAAGGTTTACGTACCCACTCTGACAAAACGTCTGGATGACCTGCGGAACTGTCAGGTGATCAGAGCTGCAGTCAATCCATAAATCAATATTCACTTTGTGATCTACGGGAAAAGAGTTTAATTATTGGCTAGATCTTTGCCGAGCAGTCAGGCGAGGACATGGTGGGCATTTATAGAAGTGTACCAAGGAAGGCAAACTTTGAAAAGTGCTCTTTTTACTAGTATTTAATTTATGTAAAAACAGACAAGTAATATGTATATCTAAGTAATAATTAACAAAGGAGAGCTGTTTAAAAGTAGGACATTCTTGTTGAATAACCCTGTATATTATGTAAAGCATGGGAAATATAAGCATTTACAAAATTTAATCATATCATTCATCTGAGATGCTACTTGCAGGCGTTTTTATTATTCAAATGTGTCTTATCTTACCTTGACTAATATTCTACACGACATAAAACTCTTTACCGTAACTACTTAAAACAGTGATAAGATTGTATCTATACTTGCAAAAAGAACAGAGATAAGAGTTTTCAATTATTTGAAAAATGTACCAATATAAAAAGCTAAATATCTGTGCCCAGTGCCTGTCGCATAAGACCCATGTCAAACAAGCATTTTCTTGAGACACCTCAAGCCTACAAATTTCATCAGATCTTTTTGAAACAAGGTTTATTACTAGGGTGACAATATACTACAATAACTCTGCTGACCACTTTGTTTGACAATTCTTGTAGTTTAATTTAAAAAACAAGAAACTCAAATTCAAAATGTCTTCTATTTTCAGATGTATGTCACGGTTTTATAAATGAGAAATATAGAAATTTGTCTCTGTCACTAAAACAGAGTCACTCCTCAAATATTTAATACACTTAAAAACAAAGGTTACTTCATAGATATATGATTAAAAATGTAGGTGTGTAACAATAATTCAAGAAAAAGGCTTTGTTTTTAGCAAATTTACATAGGAAAAATAAGCTATTCATGGCGTGAACATTGTAAGACCCAGACACATGGCCGTGAAATGAGCCCCAATCCTGACCTTCAGAACATGTTTAAAACATTTTTTCAAATCTTTATATACATTTGTCTATGTGTGTGAGCTCTCTACAAGTTGCATTTTTGTCATATTTTTCGAAAAGTTTTGTATATATCCCCTTAGTAAACAGCTCGGTCCAGTTCCTTAGCTAGCGAAATAGGAATACCAGAAATGCCTTTTCTGGGTGTGGAGGGGGGAGTTTTCACTGTACAAAAGCGCTTTAATTCTTTAAAAATAGTAAATGTTGTCTGATTTTAATGAAATATAAAAGTTGTCACTAACAGGGTCAACACAGTACGAGAATTTGAGGCTCAAAGCTCAGCGTTAATGTTAAGATAATATTAAAACTTGAAGACTCAGAAGTGTTTTCAACCCTTTTTAGTATCTAGAGATTCCTATGAATTTTATTAGCAAAATTCTTAGTGGAGTGTGGAGATGGATAGTTCAATGATCTCGGTTCATGGTCACACTTGTCGCGTTTGTTTAAATACTCGCGGACTCGTGACTGCAGGGTCAGTCGTTGGTGTGACCGTAGCCGGAGGCGCTAGGGTCACGAGCATCTGTGGAAGGGTAAGTGTCGCCTTCCCCTTTTTCTTTGTTGTCGGACGTTTTGGTTGAGGCTAGGAGCCCCAACCTTTCTTTCGGGTTACGTGGACGTTTTATTCTTTTCTTTTCCGTTAAATTTTGAGTTAGTCTGAGTAAATTTCTCTTTTCTATTTTTGGATTAATTTGACTTACTTGCGAGTTGCAACGTTAGATGCGAGTTTTCCTATAATTGGTCTTGCCAGTTTTCTATCTTTCATTTCGGTATAGTTTGTCTCCCTTCAGGAGTAAGCTCGGGAATTTTTGGATTAAGATAATCACTGGGATTACGGGCTGTCCAGCACAGGCTAGTTAGAAATTGGATTACAACATAATTGGTAGATGATAATTATATTTAGTTTGAAAGGTTTAGGAAGAGCGGTTTGGTGTTTGTTCCCTGTCGTATGCCCTGTAGTCAGTTAAGCGAGTCATAGTCGAGTTACGCCTCTAGCGGTGCTTTTGGGTTTTGCTAATAGCAGATCCAAAAGGATCGTGACAAGTAGGTGTTTTATAACTTAAAATTTGACCCAACTGAACATTTTGGAAAAATACCCCATAAATTGTTGAGCTATACTTGTTTAAAACAACAGACCAAATGGGAAAAGCCGACAAAATTGTATTTCACACGCCTTCACGTATACCGAGCAAAAAGAGGCCACCACTATCTTGGCAAAAACCCTCACTTCACACAGCGAAGTCAAGCCATTACCTTAGCATGAAACCCCATTCTCAAACCCACAATATAAGTCTAGAGTTAGATTATAAAATTAGTATGTTAGGGTAAGTTTACTGTTATTAATGTCAGGTATAATTTTTATAATGGAATTCTGCCGATTAAACTATTTAAAGTCACAATCATAGTTATACTCAATTGAAAAATAAGAGTTCAATAATGATAAGCCATGTTAATTTGAGATTTTCATAGTAAATACTTTATCTGTCACGGATTAATTTGATTGAATAAACATGGTTGAAGATGTTTATTAGAAGATTATATCTGCATTGATTTGATTATATGGAATGACTTGAAACCACTCAAGTCAAGAGAGTGGGCTGCGGTGTGTTACACAGTTACATACTAAAGTAATTTTTTAAGAATCACTTAATAGCTAATTTAATAGTTCTATGAGGGTCATTCAGAAAGTAAGGAACGTTTGAGCATCACAGCCAGTGCATTATGATCACATATTCACCTGATACCCCTTGGCTTAGTTTGGGCCAAGTTGTGTTGCCGTACAGTCATGCATCATAGTAGTTCCACATCGTTTTTAGTTAGCGGCTCCAAATTTAACACCTGTTAAAGATAAAAATACTAACCTTATTGGTTCATTTGATACTTAGCAAAATCTTCTTAAATTTTATGGGACTTTTTATGTCATTGCAATAATCACTTATTACATTTGCTAAAACTACTTCCAAAAGGAAATCACTTTGCAAACGATTTAAAACCAATAAAGAAGTGGAATTTTGGCTCCAGTGTTTTTGCAGCAGATTTTCAACCTTTTTGGATTTTCAAGGTTCCTATTAAAAACTGCTTTAGTTTATGGAATAAGTGATATCAGAGATAAAATAATTTATTCTGTGTTGATACTCTAATGTCACCATAAAAGAATCATCATTTTCCAATAAAACTCTATGACAAAATTCCACCGTGTATCAAAAGCACCAATAACGCTAGTATTTTTATGTTTGGCGGGTTGAATTTGACGCTGTTTACTAAAAACGTTTGACGCACGTTTGGACGGCAACAAAACTTGGCCCAAACTAAGCCAAGGGGTCTAGTAGCTCTCAGGTGAATATGCGATGTTAATGGCAGGGCATCTGCACTGGCCGTGATGCGCAAACATTGTGAATGACCCTCTTAGCTTTCTTATAAAATTATTTAAAGAAATTTACCATAGTGAACTTTGGTTTTAAACAGCACGTTAAAAGTAAAACTGAAAAGAAAAGTCAACTGCTTCAAGCTCTTAAAACAAAAGAGATATAGAAGAAAAAAATTGAAATCAAATAAACCAACATTGAAATTGTTGTTCATAAGGCCTTTCAATGAGCAATGCTGTCATCTTCAGATAAAAAAAAAATGTTTTGGCAAATTATGAAATAAAACTTGATGAGTGGAAAACAACACTATATTTTGGAACTGAATCAAATTCAACAGTAGGTCAAGTGTATACCGTTAACTCTAACGCCTAATTTTAGCACAAGTATTGCCATAAGTAAAGAATCTGAACATATTTAACTAGTACCATTGACTTTCCATGGAAAGTCAATGCTAGTACAAATGCAAGGTACTGAAGGTTTTGTCAGAGTGTTTGTAATACGCTTAGTCACAAAATTACTACTGTGTTGTACAAAATCAACGTATCAAATATTTTGGTTTTAGAACAAAAACATCCCCTAATTGGCTCAAAACTCACTATTTCATGTAGAAACTAGCTGAGAGTACCCGCGCTTTGCCTCGGGGCTTTGTTAACATAGCTGTGTGTATATTTTAAGGAAATTGCAAATTTAAAGTAAAAAGAAAAAGTAGTTTCCTATATATCCTTAGAAAAACAATTTAGTTTGCCCGTTAGTTCACCATATTCTCCTTCCTAAGAAGGTAGCTATCCAGTCTCGCCACGGGGAAGCCGACAAACGAAGAGACTATATAAAAATATTTACATACTGTATTTACAATGTTATAAACTATACTGATCTTACACATATTTACAAAAGAACGTGTACACTAACAAACACTTACAAAACTAATTTGTGAACAATATTTACAGCTTTGTGTTCAGGAGGTAGTCTTGCCACGGGGAGGCCAGCAAACAAAGATAGCCCCTACAATACCAACCTCAGATTTAACATACCTGGCGCATGATGGGCCTGTTTCTCCACACTGAAGCAAGCTTTCCGAGCAAACGATTGAAGATACAACCAAAATGCTGAGAACCATTTTTGTAGAGGATTAATTTTTAAAGCTTGTATGGACTGTCAAAACTCAAATATATTTTACGGTTTTCCTAGAATTTCACGTTACATACAGTATTGGGCTTATAAATTTCACATGTAATGAGGTCTTATCAATGACCACCATCTTGAAAATAATAACATTATCAAACACGTTAATAGCCTATGTGTTGGCCAGGTATATGAGCCACATTCCTCTAAAATTGCATAAAATTTGGGCCAGTGGTATTTGCATGATTAAGGAACATACAGACACACACCATCTCATTTTTATATATGAGTATAGATAGATTAGGACATTTTCCGAAGGAGGACCCTCAAACTGTGACTGTGGGTTAATCCATAACCCCCAGACTCCCCCAATAGTTCACACTTCGAAATGACCTCTTGTTCCTGGAAAACCCCACCTCCTTTCCAAAATCCTGGCTACGCTACTGGCCAGACAGGTGCTTACTATGTAGACAGTACAGGGTAGGAAAGCACATAGCTAAGCAGACAGCGGGAGGAAGAGCTAGAGATCTGGTTGGTTTCAGGGTCACCCACTAAACTCCTGACCCGTTTCCTCGCTTTCCTCAACTCTACAGAGTAATTTCAACTTTTTTACTCACAATTAGTCAGTCTGCTAATTGACTCTGTTGGCCTTCCATTCCCCAGTACCATTGTGTTTAGCATCTGCCTAATTGCTAGTTCAGTTCACTGTTCTGAATATAGTTAAGCACATTTTTACTGACTAGAGTTACAGTCAGAGAGGGATAGCTAAAGTGGAGTTTTGTTTATTACAATGTTTACATATTTTCTCTCTTTTTTTATATCTCAAAACTTTAATCTGCCTCTGTTTTTTCTTTTTATTATATTTAGCCAAAGAAGTAAGAAAAAGTTTCAAAAACATTCAAACATTACTGTATCACTTTCTAATAAAAATAAGTTAAAATCCATAATCCACAACCCTAAAGACAAAATGCAAAATAAAGATAAATCAGATTTATACAAAATACCTTATGATACTTTGATTTAAGACACCGACCACTCCTGATGACTGTGACTGTAAATATATCAAACAAACCAAAAGAAAAATGTGATTGGAAGAACACACATTAAATATAACAAAGAAGATAAATCTGCTATAGCAAAACACTATTTATAATTTACTTCAGTAATTTACTGAAAGATAGAAATGAATTTAAAACAGTAGGCCAATATAATTAATTTTTATTTTGCAAAAGCGCTTTCAATAGCAAAGCTCTCATCTTCAGGCTGTTACAAAAATTACAAAAGTAAAATATTATTGTTTTGCCTGTCAATTTTGTAACAGCCTGAAGATGCTAGCTTTGCTATTGAAACAAAATAAAAATTAATTATATTGGCCTACTGTTTTAAATTCATTTCTATCAATTGCCAATATCTCCAGAAGAAGATCATTACTGAAAGATGTTCAAAATTCACAATCCTTAGATGCTTACAAATGATTGTTTATGGAAAAAATCAAAATGATTTAATGAACAACAAACCTGGTATATTTTAAATTCCACTATTCTCACCTCATAATGCACTAAGATAACAACTACTATTACTGTACTGCTCCATTATTTGATTTGAATAGCTATTTATTAAAATTTATTTTATGGTAGAGTATTTAAAAACTCAAACCCTTTTGCAAAATTTAGAAAAAAATTATAAATGGCTTTCTGTCAACCCCTTTTACAGCTCAGATGAGTTTTTAAATGTAGAAAGTATTTTCTTTTAATTTTATTTAAAAACATATTAATATAAAATGTGTCTTGTATAAATATTTTGTTCAATGCTTTTACAACTAATAATCCTTACAAATATATAAAAATGAGATGGTGTGTGGCTGTCTGTTCCTCAATCATGCAAATACCACAGGACCAATTTTAATGAAATGTTACATACCTGGCCAACACATAGACTATAAAGATGTTTGACAATTGAAGACGGTTATTGATAAGACCTCATTTCACATGAAAATTTATAAGCCCAATACTGTAACGTGAAATCCTAGACAAACCGTAAAAGTCTATATAAATAAAATAAGACTTTTGTCTGTACCAATGTCTGTATCGATGAATCCATCAATTTTTGGTTATCTGGTGTTTATATACTTTGCAAAGACCAAAAAAATCCTTTCTGTCCGTCTGTAACGTTTTTAAGGCATATTGGACCCCTTATAACCCAAAGTCGGCTAAAGCTATAGCGGTGAAACTTTGTTAAAGGGTTTAGCTTTTTACTCAGTGTGTCTTTACCTATGTTTAGTATCAATACAACATCCACAAAATAAATAGCTAGGGACCAAAGTGGACTCTCAAAATATTTTTTAGGCATTTTGGACTGCTTATAAGTCAAAATCGGCTGAAACCATGGCAATGAAACTTGGTTTGGGGGTTAAGCTAATCACGCAGTGTGTCTTTAGCTACATTTCAAGTCCATATAACATCCTCAAAATAAATTGGAAAAAACCGAAGCGGGCTCTACAAACGGCCGGAGCGGTGGAAGTAACTATGACTATCACAAGGTAGCTAACACTTATAAGGAGAAGAAGGTGAACTAACAGACAAACTAAATGGTTTTTCTAAGGATATATAGGAAAATTTATTTGTTTACTTTAAATTAGCAATTTTATTAAAATATACACACAGCTATGTTAATAAAGCCCCGAGTGGGGAAGCGCGGGAACTCTCAGCTAGTTATTTCAAAGAAACAGATTTGTAGTAGTTTATATTGTAAATTGTTAGTTCTTATGTTATAAAGAAAGGTAGAACTGTATTCTTTGACTTGGTCTCACTGGTTTGACTGTATGTATGCCATTGTTTATGACTTGTAAAAAGTTTTATGGCAAATAAAGATTTTTATGATTAATGGTTCCGATTGTTTACTTCAGTTGCTGAGAGTCTCTGATGGTAAATGCCAATGTGCATTTGAAAGGCTACAGAAATAAAACAATTGTATAATTAGACTGTTTGAAATTTTCATTTTTCTAAATCATCTATTAAGAACCAGCTTTTAAGATACATTGTTTGTTAGTTGCAATGGGTGTTGCCAGTTTTCACACTATATTTATTAGTAATTTTTATCAACCCAAAGAACTGTAAGCATCCTAGGGGCATTTTTAGACTAGGTATTTTAATGTTCAATATGTATTTACAAATGTAATGTATGAATGTTTAGTCTTAAAAGATGTAATTTGTGAATAAAACTAAGACTATTGAATTTCAACTTAAAAAGCTAAGCTTATTTACACAAAGTTCTAATAGTTTTGTCCATTTAAGAACATTGCTATTGAACAGGTTTTAATTTGAATTAGAAACAATAATCAAATCTGATTGCAGTTTCTATCGACCCTCAGGGAGTGTGCTCCTTGCTCGTACGTCACCCATTGTTTTAAACATTTATTTTGAAGAATGTGTTAACTTTCTTAAAAGGCAAAACAAAAAACATAAGAATATTTTCAGTCTAAAAACTGTTTCTAAAACTTCTAAAGCCAACAATATTAAATATGTTTGTTATTTGCTCCCTTAGGTTTGCCAACTTCCCAGTTATAAAGCGGGCAAAATACTTGACATGGACGAGGCACTGCTGAACATAGATATTCAGCCCAAAGCTGTTTTACACAGAGACCTGCACCAAGTCAGACAATTCTACTATGGAAGCCTAGGTTAATATGTCATGTTGCCAATGGCTGGTTAGAAAGCTGACTATATTTTACCGTATAATTATTTAGCTATGATGTTTTGTATAATGAATATAAACTCTCAAGCAGTAATAGTTAAAGGGACTTACATAAATTCAGCTGTTCATTGACAACAGGAGACGTAAATCAAGGCTTTCATGGTCAAGTTTGGTGTGATTTGTGGCAGGTGACTGTGAAAACAGTCTCAAGCAAGTTTCCAGGTCCAGCGGCACCTGATACCCTCTCGAGTCAATGCATTTCACACTTTGAATTGTTCCCTAAACTAGTATGAAATCATCAGAAATGGAAGCATTTTAGCACACTGAAAATTGTTACAGCTCGGACAAACCTGCCGCTGTCAGACATCCTGGCAGTGAAGTTCTTGCACAACGACCGGACGTGTTGTTGTTCCTCGGAGAATGTGCGAGCTGGTGTTGGTGCGGGGGACATGGAGCAGAACCACTTGGCGTTCACAGTGCACTACGTGGTGCAGGACAAGCAGAATCAGTGGCGCTACAAGCGTGTCGACCTGCTCGGCACAGACCACCGCCAGGTCTCCACCTGGGTCTTCACACTTGACACACTGCTCAAAGGTACAGTCATGTATTTCCGAATAGGCGGCGAGGCGCATGCTTAGGTCAGCAACACTTAGAGTTATAATCTATTTTTGGTGTGGGCCCCACAAGTGTTGATCGTACAAAATAGTTTAACAAATGAGTATTATTAATGCTTTAGTAAAACTCCTTTTTGAAATATTTGCATTAACAATAAGTATAAGTTTATTTTGGAACGTAAATATAAGTTCATTTTAGTTTACTTGGAATTTCTGGACTTTGACCTACTCGGAGGACAGTCTTAGCACTCTACACAGTTCCAGTTTTAAATTTAAACTGCCGCAATTTGAAAAATCATTTATCTATTATAAAACATCTTTTTTCATTTGCATTACTATAAAATAAGAGCATGTCTTTTAGTACTTTTAAATATACGAGGTCTGTCCAATAAGTTCGCGAACTGGTTCAAAACGGTGGCCTTGAGGCGACGTAATGCTCTGCCCACTACATCACGTGAATACTAGACATCTAAGGAAGCGTTCAGTACTCGTTTGAAATTCAAGCAGTGCCTATCAAGCTGCCAGTGTCAGTTTATATTTTATTTGTTTTTGCTGTTCGTCGAAAAATGAAGATCGATGAAATCACAAAGCAAAAAATCAAAATCAAGTTTTAAGTGAAACTCGGAAAGGTTCTCAAGAAATTACAGATATGTTGAGGGCTGTTTACGGAGATAATTCCTTGAAGAAAATGTCCATTTTCAAGTGGATCAAACGTTTCAAAGATGGCCGCGAAGACGCTAAAGGTGATGCAAGGCAGGGACGACCTTCAACCTCATGAGTGGATGAAAACATTGTTCGTGTGCGAGCTCTGGTGTCTGATGACCGTCGGAAAACTGTTAGAATGATTGCAGACGATCTTAATTTATGCAAGTCATCAGTTCATACCGTTTTAGTGGCGTATTTGGGCTTAAGAAAACTCTGTGCAAAAAATGTGCCGAAATCGCTGTCGCCAGAACAAAAGTTGAAAAAGATTGAATGTGTGAATGATTGGAAGAATTGGAATGATTGGAAGTCTGACGGAAACGAAGGTGAGTTCTTACAGAGAGTCATCACTGGAGATAAATCATGGTTTTTTGTGCAAAATGGAGACGAGAGGGCATCACTGGATCACTTGATGTTGATTCGTTGTTCAGTGATTTCATCAATCACCATTTTTCGACGAACAGCAAAAAAAAATATATAAACTGGCACTGGCAGGTTGATAGGCACTGCTCGACTTTTAAACTAGTACTGAACGCTTCCTTAGATGTCTAGTATTCACGTGATGTAGTGGGCAGAGCTTTACGTCGCCTCAAGGCCGCCATATTGAACCAGTTCGCGAACTTATTGGACAGACCTCGTAAAACTAAGTAAATCTCAATAAATCTATAAATTAGTTGATTGAAATGGGAGTTAAAAGTGAAAACCTGCTACAAATAGTAACTACTCGTAGCTATTAGCCAAAACTTTCTGTTTTAAAATTATATTTTTTCTCACAGCTCAGTAATAAACCTATTTCAACGAACTTGTCATAAAATGTATAGCAAAATTCACTACAAACTCTTTTACTGGTATTACTAAGAGGACTAAAGAGATATTGGGGTTTAATTCTCACAGAATATTTTTTCTACATGTACAAAAATTCATTTTGGTAGTTTTCAATTGAATCTATTTTCTCTCTCACATGATCTCTCAAAGCAGTGCTGTAATACAATTAAATTCACTGTCACGAGATAGGATATATTTTTCAAAAGTTAATCAAAAAATGCCTGTTTCAGAATTGAAGCATAGGCCGAAAAGTCTGCTGATGTTTGTGAATCCTTTTGGAGGGAGAAGACAAGGACTGAAAATTTACAAGGAAATAGTGAAGCCCCTACTGGAGATTGCGGGAGTGGCTGTAGACTTGACCATCACACAGAGAGCTAACCATGCACGCGACTTCCTCCTCCAGGTTACTAAGAGCATCCATACACATTTTTATTCATTATTTTTTTAAAGATGTTACAGATTGTTTTTCAACCCTGCGTGTCAGCCTGGTTTTATTTACAAAGAGAACATATTGCGATTATTAGATCATAAGCAACATGTTTCTTCTGAAATGTAGTTTCTTAGGCACTTGTTTGAACATAACAAACAAGTATATTTATATATATGGTAATAGCCATCTAATCACAAGGGCTGACAGTTCTGCCTTTAAAAAGGTTGTTGCCCTCGTTTTATCAAGTTTTCGCCAAAGGGGGAGGATGAATGCGGAGGGAGTGATTTTGCACCATTAAATCTTGAAGTTACTTAAATTATTAATCAAAATAAAATTCTAAAGTAGTCAGTTAAAAATTATCTGTACAGATACATTTTAAGCTATAATAGAAAGTTGTAGCTCATCCCTTTACAGACAAATTTAACATTCAGAAAAAACAAAACTAATTTTGTTCAATAAAAAGTCAAATTATGATATTTACAGACAACAAAAGATATTTAAATATTTAGTAATAGCTATAGGCTAATAGCAATATGTATATTAATAACAAACACTAAGATTCTTGCCTGAAAATTAATAAATATGGTCTTTTCATTGAACTTGTAACAAATCACTGATGAAGTTAAATGCAAGTTTAGCTCTGAGATTCCGGATTCGATTTACTACAAGCTTAGAGATTCGCTAAGAGTAAGGATTCAACTCCTACTTGAGCTAACGAGTGTGCCTGGACTGTGTTGTAGGAGGACTTGTCTGCTTACGACGGAGTGGTGTGTGTGGGAGGGGACGGCACGTTCGCCGAGATGATGAACGGCCTGATAACGCGCACAGCCCGAGACCAGGGCGTGGACCCTAACGACGGGACCAAGGACCTGCCTCGCCCCAAGCTGCGCGTGGGCATGATCCCTGGCGGCAGCACCGACACAGTCGCGTACTGTATCCACGGCACCACTGACGTGCAGACTGCCACCATTCATATACTAGTCGGTAAGTATAAGTAACGTAGTAGTAGGTCAAAGTCAGTTTGATTTGGCAACAAAATTTACCTTTGAAGGCAATCATTCTTAAAGTGACATAACACTCTTGGAAGACATTTTTTATTTGGGTATTTGACAAGTTTAAATAATCATCCTAGAACCAAGATGAAAACTTTTAACTATTCTGTCCTGATGTACTCCACAAATAGTCAACCTATAAAGTTTCAACCTATACAGTACATATTTTTTCTGTGCACAATGGTTTATCTGGAATAGTTTACTAGGGGTTTCAGTGAACCTATAGCACAAGCTGCCACCACAGGCATTAGCCCTCAGACCTCCTAGCTCAAAACCGTGTTTCATAATGGTTTTTACAAAATTATGAGTTAAAAAATACACGGGACACTCAAATATTCAGCATTTTAAATGTCAAACTAAATGATAAAAGTAAAATAAAAACGCTGGTAGGTTGTAAAAAAATTAAATAGAAAGAGAAAAAATAGATAAGAGACAGAAATCTTTGATCCACATCTTCAAGATCTGAAAATGTTTGAGTTTTGGTATGGTCGTCATACTAATAACACTACAGCTGATGGTACACTACTGTCTAAAACACTGGTACTGTGTATCCTTGTGACTGCTTACAAATGTGCACGGTGGGGTTTAGGTGAGACTGCGGGCCTGGATGTGAGTAGTGTGCACAGCCAGAACTCACTGCTGTGTTACTACGCCAGTGTCATCTCCTACGGCTACTTGGGCGATCTCATACGTGACAGTGAGGATTTCCGCTGGATGGGACCTAAACGCTACGATTTTTCTGGTATGTTACTTGAAAATGTTGTTAAACATGCAAGTGGTACCGGTACGTAAAAATTACAGTTTATGTTAAGAAGTGTATGTTTGACAATGCAGATTTCAACTTGAATTCTTCCAAAGTGTGTAGAACGACCTCAGGTAAATGTAATTAGCAATAGTGCTCAAAGCAGGTTGGTAGGAAGCAATGCTGCCAAGTACCTTACAGGTGAAGTATGAGTCACCGCTAGCAACTGTCAGTTTGACGCTCACCTTGGCCAGTGATAAGGGTAATAATTTGACCATAAATAGTAGGGTTTAATCACTACTTACTCCTGCCTAAAACTGTACAGTTTGCAAGAAAGTTTCAGACATTTAAAAATAAAATATAGTTACTTTCCTGTTTTATTATAGAATGTACAATCATGAAATAAACAAATTCCCTTTTTCCAAAATGCTTAGTATTTACAACTTAACGTCAATAAAAAAAAAATGTAGGACCTAATTTATTCCACATAAGAAGTTAATCCATCTCTAAAATAGTAATGATGAATATAATTTCAGATTGAAACAACTTACTTTGAGTATACTCAAATCTATTTGAGTTTGTTAAAAAAATGTTGGCTTTTAGCAGTTTTAAACGTTTGTTTCTGACTTTCAGGAGTGAAAAAGTTTCTAGCAAACCAAGGATACGAGGTTGAAATTAAGCTGGCAGTGAACTCAAGCAAAACTGAAGAAGATTCTAAATGTTTAAAAGACTGCAAACGCTGTGCTTCTCAGAGAGACTTAACTGTAGACGACTCTGATATTCAAGGTACTGTATTTATTTAGTTGTTTATTAGCTCTCCTATTTTTTAGGGTATGCTTTGAGGTTTAACAAGTGTCTACAGAAAGATTAAACCTCTGCTTTACGATATTTACCACAATTTATCCAGACACTGAACAAGTGTGTTTTAGTTTATTTCCATGCTACAATAACAGTACATAAACCAATTACATTGCAGCAGATAATAATGTAAACAAAGACTTCATTATGGGGTAATTGTCTTCTTTAACTCACTTTCACTTCAATATAACATTTATTATAATAACATAATTTATTATTTTTACAAACATAGAATTGTATTCCATTGTGGTTCACTATTATAAAATGAGGTAACAACAATGATAAACTATAAATAAAAATAACAACAGTAAGATAATAATTTAAATAGATAACAAGATAACATTAACATATTATTTAAACAAACAATATCAGCAAAAACCAAAAATTATATAAATTTGTTATTAACAGACAAAGAATAGGCATTTAACGCGTAGGTTTTCATTTGATCTACTGACATAGGTACATTTAATTTATATTCAGATTTCAGAACTATTAAATCGTTAGGAAGGAGCTTGTTAACAAACTTTTTTCTCCCTCCGTCCTTTAGAAAAATAAGCCCTTACCAAATGTCTGGTGTATAAATTGTTCTACAAAGAAAGAGAATTTCGCATTTACACATCAACGAAATCAACTCCATACTAACAATCATATTTGTACTGTTTTCCCGATGATTATACAATAATTAAAGATTATTGCCTATTTACTCAAATGTTTGTCATGTGCTTAATAGTGCTTACATTGAACACTTGTGGGATGCAAAATTAGAAGAATCTGCTTGTTTCGCTCTTTTATTTTATTTACCATTGAAAACTGATCGCTTGATGTAATACACAATGCAATACCTAAAATCCCTGATTTTCGTTAAAATTTATTAGTATTTTTGTTTAGCTAAATAGTTTAGACTTTAAGAATAGTTTAGATAATTGTGTAAACACACATATGTAAATTTCAAGAGCAAATAGTTATTGCTGTCCTTGAAATAAGAATAATAAGAACTTTATTCATCAACAAAAGTTCATAGCAAAAATGTCACAAAATCAAATAATTCCTATACCTTAAAATTCTTAATAGAGGGTCATCGAAAAAGGTGTTCGGGATTTGAAAGTGAAATAAAATTTTTAATATAATTGGTAGAATTTTGATTTTTACATCAAAATACACAACAAATCATACATTTTTTTAATGTTTTTATTAAAAAACGTTTCAATGTGAGCTCCCCCCATTGCACGACAGACATCTAGCCGATAGTCAACCTTTTGCCAGGTGTTTTGGAGCATTTCAGGAGTCACCGTTGAAGTGGCTACGTTGATTCTTCTTCTCAGGTGCTGTAGACCATGTATTTTTCTCAGCATAAACTAAAGTTCAAATGTACCCCAAAAAGCGACCGTCTAAAGGCGTCTCGCTCCTGCTGGAAAATGACATTAATGCCCTTTCCCCTTTCATTTTCTTCAACTTGAGGTAAGAGATAAGAAGAAGAATCAACGTAGCCATTTCAACGGTGACCCCTGAAATGCTCCAAAACACCTGGCGGGAGGTTGACTATCGGCTAGATGTCTGTCGTCAACATTGCAAAGCGTTCAAAGCTCACATTGAAACTTTTTCAATTACTTAAAAAAATTTAAGATGTGCTGTGTCTTTTGATGTAAAAATCAAAACTCTACCAATTATATTAACATTTTTATTTCACTTTCAAATCTCGTGCACCTTTTTCAATGACCCTGTACTTAAATTTAAGCACAACTTTAAAAGTCAAACCATCTTCAAACTACAGTCAATTTGTAAAAAATAAACTTACAAATGAAACTCACTGCAGTGTTCATGATTACACCCAAGGACTACATAACTAAGAACATATACATAAAAATAGTTAAACACTATGAATTTGGTATTAACTACGACTTATCTTGAATTTGTCTTTAAAAAATTCTGCAAAACTGTAGTATACACTTGCTTGTAATTTAAATTTTAGTTTCCTCATGAAGTTATTTATATTTTTTCTTTATCTACATTGAAGTCACCTAGATCTATAATGTCGCAATGATATATTCGTTTCAGAGTAAATTTATTTCAGACAATTTGTTTTGCTTTTAGTAATGTTTCAACAAGATTGAGAACCTTTGTATACACAAATTAAGTAGCGAGTCCAGAAAAAAAACAGGAGATGTAGGGGGAATTTTGTTTGTCCTGAAATTTTGTCTACCGGACAAATAAAGTTTCAGCAACCATTCAAGAACTTATAACAAGTATTTTAAATTGGAAGAAATTGTCTTTATTACCTACAACATTTCTACAATCATTTGGTAAAATGTGTGTAAAGTAAATTCATAGTTAATTTGTACAAACAGGGTGTCTACTGATCACGGATGTCACGAAAAAGTAGCGGATTTTAAGAATAGGTCACGGAAGCCACGAATATCAGTTAAAATTAAATTTAGGTGACAGATTTTAGCATCAGGCTACATAATTAGCCTGAAAAAAGTAAATTTTTCCTCTATTATCACAATGTACTATTTGCTACTCATCAGTTTACAAAAATAATAATTTTACTCAATATTTATCTGAAGTCACTTTTGACTGGACTTTAGTAGTTTATTCTATTTAGTGAATTTATCCACAAATATTCATAAAATCGACTGTAAAAGTTGTTGACAAAAGGTTACTATTATTTTTAATTTAGAATAAGAGAAGTCACGGATTTTACTTTTAGAGGAGCTGTGACACCCTGACAGTCCACTTTTTCATATTTACTATTTTTTTGACTATGTGTTTCGTCCTTAAGAGAACATCATCAGTTTAAAAGACGAAACATGTCTTTCATTTATAAATATAAAAGTGGATTGTAAAAATTAAGAATGAATTTATTTTATATCCAACACTTCCACAAGTTAACTGGCTCTACAATCAAAATGTATGTCATTAATATGTTGCATTGACTTCAAATTGAAAGCACATGTCACTGGTTGGATGAACAGTGCCTAAAGTAGTCGACACTGTCTGTGGTGACTTGATAGTAACAAAAATGACAAAGAAAGATATAAAAATATGTTGTGCTGTAGTAATAATTGTATGCTAGCTGATATACGGTAAAATTGGGTTCTCTTGTTTACTTTATTACTCATTAAAAAAATAGTATTAAGTGGTATTTAAGTGCCTCTTTGAGATTAAATCCTACATATACTAGATAGTTTGACACTGCCTTGGTCCACAAATAGTAAAACTATCAAGTTTCTACTCTAGTAGTTATCAAGTTTAAAACCTTAATATTTGGGCTTGGAAATGAAACATTCAAGATTATAGTACTTAACCTTTCAATCAATGATTAAAACTGCCTGATTTAAAAAACAGTAATGTTGGAATTTGCAATTGATGTTTGAACATCCAGGGTAGGAAAATTACTGTTAGACTGAAATGCTGACATTTTCCATGAACATTATTTTCTCTTTTTAGACTGTTTAATTTCAAACCTGTTTATAGAAATCTTACAGTAATGAATATAAAATTGTGTTTTCCCCTGCGCAAATTGATGAAATGTACTCAAACAACCATAACTAGGATGAAAATAAAAGATATTTTTTGCTTTTCATTATTTCAGAGTGGAAAACTATTCAAGGGAAATTCTTGATGGTGAACGGAGCGAACTTGTCGTGTGCGTGCCCGCGCAGCCCCAACGGCATCTCTCCAAACACTCACATGGGTGACGGCTGCCTGGACGTCGTCTTGGTCAAGCACACTTCCATGCTCAACAACCTGCGGCTCCTGCTCACGCTCTCCAGCCGACTCAAGTCCATCGTAAGCAAAGCAAACATAACACAACTAATTCTATTCTTGTAATACTGTTCTATACTGTTGGCTGCGCTTGACCGTGATCCCTGATGTTACGATTTTTAAATACAAAATGATTAATTTGTCATAGTTAGTGATAATAATACCCATGAGTCCGTAAGGCCAGTAGAGTCAATAGTCTATCACGAGAGTCTCTATACCTCTTCCAAACGAACAAAGGCTTAATACAGATTTCTTAAATGTTATATTGTTAAGAATACCGAAGGTTGCTCTCATGTTTTTACTTAATTGAAATCTTTATTTTGTATTTTATTGTAGTACTGAGAAGTGCAAATTTGATTCCTAACCTCTTTTCATACAGTACCAGGGGGTACTATACTTGACCATAGATTCGTTGCTGTTGGACATTTAACAACAACAAAAACGCTAAGGCGGGGGCACACTACAACGACTCCCGCCTTTTGGAACAAGTACCTTTGTACGTAATCAAATGAGCAGCTGCACCCTGTACGGTCGACTCCGCTCCGCCCCCTTCCGGACTCTTCCGGCTTTGGCACTGTTCGCCTCTGAGGCGACCGGGGCCGGAGCAGGTGGAAGGAAGGAGGACCCTTTTCTCCAATGATTTTTCCTCTACCTACGTGTGGTTTTTACTATATCTGGGAAGTCACTAATCTTGCTACTGTGTTTAATATTACAGTGTTAGATGTAAAACTCATCAAATTAAGTCTGGTGGTACGTATAATTTATGCACTGACAGATTAAAAGCTCCTGTTTTCATAGATGAGTAATTTTGTCCTCATCCTTTATGTGTTTTTTAGTGCAGGATGTTGTTGTCAGCTGCTGCATAATGTACTTGTAAACAAATAATGTTTGTATCAATTATAAAGGTTTTTATAAAAGGGTGTCACAAACTTCACGGTTAGGTTTATGGGATCAAAATAAAGAGAAAATCAAGACTAACATTTTCTTGACGTACGCTTTGTTTACTAGACATTGAACATTTTGTTTTTTTAATCATTATTTATTACCTCACACACTACTTATGGGATTTGCCTCAAACTTAAAATTAATTTGTATTTAAGTAAGACTATCCACGGTAAAAAATACTAGCATGATCTAATTTGTCATTTTAAATTGGTAGCTACGTTTTGGTATTTTTAGGGCATTTTGGTGTTACACCTTAGTTAGCGAATAATCAGTGAGGTTTACAAAAAATGTAAAGAATTACGTTTTGTAGAAATTTGTTATCTCTCTATTAACACGAAGGTCACAAAAATCGATTGCGGAATAAAAGCTTTAGGGTAAGGCCACACTCGGCGTATTTGTCGCGCCGTACAAAACGCCCGACATATAATACGCTGAGCAGATACGCTTACACCGGCCACACTTGGCGACAGATGCGCCGAGCTCAGTTCAAATCAAATCAAATCATCTTTATGATGCCATAAATACATATTTACAGTACATGAGCACTCGTCATTTCAATAATCAATTACAACTAAAAATTGTTAACTAGTGTAACATCCTTTTTAAAATAATCTTTAAATTCCTCCACACAGTAAAAACCATTTAGCATCAATATTTTTTTTTAAATTCAGATCTGAACTTTTGAAAGTTTTAAATTTGTTTTAAAGAAACTGGGAGAGTGTTGAATAAATTTACTATTTGACTCGTCAAAGACCTCTCGAAAAAAGCTGTCTTATGATGGGGTATTGGTAAATTCGATCGGGTTCTTAGGTCGTAGGAGTTAGACGGATTTTCGAGGAAAACATTCTTACGGTTTTTCATAAGGAATGACAAGGATTCAAGGATGTAAATGCATGGGAATGTTAATATTATATTTTCTTGGAAAGTAGATTTACAGGATGAACGAGGTTTTAAATTGAAAATGGTACGAATAGCTTTTTTAGTATGAATAACAATTTTGTCCTAGTGGATTCACTTCCCCAAATTGGAACAGCGTAATTTAAAAAAGGAAAAATGAGGCCAGGAAAAAAGGAAAAGGTGAACTGAAAGAAGGAAGACGTGAATTGATAGTGGACAAACAGAAAATAGATGAGTGGGGGAAAGAGAAGTGGCGACACGTACGCCGAGTGTAGCATAGGTCAATACGCAATACGCCGAGTGAATAACATGGTCAGCGTATTTGTCGCGGCGTACGAAAAACGCTGCATGCAGTGTTCCAGCGACAAATACGCCGAGTGTGGGCGGGTCCTATTTGATTCTATTATATTGTTAGGTTGTCAATACGCTGGGCGTTCCGTACGCCGCGACAAATACGCCGAGTGTGGCCTTACCCTTAGTGGAAAATCTGGCTGGAAACCAGCAACTTTTCTCCTTATTACCTTGCTTTGTGTCATGGTTCCCATTGTAACATTGTTGAATCTCAATCAATGTTTATGAAATTGGTGTCATTAGATAGGTAAAAAAATTTGCTACAGAACATTCTTTACATTTTATTGTAAACCTCACCGTTTATTCGCTAATTAAGGTGAAACGCCAAAAAAGCCATACAATAGCCACTATTTGGAAATGTTAAGTTAGATAATGCTGGTTGGTTTTTTCCATAGATGGTCTTACTTAGGTCCAAATTTATATTGGGTTTGAGCCAAATCCCATCAGTAGAAAAAACAATGTACTGTATGTGCTATGTTTTCTTTACTTTAAGACTATGGCAACCTGCAAGGGACAATGTGTTAAGAGTTTTTGAAGAACTCTGTGCCTAAGCATGGGTCTAGCTAGTTTTAAACAGCTGTAACACAGCAAAAATTGTGATCATTTGATGGAAGGTAACTTTAAACCTATTCCACTCAACGTACCGTTCAAACTCTCTCCCCTTATCTTCAATGAGCCATGTCAAATGATTTCTTTGATTCCAGTATGACTTGCCATTTGTCGAAGTACATCGAACCACCCAGTTCTCAGTTCAAGCTGTGCCATCCTCCTCAAGACGAGCTAACAACGTGTCCGTCTGGAACTGTGACGGTGAAGTTCTCGCTGAACCTTCAATTCGCATCAGGTACGTTATACTGATAAAATGTTATTATAAAAGTGTTTAAAATAATTTGGAAGTATGTCCATTAAGGCAATTCTTTGCTATATAATTCAAAAACCAATTCCTCACTCCTCAGGCCACCTAATGTATCATCATTTCAGCCACACTTTTCCCTAATATAGCCAGTGTTTTTGAAATGTTTACAAAAATACACATCAACTTCAGCACACTAATCAAAAAGGAGAAAAAAATGTTATTATTTAGAAATTTGACATATTCTAAAGAAGATTACTCCTTAATATCTAACACAATCATCTATTGTTCTGATATCAATATCAAGGTTGTTCTATATTCGACACGCAGTCACAGTAAATGATATACGAGAATAATGTGAATTAGTTCTATGCGGTGGAACAAATAATAATAATGATGCTGCATGTTGCGTATTGCGATGTATTTCATTATTTATCTCAATAAATAATCTGCCAGATAGGTAGGTTAGAACTTTCAAAAAGAGAATTAAGACAAATGATATAACACATTTTTAACTCTTTTAACTAGCCATGGTTCAGTCCACACATAATTTCGTTAGTAAAAACTCTTTTAACTTAAATACTGTACTAAAAAACTGTTAAAGACACATCTGCAGTCAAAGTGCAGTGTGGTATTACATGTTCATCTTAATTAACTATATAGAGGTTAGTAAGGTCTCTAAGATGAGTGAACCACTGGTCTTAGACTAAAGATAGTTCCCATCTCTTAAGTCAAAAATATGGGGGTGCACGGAATAAAAAGCTTAAGACGCAAAGTAATGCATTTTTTGCTATTTTAGATAATTGTGTTGTAATAATAAATAATAATTATTGCACACTGGTTTCAGAGGGATTGGTTTGCAATTACCTCTAAAGTAGAGTCTCGATAATCCGAGTTAATTGGGGCTGATGGTACCTCGGATTTCGAGAAACTCGGATTACACGGAAAACAGAGACAGAAAGAGTTCTCAATGTATTAATAAGTCATATTTAATTTACATAAGTATTACAATTACGTATACATAATACAGGGTGGCCACAGAAGTAGCTTGATAAAATTCACGCATATTTACCGGCTTTTTTCCCGGCAATATACGCATTTTCCCGGTGCACTTCCACTGTAGCAGAGGACCAATTTACGCCCTCAGTCTGCACCAATCCTCGTTTAAAGTCCGCGACCGGGAGCGGTTTTACGCTCGCGGTACGTTTTCAGACCCGTGTTAGACCCGGTTTGTCCCGATCGCCTTTTTAAACCCCACGATACATTCCGAGAGCCGTTTATTACCTGCGACACTTTCCGATCGCTCTTTTACTACTCTGGAGACCTTACCAGAGACAGTGACAGGAAGAGCGACACTGTATCATCTATTATTAGTGAAGAGCGTGAGACAGGTTCCATTGACCTTGACTCAGAAAAATCAATACTGTACTTACTCAAACAGCTGTCTTGTAAACAGCGTGCCACTAACAAATATGCAGGCACTATGTAAATTGAAGGCGTTATCGAACTCATAAAAAATGTTAAAAACGTTAACAGTAATTTTTTTTTTAAGGGTACCTCGGATTACATGGAGGCTTGGATTACCGAGGCTCGAATTATTGAGACTCTACTGTATTTCATTTAGCTATCAGTTGACACACCAGATGCCCTGTTCAGTTTAGGTGTGTGTTTTATTTTTTTAAAATTTATTTTAGGTTTAGAAATGGACTCAATATGAGTATTTTGATCTCTGGTTCAAAGGAGATGATAAGAAGAAGAGTTTTAAATATTATATAGTTTTTTTGTCACTGGTCTTTTTTTCCTAAATCTACCTGACACTCTTTGCACTTCCCAAGTACGCACTGTCCCAGGCAGATCTGCTTTCACTGTTTGTTTTCTGGTTACAGATCACACTGTCAACTTCTCCAAGTGTTCTTCAGAGGTGTGGAGCCAAGCCTGGAAGAAGAAATACCGAAATGTTTTTGTTTTTTGTAAACTTAAAGGACAATACGTTTATTTCAGAAACTAAATGAAACTGACACATACAGTAAAACATCAGTGTTTCAGTTTTAGCGCAAACTACTTCAGAGTAACATTTGCTTGATTACAGAGTTGGCTTGAACTTAGAATGCCACAAAGGGCTTTTTTGACAAGTTTCGAGACATTGGCCTTGCTTTCAAGCGAGTAAACTTTAAAGGTTGTGATGGCTCTGTCCTTTTCCTACTGATTTAGTGTCTATTAAATCCTGGCCTGGTATTGTGAAATTATCAAATGTGATTGATTTAAATTAGTTTTCCGTTGGAAGGCATCAGTTACTGGACACTTCTGTTCAGTTTCCCTCGTACAAGAGAATGTTTGGTTGTACATACATATCAAAGACTTGTTCCATTTCTTGCAGACCTAGGAGTTAACCAAGCCTCTCCATTGCAGTTGATTGCTCCATAATTGTTGTTGTCAACTGCTTCCCGGATATATCCTCTTCTTTCCGTATCCTTCCCCTCTTCATCCATCTATCTTTTCCTGGACCTCTCTCTCGGTCTTTATCTTTCTACCATCTTCTGTAGCAACTCTCGTTGACAGGGGATGGTTTTATTGCTCTTATTGTTGGTACTTCTGTGCTCGAGTGAATCAGAAGTCTAAATCTGAAAGCAAACGATGTTACCAAGTTCGGTGGTACATTTCCTGGTCTCCTCAAACTATGTTCGGTTAGTTTCTGTCCATACAAGCTCAACTCTGGGTCAGGCGTATCAGTACATTCCTCTTAAAAAGACAACTGAGGTTTCACTGTATATTTGTCATGTAAATATTCCTTTTTGACAAGTTTATATAGGTTTTGTATAAATCTTATTATAATGTGAACCATGAGATGTATTATACATATATTTTTATAACTGTCTTTAAGGTGTATAACTTGTGGGTTATCCATTTGTTATCATTTGGCTGTGCGTTATATTTTGCTCATTTTATTTGGGTTGGGGTTGGGATTCAAGTGTTTTACCAATTAGTGAATTGATGTACAGTAAGTCTTATGTTTAAATTAAAGCAGTGGAATTATGATTTCACAGATATTGTACGGTTCCAACAAAGTATTATCATGTCTAAAGCAGAACATATGTTTCCTAAGAGATAAACTATCAATAGCCTAATGTTTTTGATATTTCGGGACCAAACTTAATGGAAACTGTCCTCTTTGTAGAATGTCAGGATATTTTTAAACTATCCAAATCGGTTTCTTTCAAATATTATGAGTATGTTATTATTTCATATTGAAAGTAAAAGTATTAACATAGTATAAAGATAGTTAAAATACTAGTTTTAGTTTATCCTTTAAATAAATTATTGTATTGCAAATTACAATTTCTATCTTTATTAAATAATCTGGATCTCCAACTATCCGTATAAATATCAAATATCTTTATTTGTCGTGAACCATAGCCCAATAAAAAATATTAAGTAAACTAAAGCAATTCAGTTGTCATTCAAACTAAACATCTATAATGTAGAACTGTAAAAAAAACTTCATCTAATGAATGACATGAATTCAGTAAAGTCAACTTGAAAGTTCGGTTCTATAAACAATGTCTACAAATTTGTGCATTAGTGTGGACATTATTTTTAATTACAGTGAAATTAGCTTTCCTGAAGTAAAATAAGAGTTTTGTTCTGTGATCATTATATATTCAGGGTTGTAGGCAAATAATGTTTGCTTCTTTATTCTTATAAACTATCCCTGTACGAGGGTAGTGTTTAATCTAAATAAATGACCAGTCCCTCTAACACTAATAAAACAATGGTTTTCAAGTCGATTATATTTGCCTAAATACTTTAGACCTCTTCAGAATAATAACACTGGTATTCAGAATTTATACATGAAAACAAAACATAAAAACTATATTATGCAAAAAATTATGAAACTATTTGAACTTTGGTGCAAGTAGTGAACCCAAAAGTCATTAACCCTTTGACAGGTATGCCGCATAGCGTTCGCTTATGGCCAGCCAGAGTGCCAGCGTGCGCCATAGCGTTCGCGGCGGTGCATGAACCTTCTGTAGCACGCCGCGAGACTGTTGTGATCAATACAATTCGGCTCAGTTTATGAATTATAACGTTTGTGGATGCCCCTGCTATCTAGCGGGAGGTTTTTTAACCTCTTGGAAACAGTTAAAATATTGATCTGCTAGATTGTAGCTGCTGTCTACCAGCTGGGTTTTTTGCCTGGCATTGTTTCGTGTCTGTGCCGATTATTTCATCTATGGTTTTTATAAGACATCTGGTAAACTGACAGCTGATTTGTTTTACTTTGTTTCTTGCGTGTGTATTACTATTCATTGTGTTCGCGGAAAAGTTATAAACAGTTGTTTTCAGCAGATTTTACTTATATTTGATGACTTATTGATTTAGTTTCACTAACTATTTAGTTCTATTTTGAGAGCGTTTTATTATTGTAACAATGTCTCTTTCTAACAATCATACAGCGGAGATTTTTATGAACGGTGAAAATTAATGTGAAATTGAGAAAGAAGACAAAAAGGTAGCGGACTATTCACGAGTATACACGCAGTGTGGATGTGCCGCGACTCCCGAGAGTGTGACGCGCGCGCTCCTCTGCGTACCAGACTTCTTTGTCACTTACCATACAAAGCTAAACTTTTGAGGTAAAAGGTACACACCTTTTTTTATTTGTATCCACATTTGAATTATATCCAAATTTAATAACTAAAAAAGTTATACACAAATATATAAAATACATTTTTCAAACATCAAAACACTTTTTTTTTACCTATGTACCTATTTTAACAAACAAAATATTTTTAAGGTTTAAAACAGGTTATTTGACCAAAAACCCAGTATTTAAAAATAATTATACAAAAAATTATAAAAATAGAAAAACTCACTTTCTGGGGCACAAATTCTCCTGGAAAACTCACTTGTTAAAGGGTTAACAATATGTATATGAGTTGACTAAAATGAGATTTAAATTTGTATTTCAAAAAAGGCTGATTACAAAATTGTATTGTTTATTGTTTTTGTCAACACTGCTATAGTATTAATAACCTTTAAAATGAACTGCTTATACCAAAAGGCTTCTAACTTTACAATTAACAACATATGGTTTTATGTTTTGTTTTTCATTTGAATATTTCAGTACTGTTGATCTAAAGAGATAATTGCTTAGATAACATGTAAATAAAAAAAACCAAATTGTTTTAATAGTTTTTTGAGGACTATTGCCAATTATTTTAAACATAAACTTGATTGAAACACTCAATAAATAGCTTTTCAATAGTTAAGTAACATAAATCAGCTCTAACTTTAAATGTTAACTTTTCAATTGTCACTTGAATAAAATAAACTACTTTTTAGAAAAACTGTCTTAAGCTAAATTAAAACATAAACAGGGAAAAGAATTTAGGGCCTTATTTCAAAATGGTATTTTATAAGCTATTATGCTTCCCAGTTGCTTTAACGTACCAATCACATGTCTAAATCAATGGAAGATGCCTTGGCAAAATCTTTCCTAAAGCAATATATATTCTAACATTGTTATTTATAAATAGTGATTTCATTAATGTTAGTATAAGGCTGTGTATAGTTAGTTTGACTTCATTCCTTACAGGACATTCCTTATTTACACAAACATGTCAATACGATACCAATTCTTAACTAAGAAATAAATGTTACTTCTTAAAGAATAACAATTTACTCAAATAAACCAGGGCATAACTGTAACATTTCAGAGAATTATTGCTGTTTGCCTTTCATGTTAGTGTTGTAAGTTATTATTTATTGGACAAGTAGTTAAGACCATGTTTTCATTGATGTGAAACAAACTGAAAAATTGATGTAACCCTTGTTTGCATGTATCTTAATCCGAATCGTTACATTTACTAATAATAAGTGTTGGGTCGATTTCAGATTCTCTATTCCACCAATTCTTTAGGTAAGGAATCAGTATCAGGAATCAGTCCGTAAAGTCGATTAAGTAGTTAATCGCCATATTTGTGGTAATGTTCCAAAAACGTTAACGCTGCACCAATTCGCTGATTTTTGTAAATTCATTAACTTTTTCCGCATTCACCAAGCTGGGTCTTCCACTCTGCTTTTCGTCGTGCACTTTTGTTCGACCATTTTAAAGCGAATGGTCCTTTGACACACTCCACCTTCAGTGATGGTATTGTCCCCGTACACTTCACAAAGCTGCCGATAGATTTCAATCGGTTTACAGTTTTTTACAGCCAAAACCTTATTACTGCACGCACTTTACAGCTCGCGGGATTTTCAATTGACAAAGACATTTCCAAGCGACACTGTAACGTAAAAAAAGTGCGACACAGACCTGGGAGTGAATTGGCTAGATGCAGACTGAACTGGGGAACTACCACATATCAAGATGACCGCGCTAGATTCGCCCCTAGCGGAGGTAACTGAAAACTTAACTTACTTTCTGGATAACCCTCGTATTATATTAATTACTAATTAGTAATTGCAATTATATTAATTGCATTATAAATGTAAAACAATAATAACTCTCCTTAATATTACTAAAGATTAGATTAGGATAAGATTGGTCTTGTAATATGGTACGATTTTGAATGTTCATAACAAATGAAGGTTGAAATACGCAAGAGTAGTAAGCTAAAACCAATTTCTTGCAATTGAGAATCGGCTGGTAAAGTCGATTTCGATACCGATTCGTTCCGGAGGTCCCAGGTATCGTAAAATCAAACCCGGAATCGAGTATCAATATTTTGTTATCGCAATCGAGAATCGATAAAAATAGGGATCGACCCGACAGTACTATTAACACAAGTGGGCCTAAGAATCGGAATCAAGAATCAATATCCTGGTATCGGAATCGAGAATATAAAAAAATAGGAATCGATCCAACACTACTAATAACTGTATTGGAATATCTCCTTCAGATGTTGTGTATCTGTACTGTGTGTGCATGATTCTAAATGTGATGTACCCTTGTTCCTTTCAATTCGATGTAACCCTTGAAGATACTTATCCAATTGTGCATGATATTGCAAATAACATGTAATGTGTATTTACTTTTGCACTTTCGAGGTTTATTCTAAAATCGTAATCAAAGCAATATTCCATAGATTGTTTATTGATACAAAATAAAGCAAAGGTATTTGTTATTTGAAAATGTCTAAATTGACAATTCTTGATTTTTGTCAGGATTCTCCAATGCTGGTTTATAAAATTTGGGAAATTGCAATTTCTAATATGTTAGTCAGCTGTGTTGTATTTAAAATCAATGTGTGACCTTATACATGTTGTGGACTCGATGTTGATTGTATGTTTCCAACATGAATACCCTATCCTTATCGTGAAGTACTTTCTGTATTATCACTAGTTAATAATTTATATTAATATGTCATATAAATATATTTATAAAGCAAACGAGTAATTCTATAATTAGTTTACATCAAGGCTTTTTTTATCAGTATCAACCGTTATTTTGCCCATAATTGTAGTAAGATTTGCAAATTAAAATTTAACATTTTGCCTTGTTCAATGCACACTTTTCCCACTTTATAACGGCTTTAGTTTTGTTGATTTGGAACAAAATGACAATAACTGTTGTGAATTTAAATGGTTAAAAGTAATTTGTATTTTTCAATAACGTTAATAAAATTGAATTGGACTGCAAATTGATTTGAATTATAATTATTTTAAGAAAATTGGTTTTAAATTGTATTGATGATTAAGCATTCTAGAATTGGCACTCATAATAGGATACACACATTTCAATGTTACAATTCCTTAAAGTAAAACTGATCTTTTCTAGTTTCACCTATCGTGTAGTCATTTTCAAAACCGTTAATATTCCATCTTATTTTGTAGTCGAGCTAATTGAATAATGTTCGAAATAGTTTGCTAAAATTTGGACAACTAAAGATGAGTCCACTTTGACAAGGGAAGAGTGTATTTTTAATGTACTAAGATCTGTACTCTTTTAGTTTGACTCTTAACCAGAAGTACATAAGGCATAGATTATGGTCAAATGTGAGTTTGTTACAAAGTTATAGCAATCCCTTTCACTCAAAATTAACCCCAATTTCAATTTTTAAAGTTTTAAAAAAAGATCTTTTATTTTGGCTTGCAAATTTCCTTGAAAAGAAGAATCTACTCTCTTCAAACCAATTTTTCTGAATCAACAATAGCAACATACTACTAAATCTTAACATATACGAGTATAACAGTCATTTGCCTTATCAAAGGCAAGAGATTGCAAGTAATTTGAATTGTAATGTAAACACAAAATCTAAATAGAATACCTCTTCAACTAAATCATAGTTTAAGTAATTATGACCTGAATACCTTCTTCTGCATCATTGACCAGTGACCAGCACTCAACTACGTTTAGTGTTTAGATAATGTCATCCATGTTCGGCCTTGACTTAAGTAAACAACAATTTCTCTTAGAAATCCCAACAAAACACTTGTTTAACAGTATTTTGAGAAATGAATAACAAGAGTATTTTATTATGCATTTATTATTGTAAAGTTACTCTTAATTTAACAACGTTGCCTAATAAGTCTTGCCAAGCGTTTATTAGCTTTAACTACTTGTATATAAATATTTTATGGTGATTTCTTTAAATTGTCCAACTTTAGCTATGTTCATTGTTTAATTATGATTTTAACAACGAACTTCTCCCTAGCAGTATTGATTTGTATGTAAACATTACTTGTTTTATAAAGATGTGATGTTTTTTATGTTACTGTTCAATTTTGAATGAAGATAAATTGATATAAATAGTATCGAGATTTTAAATTATTACAGTATCCAGTTTCACATGTTTTGTACATCGAATGATGAAAATAGTTGGAGAACTTTTAAAACTACTACCATTATTGGAAAAGAAATTAGTCATCTTATATTAATTTAAGTATACATTACTTGTTTAGTTATTCTATTTTTTGTTATTATTGTTAAATACACAATGAATACAATACAACTCAGAAGAGTGTATGTTCAAATGTTAAATATCACACTACTGTATATTAATATTGATGTTACGTTTTATTATACCTATAATATATTATTATTTAAAAAAAACGCCTGTTTTTTTTATTTTCCTTTCCAGTTATTATCGAATTTCCTTTAGAAAAATGAGATATTCATGCCGTCAGCATGGTAAGACCCAAGCCCGGGACCATGAAGTGAGCACCGATTCTGATCCCTAGAACCCGTTTTGAGCATTTTTTCAACACTTTCTCTATATGTTCTTCATGTATATGTACATATATTTACAAGCTAGATTTATAACTAAGTATTACCCTGGCTTGTACAAAACTAATGGAATCATAAAGACAGCTTTCAAAATTTTAGAACCTTCACCTGTTACAAAAGATTTATTTACAAGACCTCCTAGGGTTGTTTTTGGAAAAAACAGCAATTTAAAATATATGTTAGCTAATTCTGAAAAACAATGTTTCACCGATGCATCCCCTTCTAAGTTCAACATAATTCTAATAGCTTTTTTTGAAGGATTAGAATGCTATCTAAATTTTTCCTCGATGTCCCCCCATAAACTGCCAACCATAAGATATATGTGAGTGGATTTAAGCAAAATAAATTGATTTTAGTGTTTCTACATTGCAAAGTAGTGCCATTCTTCTCACAATATACAAACCTGAGGAAGTTATTTTAGTTACAACTTCTATATGACTGTCCCAGGAAAGGTGTTGATCTATAGTCAAACCTAAAAACTTTGTACAGTTAATTTTATCTACACTCTCCCCCTCTCTAAATATTGCTATTTTGTTTACATTGTTACTTTGTTTAGTTTTAAAAGTCATATAGTTTGTTTTATTAATATTAAAAAGAAACTGTTAGCTAGAAAATAATTTTGAATGTTTTTAATTCGTTCTTTACATGCAAATTCCTAATTAGTATCATTCTTAGCTGAACCAATTAAATTAGAGTCATCAGCATACAAAATTAATTTATTTTTAGTCAAATTAATATCCTTCAACATCGATGGCATCCCCTGAATATAGCATAAAAATAACAGCGGCCCAAGAATTGAGCCTTGTGGGACCCTGTGCCTGATTTTTAATGTTTCTGGTTTGCATTTAACAATGTTATTATCCATTACCGATTCAATTTCAACATATTGGGTTCTGTTTGAAAGATAAGATTCAAACCAATCCAAAGAAAGCTTTGATACTCCTAACATTTTAAGTTTGTTTAACAGTGTACTATGGGATATGCTGTCAAAAGCTTTAGACAGATCCATGTAGACGCCTTTTCACCTTTATCTATGGAATCAATAATACTTTCAGAAAATTCTATTAAAGCTGTTAAAACCGATTTACCTTTACGGAAACCATGCTGTTCATTATCAAATAAATTATTGTTTTGTAAATGATCAACTAAACGATTGTACATAACCCTCTCATAGATATGGATGGCAGAACAGAAACTGGACAATAATTATTTATCTCTGATTTTTCTCCCTTCTTAAAAATTGGAACTACTTTTGAAATTTTTAGACTGTTAGTTAAAACTCCAGTTACAAACGAGCTATTTATTAGATGTACTAATGGTCTCAGTTAATATTTTGCTGCAAATTTAATAAGCTTAAGAGGAATATCATCATGTCCACGGGATAGTTTATTTTTTAGTGATGAAATAATTTTGTCCACTTCACCCTCTGTTACTGCTTGACACAAAATATAAATAATAATAAATTTAAATAAATTATGATTGATTTAAAATATTAATATTTCATGTACGTACTGTATGTAAATATAATAAGAGAGACAAATAATAACTATTAATTTCTAAAATGTGCTTTCGAATAATATTTTTTTTAAAGTTCCATTAATTTAGTATAAAATGACTAACTATTAGTTCGCATTATCAGTTTTTAGGAAAAATGTTAAAAAGGATTAGTTTACAGCGTAAGCAGAGAACCACAGAGGGGGGCTCAGAGTCATGACCCCAACTTCTGATTAGGGCATAAAAGGTTACAGCGGAAAGAGTTTAATGAAAATTATGTCATGGTAGGTAAATTGCGCATAGATGCCACATGGCTGAGGAGTTAAGCAGCCCAAGCACAGATAGCGCTGCCTCCTCTCGCCGTCGTTCTCCCCTCTCGGCTCCACATGCTCGAGTTTGTCCGATGTCGATGAATTAAATGTGACCAAATCGTGCGATTTTCGAGAACGACAGAACTTGCGCGTGCGAGCTTGGCAAGCCGAGAGAGGAGAAAGACGGCAGGAGATGGAAGCGCTATCTGTGCTTGGGCTGCCGACCTATGTTGATTTTCCTGCCTCAGCCATGTGACATCTATACGCTATCTACCTACCAAAACATAATCTTTAGTTAAATATTCTTTAAACATGAAATACGCTGTATCGCTTTAATTCGATCAAAAGCCTACATTAGTTATCAATTGATAATGAGCCGTCTTTTGCATAAGTTACTACTTTTCAGGTCTTCTAAATGGTAGTTTAAAATAGTAGTTGCTGGGAGTCTTCTAAAGTTATGTAATGAAACTTGCAGTAAAGGAATATGCAGCTCAGAGGCCGAAGGCCGAAGCGAGCTGTCATCGGGTGAATTAGAGTCATAAATTGTACAGGAAATTTAAATCACTCATGCCAGCGGCGCTTAAGCGACGCATAGCTGCGTGTCGGCCTGGTAAGATCTATGAATCTAGACGATTTTATTAATTAGATAATGAAAATTCGACTCAACGGAGTTACCAGAACACTTACTTTAAAACCAAGTTGTTTTCGTTGAAATCCAATGAAAGCAGCTGTAGGCGTGAAGTGTTCCAAGAAAATACATGTTTTTTAGGACGAAATTCAAGATCACAGTCATAACTACACAGCTAGGTTTCACATTACACATTGGAGCCAGATCCAGAATTCTTTTCGCGACGGCTCTTTCGTCAGCCACTGGTCCAATTTCTTTCTCAGCGTCTCAGGGTTGGATTTCTTAATGTCCTGTGGCAGGGCGTTGAAGTACTTAACTCCATGTAAAGACGGCTTCTTTTCGTATCTCTTAGAGTGGTGACCTGGGACGTAGAAGTCTTGACCGTGACCCAGGTGTAGTCGTGAATGTATTCGTTCTTAGGAAAGGTCTTTGAGCTTATGAAACATACGACCTCAAAAAGGTATATGTCAAATTATTTCAAATTCAAATTCAAATTCTTTATTCTGTAGATTGACAATTACAATAATTGTATTACAGATGTCACTTAACCTATAATTTAACATATTTGGTTTGACATTGTGGCTTACAGCTAAATAAAACGGTTTAACAAAAAACATAATGTAACACAAATTTCTTTCTGCCTAAAGTTCTTCTTTTTTTTTATAAATATTATTGTACGATATTTACAATATTTACTCTTGTGACAAAAACTCATCAACAGAGTAACACGCTCTTTCTAAAAGATATTCTTTAATTAAAATTTTGAATTTGTTTGGCCTATTTTCAAATTTAATATTTCTTGGTAATTTATTGAATAATTTTGGTCCTAGGTTTTGGGGTAGCGCGGCAGTAAGTTGTAGTCTATGCGGAGTCTGCCTGTGCTGTTCTCGGGCTCTTGTATTATATTCATGAACTTCATTTCCGGTTTGGATAGAGTCATATTTAAATTTGTAATACATAAGGAGTTCATAAATGTACAATGAAGAAAGAGTCAAAATTTGGAATAATCGGAAATATGGTTTACATGAGGTTCGTCTAAATACCCCTGCCATAATTCTAACTGCTCTCTTTTGCAGGCGAAATATTCGTAAAAACTCAGTACGAGATGCAGATCCCCATAGGACGATTCCGTATCTTAGTCTTGATTCAATTAAGGTATATTAACCGTAAAAGAAATCTTGGTATTTAGAATATTTACTTAATAAGAATAGCTGAGATGACACTTTTGAACAAAGTGTATCTATGTAGGGGCCATGAAAATTTCTGTCAAAATTAGGCCTAAGTATTTACAATTTGTTTCAAGGGTAGCTCGTATTCATTCATAAAGATTAAGGGATCAAAATATTGGTCGAACTTTTAGAGAGTAAATAGTTTTGTCTTAGCAGGTTTACGTGTAAGTTATTGCAGTTTAAGTATTGGTATAATTCTGTTAGTTGCATATAGCTATTTATTTCTAATTGTTCTATGGATTGTTCTTTGAAAACTAAAGCTATATCGTCGGCAAACATAGTAATATTTAAATATGGAAAATTTGCCGTCAAGCTATTTGTATATATATATAAAAAGAATTGGTCCTAAAACTGAACCTTGAGGAATGCCAAAATCTAGTTCTAATTTATCAATTGTAAATTTTGTATTTGAACATTTGGGTTCTGCCCATTAAACTTTTATCAGTTGAGAGCTACTCCCCTGACTCCTAGGTTGTAGAGTCTATTAAAAAGCGCTTTATGGTCAAGGCAGTCGAATGCTTTTTGTATGTCAAGGAATACGCCTACAGATTTAAACTTTTTATCTAAAGCGTTAATTGCTCTGGTTGCGAACTCCACCAAAGCATCGGTGGTATTTCTTCCTCTTATAAAACCATATTGTTCGTTAGATAAAAGGCTGTTTTGAAAAAGAAAATTTAATAGTCTATTTACGAATACGTGCTCGTATATTTTAGAGAATGTCGGGACGTTCGCAATCGGACGATAGTTTGCAGTATTATTTGTCATTCCTTCCTTATATATAGGACGTACAATGGAATGTTTCAATTTGTGAGGAAAAGAACCCTCCAACAAAGATGCATTGATAACATCTGATAACGGCGTACATAAACTCCTAGCACAGTGACGGACTACTTTGTGAGCTATGTTATCATACCCGGAAGCGTTTGTATTCTTTAGTCCCATGATTAATTTAAATATTTCCTCGGGGTTCGTTGGAGTGAGCATAATTGAACTTGCGCATGTTAGTTCGTGTTGGGACTGTAACTCGGGTTCCGTTATCATCGAACTCTTTTGTTTACCCACATTTGCAAAGAAGCTATTCAGGTCCGCCGGTGTCGGCATATCCGAGGGCAACAATGCAGGTTTTTTGTTCCTATCTTGATTTATTAGTGACCACGCTTCCTTTGCAACGTTATCAGTCGTGCTTAGACGCTCGTACAAATGAGCCGCTTTAGCCGCTGTTATTACTTTCCTATAGATTTTCTTATAGTGTTTGTAATATTCTATAAAATCAATGTTTTTGTTTGTTTTTCTCTTGTAATCGAGTTCTTTAAGTTTTCTAGATGACGTTATTATGCCTTTAGTTATCCATAGAGTTTTAGCCTTTCTTTTAACTCTAAAATTATTTTTCAATGGACATGTCATTGAAAAATAATAATTAAAAACATTTAAAAATTGTTAAACTTGTGTTCAGCACTTGGGCAATCCTCTAAAGATTTCCACTGTTCATTATTTAATAGAAAGTTTAATATTCTCAAGTTTTCCGAGCAAGTGTTGTGTACCGCGCGAGTGCTCCGACACGACGATGTGTTTTCCGCCTGAGAATTGTGAAGTGCGAAAGTGATAATTTGTGCAAAATGATCGGATAGACCAGTGCCAATAACGTCCACCTGAAGTATATTTGAATCAATATTGGATATAACGTGATCTATTAAGGTGGAAGAAGAGCCTGTTACTCTAGTTGGTGAGTTTACATATTGTATAAAATTAAATTCTCTCATTAGATCATTTAGTCTATTTCTTTCGGCGCTATTTTCAAGCCAATTTATATTCAAATCTCCAACAACCAAACCTAACTTATTTCCCTTTAACATATATTTTGATAACAAATCATAAAAGGTACTAAAAAAATCATTTAGGTTTGAATTATGTGGCGATCTATATATGCCAAATAAAGTTATCTTTACACCATTACTTAAAATTATTTCTACTCCTGCTGATTCTAAAATCATTTCTTTACAAAACATATCTACATTCAATCTATTTACAGTCAAACCTCTTTTTGCTAAAATTACTAGACCACCACTACTTTTGTGTTTAGTTCTTGAAAATTCACTAATTAAATCAAATTCTTGAAAATTTATGGAAAACAATTCTTCTTTCCTTAAGCCGTGCTCGCTTAAAACTACTACATCCGGCTGTTCGGTTTGTAAAAATACATTTACTAAATCAATTTTTTCTCTTATATACTGTATGTTTAAGTGTAATATTCTAAAGTTCTTATTTCTTGGTTGTTGCTTTACTTTAATTAGTGAATGTTCAATGTCGTCTGGCATATTTCTAATAACTACAGCAGAACATATTTCATTGTCATGGGTTATTTGTTTAAATTTTGCTCATTTATTTTGTTCACCAAAGCTTTACATAGTGAAATTTTGCCCCACTTTCTTAGATGCAAGCCCCTTGAGTTGTAGCTTTTAGGATGGATATTAGTAAGTGATACAACTTTTAAATGATCATACTTTAAGGACTCGATAGTTAATTCTATGTTCTTTTTTCTTATTGATACATTGATACATGTTAAATACGGTCAAATTTTCCATTGTGGAAAAAGCGTCTCTACAGCATTCTCGCCAATCTAGACCATTCTTGCTCTCAATCACGCTTTTGCAGGATGAACTTTGAGTTTCCCGATGTTGTGGTTTGAGGAGCCTCCCAAGGGCAGTGCCACCTGGGCAGGCAGTGAGTAGAAGGATTATTCTTTGCTGGGTGTTGCTGATTGGTTGACGTCTCAGAGCGTGGCGAATTACTCCAGTTTTCTGCAGAGTCCATCCGGTGGGGCTTCAAGGACAGTTGATCGTCAATGACAATTCGAGATGGCTGGTGGCAGTTATAACTTCAAATTTGGTAAACCCGAGATTTCATCCTTTCTTCGTCCTAAATTCAATAGTTCGTTTTGCTTCATTGAAAACTAAATCATTTTTGAACGGTAGTCTCTGGCTTAAGTGGTGCAGCGAGTGATTGTATCTCAAGATCTTCTTGATTTGTACGATGATACAAGGACTGTGTCATCGAAATACATAATAGCTTTGCTGGGCGCTGTGCAATATACGCAGGAAGATCGAATGTGAATAAGATGAAAAACACTGGTCCCAAAACTGAACCCTGGGGAACTCACTTATAACTGGAAGTAACTGAGACCTGTAAGATGTTATGGTTTTATTCAATTTTTGATGTAGTTCGACTAATTGGTACCGGTCACTCAGGTAACTTTCCATCCATTTCAGACCTTTTCCCAGAAACCAAGCGTTTCAAGCTTGCTCAAAATAAGACCATGACTTAAACAATCAAAAGCCTTACTCAGATCTAGGTAGCAACACTTTGTCCATCTTCAAGCATGTCTATAATATGCTCAATCAGATCAATCAAGGCTGTCAAAGTAGATTTTCTTCTTTGAAACCCGTGTTGAGCATCAGTCTCGTTGTTTGCATCCAGGTGATTTGTTATTCTGAACTGATCCGCTTTCTCGATGACTTTGAAAGGTAAACACCAGTGAAATGGGTCTGAAATGTCCCAAGCTCGTGTTTGCTGCCTTTTTATGTGAGGGATGACTTTAAGATTTCAATTTGCTTGGGAGAACCTTGGCTTAAGCTAAGATTAGTGATATGAAGCAAAGGTATTAACAGTTCTTGTTGACAGTACTTGACTATTTTCAGGAGAACTCGTCTAAAGCCAAAGAGGTTTTATTCTTCATAGATCAATTATTTTGAGTAGCTCCGTTTCGGTAGCAGGGGGCAAACATGTGTTAGTGGAAGAACACTTGCTAAACTTGTAAAACGGCTAAAGGTAACGTCAGATTATTCATGAATCAAATAATTACCGTAAAAGTAATAATCACAGCTAGTGGAGAAATCATTGGAGGTTACACCATTAAGTCATGCTCGGCATCACCTGCAGATGTTAAAACCATTAATAGCAAATCTGGATCGCACAACCACTCGGCAAAGAGCCACAAATCCACCATTTCGTCTGAGTCACCTACACAAAGCACAAATTGCTACAAATTGTCCTCAACTGACGATAAATCACCGTATCTCAGTCATCTCTGTCAGACATTTGTTCGAACTGCTTGCTGCATCAACCCTCCTTGACCGAACTTGTCTCACCTACATGACGATTCTCCTGTTCATCCAAGTACTTGTGTGGGAGAGAAAATGAACATCTCAAGACTGGCGTGTAGCAGCAAGGATTAGAATTCATTAACAGAAGCTACTAACAAACAAAGCTATCGATCTGGAGCGAAATATTAAGTCAGGAAAATACAAGAAGATTATACCCCTCATCCTGCACTCGAACGCATTCATTAACTTTGACGAAGAGTTCTACAGACCGAGCAATTCTTGGAGCCTTATACTAGGGATGTCAGCGAAAATTCTAACGGCGACAATCCGCTCTACCACTTTTCTCTAGACAAACGCTTCCACCAATACAATACCCTCACCTTCAACTTTGTCTCTCACTTACAGACCACAGCTGAACTCTGAAGAAAAACACTTTGGGACTCACGGAAATGTGCATTCGGTAGTTTCATCTAATGTAATATTGAATGGATCTAGTGCGTTCCAGAGACAATACTGTTACTTCCATGCTGACTGAAATGGAAAACATAAATAGAAATCAAAACCTTTGGAGAAAACAAGTCGCTGTTTAAACTACATTTACAAACATCATGCACAACCGAAAACGTAGGCCCTACAAGCCAAATCAATGATTTATGTGAAATACCTTTTTAGGACTTCATTCCGAAAACCTTACAGGGACAGGTGAAAACACCTCCGTACACATTCATTCGATTGGAAAGCAGAAACTTACGAAGAGTTTTTTTAACAGAAACATACAAGAGTTCATTTCGAATAACGGCTGCACTGGATATTTTATTCCAAAGGAGACAACACTGCAAAATTTCAAGAGTGATAATCTTTACGTGAAGACGATTCCAATTCAAAAATCGTTGAATGATAAGGAAACTACCTCGGCCTATTTTTTGGAGAAGCTTCGACAAACCGGGAAAGAGAAACAATCGCATTGAGGTGAAAGAGATGGAATTCACAAATGGAAAGACACGTCATCTAACTTAATTGTTTTCCACCAAAATACTGACAGAATCAACCAATAAAGATAGACAGATTAAATCACCTTCTTTTGTCTATTCGACCTGACAGTTGTTTTCTCAGAGCATGGCCAAAATGAGATCTTGTGCAAACACTCGCCTGATAACTACAGTCTGGTTTCAGCGTTTTCAGAAATGAAAACAAAGGGAGAGGTGTTGCTGTCTTTAACCTAACGATGTTGAGAAAGAGATAAAGACCCACAAATGTTGAGTCCCCACAGTATTCCTTTGGTTATAGAAGTTTCTGAATTTCAATCAAAGTAAACAAAACAACCAATCTTCACATGTTAAGGTGTTTATCGGCCTCTAAGAACAATAAAACAGCTTTTCTTAAGTGCCCTTCAAACTGCTATCTACCATAGTGAGCCCCTGGTTATCACCTAACAACATCCAACCTGATAATTGGAGACTTCAACGTGGACTCTCTCAAACGATCCACGAAAGTGACCAGCTCAATGATACACTAACAGCATGTAACATTGCCCAGATCGATACCTGCCACCGACTAGAATTACTAATATGACTGAATCATCCATTGACATGTTATGCATATCATCTAGCTTCAGGGATGAAATAGAAGTGCGTGTTATACACCGACATCTCCGAACCATACTGGTGAATATGCAAAGATGAACTTAGATATCTCAAAAGAAACTACCTTACTGTAACTCATCAGGTCATCAACAACCGCTGCTTGGAGAATCTTAGGTGTGTCTCTCTTCAAGATTACATGGGTTTTGAGTAGTCTCGTTCAGCCGAGGGAGGCTTACAACATCTTATTTCTGTAATAGCCTCTGCTCTTGATGCGAACTGCCCGGTGAAAACGTCAAAACAAAGATCTCAAATTCTGTAAAGCATTTTTGACGCCAAGCTCTCCAGTTAAAGAACATTTCTCACATCACAGAACTTTGCCAACTAATGGAAGAGAGATGCCAGGAAACTGCTAATTATTTCCAAAATACGACCAGAAATTCAAAAGTTTGAGACGTGAAGCTTCAGCGGCATACATAGCAGACAGTTTAAACAAACCAAAGGCAAGTTTGGGTGTAATTAATAGTGAAAGGAAAGCCAAACGAGAGTGATCAGCAGACATTGGTTACATCAAGATATCAGAAGCCATGAGTCAACAGCCTTTGAGAACTGGCTGAACATTTCAAGAATATTTCACTTCGATTGCTGAAGACCTTGGAAACATCAACCGACTCAACGGAGTTACCAGAACACTTACTTTAAAACCAAGTTGTTTTCGTTGAAATCCAATGAAAGCAGCTGTAGGCGTGAAGTGTTCCAAGAAAATACATGTTTTTATAGGACGAAATTCAAGATCACAGTCATAACTACACACTCTTATAGGACGAAATTCAAGGTCATAGTCAGGCAGTACGGCTCACTCTTAATCTATAGAGACCAATCCAATCCAACAAATCCAACCAATCCAACAAAATCATCTTTCATTCAATTTCGCCTACGGCAATCGGATTCAAATAACAATCCAACAGTCTTGTTGGATGAAACTGAAATTGAAGAGGTTCATTCAACGAAATTTCTTGGGATATACCTTGATAAAGGGTTGACCTGGGACTGCCACGTTGAACACGTTTGCTTTAAAATTTCCTCAGGCATTTATGTCTTGAGACAACTTTCAACATACTGCCCAACTCAGGTACTGATGACGGCGTATTATGGAGTTGTCTGCCCACACCTTACCTACGGTTTGGCCTTGTGGGGAGGTTGCTCAAATGCAAATGTTTCTAGGCTTTTCATTTTGCAAAAGCAAGCAATCCAAACAATCGCAAAACTTCAATAGGGAGAGCCGTGCAAGCCAGCTTTCAAAAACTAAAATTGTTGACACTACCTTGCCTCTATATCCTTGAAACATGTCTCTATTTTAGATCCAAGTGCGACCCCGTAAGAGGTAGAGACATACACTCTTACGTAACGAGAGGCAGGGATGATTACCGAACTGGGAGACACAGGACGGTAACTCATGAACGTTTGCCTTCACATGCAGGAGTTCTATAAGTCAACATACTTCCAAATTCGATTAAAGGTGCCACTATGCCAAAGGCATTTAAATCTCGTCTCAAAACAATACTAGCTCAGGAAGCATTTTACAGCACAGACGAGTTCATGGCACATAACTGGGAGACCTCTTAAAACTGACAGACAGATTATTGGGCTGAAGTGGGAATAACTCGAATGAATGAATACCTCTGTGTGTCTGAAAGATACTTCGATGTGAATGAATGGAAAACTTTAGAAAACCTAAAACACTGACGATTGCGATACAATGTATATTGTTTATGCAATAAAAGATTTATTTATTTATAGATTTTGGTGCTTTTCCAGCCATTCAGAAAAGTTAACATGAACCAATCATCTTGCAAAATACCATCATCAGACTCTATTAATAGTTTAATACAATGACCAGCTGAAATTGTGGTTCGCCTACTGACGCCAACTACTTACTAGTAGGTAAAAAATGACGGTTGGATGCGAACAGTTATTGGCATTTAGTTGAAGTTCTATGTGTAAATTCAATGGTGACGATAATTTGTAATGGCACATAAGTTGTATTGTCTACGTACACAGATCGTCTTTGGTTAAATCTACATGAATTTCTATAAATTTTGCATGCAATGTTTTATCCGTTCAAGTCTTGTAGCAAAGTTAAATTTGAAGTAAACAAATATTGTTAGTCTCTTAGCTATTATGCAGAATAATATGTTATAGTTCAACTAACTGAAATATAACATATTATTCTGCATAATAGCTAAGAGACTAACAATATTTGTTTACTTCAAATATAGTTCAACTAACTGAAATATATGTTTATATAGCTAGATGTCACATAGCTTTTCTGTGTTTTTTAATAGAAGTATAGAAGTAAATGTTTTGTTTAGTTGTAAATAAATAAATCATCTCTTTAGCTATGTGACGAACTCATCTGAAGCCAAAAGAAATAAAAAGGATTACGTTTTACAACGACATAAACAGTAAGGGTTTGGGTCCTCCTAAGTGGTCACCGCAGAGAAAGGCTGAATTCGTCCACCCAAGGAATACATGACACCGCGCACGTAACAACTGGCTAAACAACGGGCGTTCTTTCAACTGTCAAACCTAGCGCCTGCAAGGGTTTGGTAGAAAGTAGATAGCGCTCTTATGTTCGGATATGTTAATTTGTATGGACCAAGAAAGAGTTTATCTGTGTTTGCCTGTTTTCAGGTTCCAGAAAACCCTATTTTTAGCTTCTTAAATAAAGTCTTATAATCACACTATTTTTTTCTAATTCTCCCACTAACTGCATACAAATTTAAAGACATAGTGAAAATGAAAACAGGCGAACCTAAATAATATAGTAATCTTTCATTTTTAAGAGTTGTTTTGTCAAAATAGCATTAATAATAACGTCTCAATTTTATTTCGCGCATATCTCTACAACGACGCTATCCCAATCTAGTAGAACGCCCTCTTAATACCCGGCTTCCCACTTAATATACAAAGGATTAACGTGGTTTTGTCTTAAAATTTATTTCAATGTATTAAATTTAATTGTAACTTCCTTTCGATAAAATTAATGAAAAGAACAATTGTTAATAAAATAACAAACTATTATTTTATTTTCAAAATATTTTAGCAGAAAATAGCAATATTTGACCAAATGTTATAATATAATAATCAGAAATCTTCTGATCGCTTTGAAGTAACTGCATAAATATGTATAACACAATTCTTCAAATTAGTTTCTTCGACCAACTCAATTATTTCGTACAGCCTGAAAAGAAAACAAATTAATTGATACATTGCAAATATCAAATAAGTAGGTATTTATTGCAGTGGAAAAATAAAATTATATAAGCACTTACATTGGAAATTTAAAACTAGGGACGTACGATTTTCTTTATAATCTTCCAAATAATATTTGTTTGTAATGGGTCTTGCTAATAAACAATTATTTTGTTTAGTATAAAGTTTTGAAGATTGTATTCAAAATTTAAATTTTGAGATAATTAATTTTAAATTGTTAAATGTTGTATGTTTTTCATAAAAGGGTTAGAATCTGCAACTGTTTTTGTTTTGAGAATTGAGAGCTATGATATTTACTGATTTTGAAATGATGTCAATGTAAAGGTTCATGCAATTTTGGGTCTCTTGGCAAGTTTAATCAAAAATATTATTATGGTAGGAAAATAGCGCATGAATGACACATGGCTGAGGCAGGAAAATCAACAGAGTTGCGGCAGCCCAAGAACAGATAGCGCTGCGAGCGCTGCGTCTCGCCGTCGTTCTCCCTCCTCGGCTCCACATGCTCGAGTTTGTCCGATGTCGATGACTTAAATGTGACCAAATCGTGCGATTTTCAAGAACGAAAAACTTGCGCGTGCGAGCATAGCGAGCCAAGGGGGGAGAAAGACGGCAGGAGCGCTATCTGTGCTTGGGCTGCCGCAACTATGTTGATTTTCCTGCCTCAGCCATTTGGCATATCTATGCGCAATTTACCAATCATAACATAATCTTTGGTTTAATAGAGATGGGACATTGGTCTGTTGTGGCAACCAATAGGAAGTCATGAATCTCTGTTCATGAATTATAAGTTATATAATAATTATAGACAATTTATTGTTCAAAATAAATAAATACAGACATAATACAAAATATAATAATAATAAATTATAAAATAAACAATTACATTTCTGTGTACAGTTTTTTGCAATATCATGATTTAGGGAAAGCCAGACATTGATAATTTCCTATTTAGGTACAAAAATGGCAATGTCAAATTGAGTAGTGTTTAAAATTATTTGATACAATACTTTAAAAAAAACCAACTGTTTTAATTATTGTTAGCAATATTTTTCTGAAGCAACTGAAAATAAGTCGCCTTTTGCACAAAAAAGTGTCAACAATACCTTCAACAAAAGTTTGCCGAGGTAACCAGGGTAAATATGTAAGGAGTTAACAACACCCTACAACTAAATAGGATGTGTAATTAGAATATATAAAAGTGTAAAGAATATAAAAATGCAATGTAAGGAAATTTAAAAAACAAAGCTTTTATGTTGAAACTTACTGAAACCCCAAAATTACTTTAAAAAGAATTCTGTATATATGATTTGATTATGAATAAACTCTTAGTCTTAAAGTTTGACAGCTGGACAGCAAAAAATCCGCATACACTTCACCTTGGCCAAAAGAAATCAGGGAATCAAAGACAGTCTTCGAGGGAATTGACAGAGGTAAAGGACAAAATTATTGAAACCACCCAAAACTGACTAACATAAACCAAGCACTTAAACATCCGTGGCGCAATACCAACTGTGACATCCCAGTAAAATAAAAGTTCCATATAACTGACGACACCTGCAACAAAGTATTATATTAGAAAAATCTTAATTAAAAATATAATGTAAGATAAAATATTTAAAGACTTAAAACAATACAGGAAACTTTTAGAAAAACTTTTAAAACTACATTAAATGCTACTGAACCTGTGGCTACGCGACTCTTATGTTTAATTACTGCAAAAGTATAATTTAAGTGCATTTACTGTACCTTTATTCTAAAAAAATTTTAAATTGAAATTGGTAAAAAGTAAAAAACTGGTAAAAAAGCAATCAGATGCAAGGGTACTTGTTTGGTTCTCGACTGCGGGGTTGGGACCGCTATGAGAAGACACGTAAACACCTCTCATACCGCCTTACATCCAAGACAAGTTGACAACAATCTCTCACACCTGGGTGTCATGTTGCCGACCTGCCCTGGATGCCCTCGGCAAACTACAGTCTGCATGGGCCCGTCTACCCGACACCGCGGTCAGAGAGAAATGAACAAGGGATGAAAATGTATGTAACGACAAGGCTAAAGGCCGAGAAATGTATAAAGTAAACACTGTGGAGAAGTGTTTCACGCAATTCCAGGATCGAGGGGATTGAATATCAATGAACATGAAAATGTCAAGGGAATTGAAGATTAATAAGAATTGTTTAACGTTAAGCAACCGAAGCATGTAAAGACGACAGAGAAATTATTCACGCAAATCAGTGAATGAGGGAAATTATAATATCAATGAAAACGGCGTTTCAAAAGCCGAGAGAAGTGAAAATTAATGAGAACATTTTTCAAATCAAGCAGCCAAGGCCGAAGGCCTAGGTGTAAACTAATAATTAGAAATTAACTGAACTAGCACTTTGATGACGAGGCGAAACGAAACCCTAAACACTTAATAAATAAATACATTACCTTAGAAGAGCTATCAATTATAGGATTGACACCTCTTCCATATACATGTCTTAAACGCTTATATTGGTACATCTAACTAGAATATATCATTTAGATTCTTATTAATTGACGTTTTGTTACTGTGACGCTCTTTAGAGGCGTCCTGGTCTTGCATCCTTCGGGCGAACCTCATCCATGACCCCCTTCCCTAAATCAACGCTCGGACTAGGTTGTGTATGCCTTAGAGCACGTATAAAAGAGTCAAAATAACTTTAGCTTGGAAAGCTGGCCACACAGTGTAAGAACTAGGACGCTCTCTAGAAGCGCACAGGTCTTGCATCCTTTAGGCGAACCCGTCCATGACCCCTTATCCTACACTCGGCACTGAACTACTGTAGTTTTTATGCTTAAGGGCACGTTGGGAGAAGAGTTTACATGGCCTAAGCTTGGAAAATATTTGGAAAGCTAACTGAAAGGGTAACTGATCAGGACGCTCCCTAAAATATATTAATAGATTAAAAGACGTCTGGTTAAATGAACAAACACTGCAATAATACTTAGAACACGTTGCAAGATTTTCTGTTAATTTATCTTAAACTGTCGATCCTATACCAGCAGCCTTCATTTTGATTACACATTTTAACTGGCAATAACAAATATGTGAAGGCCGAAGGTAGGACACAGTTGTCAAAACTAGACCTAATCCTCAATAATCATCCATCAAACACGAGACTATGTATGAATAATGTTACAGTAGCCAAGAGGTAATCTAGGCCAGTAACTGCAGAACAAAGTTATACAAACTAAACTATTATAAGGCTTATATTAAATGTGTTATTTTGGAATGTGTCATTACCTTCAACAAGATGTCCCTCTAAAATGTCGTATATTTCTTCCTGGACTCAAACTGCACAAGATGAAATACGCAGAACTTCTTCAGCAGATTATTTAACCGAAATCTTTAGAGCGGAATTAATGTTTATGACGCGCGCTTGATGTTTACGGAATAAATAAATAATCTTTATAAAGTTAGTAGAGTCAAAACTACTCACAACACACACACACATCTATCTACTCATGCAACTAATTTCTTCAAGTCATATGCGTTTTGAGCTAAATTATTAATGCAGGATTTATCACTGCCAAGTTAAATTGAACTATATTCTTTACAATATTACGTTGTAAAACAGTGCTTGGTAAGAATTGTACTTGTTGGCATAAAAGTTAAAACATTCTAAATAAATTATCATAATTAACGCATATGACCTTCAGAAGTATTTTCTTGTGTTCAAGTACCTAGGTAAAACAATAAACTTATAAAACTATAGTTTTATAAATACCTTTAGTTGACCTGAAAGTTGACAAATATGACATGATTTCAAAATCAAAAAAATGTATTTAATAAATAGATAGAAGAAATGATAGCCAGACTTTAGAACATAATTATCTGATAAAAGTTTCAAAAACTTTTACATTTAGGAAGATTTCTGATTATGTTAAACCTAATAATAAGTTAGAGAAAAATTGGTTTGGAAATTACTCGGAACAAGATTTGCTGCTACAATTGCCCGCACAGTGGGCGTACAGAGGGGCAACCAAAACCAAAACACACAATTCCACATTGGACTAGACGATGTTGACCTTAGAGCATGATTCAGAAAAAGATTAGATGGGGAATGACTTGGATCGAGAATTGACACTACAATGGGGCACGCACAGAGGGGCAACCAAAACACACAATTCCACATTGGTCTAGACGATGTTGACCTTAGAGCATGATTGAGAAAAAGATTAGATGGGGAATGACTTGGATCGAGAATTGACACTACAATGAGGCACACACAGCACAGAGGGGCAACCAAACCAAAACACACAATTCCACATTGGTCTAGACGATGTTGACCTTAGAGCATGATTCAGAAAAAGATTAGATGGGGAATGACTTGGATCGAGAATTGACACTACAATGGGGCACGCACAGAGGGGCAACAAAACAAAACACAATTCCACATTGGTCTAGACGATGTTGACCTTAGAGCATGATTCAGAAAAAGATTAGATGGGGAATGACTTGGATCGAGAATTGACACTACAATGGCACGCACGGGCAACCAAAACCAAACACACAATTCCACATTGGTCTAGACGATGTTGACCTTAGAGCATGATTGAGAAAAAAGATTAGATGAATGACTTGGATCGAGAATTGACACTACAATGACACTTATTGAGCATGATTGAGAAAAAGATTAGATGGGGAATGACTTGGATCGAGAATTGACACTACAATGGGGCACGCACAGGGGAGGGCAACCAAAACACACAATTCCACATTGGTCTAGACGATGTTGACCTTAGAGCATGATTCAGAAAAAGATTAGATGGGGAATGACTTGGATCGAGAATTGACACTACAATGGGGCGCACAGAGGGCAACCAAAACACACAACACACACATCTTGGATCGAGAATTGACACACATGGGACACAGGAGAGAGCATGAAGAAAAAGATTAGATGGGGAATGACTTGGATCGAGAATTGACACTACAATGGGGCACGATGTTGCTAGACTAGATGGGAATGACTTTGACACAATTCCACATTGGTCTAGACGATGTTGACCTTAGAGCATGATTGAGAAAAAGATTAGATGGGGAATGACTTGGATCGAGAAGATGGGGCAACAGAGGGGCAACCAAAACCAAAACACAATTCCACATTGGTCTAGACGATGTTGACCTTAGAGCATGATTCAGAAAAAGATTAGATGGGGAATGACTTGGATCGAGAATTGACACTACAATGGGGCACGCACAGAGGGCAACCAAAACAAAACACACAATTCCACATTGGTCTAGACGATGTTGACCTTAGAGCATGATTCAGAAAAAGATTAGATGGGGAATGACTTGGGAGAATGACACTATCGAGAATGGGGGCACAGTGGGCGCACAGAGGGGCAACCAAAACCAAAACACACAATTCCACATTGGTCTAGACGATGTTGACCTTAGAGCATGATTCAGAAAAAGATTAGATAGAATGAATTGACACTTCCACAGAGGATTCAGAAAAGATTAGATGGGGAATGACTTGGATCGAGAATTGACACTACAATGGGGCACGCACAGAGGGGCAACCAAAACCAAAACACACAATTCCACATTGGTCTAGACGATGTTGACCTTAGAGCATGATTCAGAAAAAGATTAGATGGGGAATGACTTGGATCGAGAATTGACACTACAATGGGGCACGCACAGTGGGCACAGAGGGCAACCAAACCAAAACACACAATTCCACATTGGTCTAGACGATGTTGACCTTAGAGCATGATTCAGAAAAAGATTAGATGGGGAATGACTTGGATCGAGAATTGACACTACAATGGGGCACGCACAGAGGGCAAAACCAAAACACACAATTCCACATTGGTCTAGACGATGTTGACCTTAGAGCATGATTCAGAAAAGATTAGATGGGGAATGACTTGGATCGAGAATTGACACTACAATGGGGCACGCACAGAGGGGCAACCAACCAAAACACACAATTCCACATTGGTCTAGACGATGTTGACCTTAGAGCATGATTCAGAAAAAGATTAGATGGGGAATGTCTTGGATCGAGAATTGACACTACAATGGGGCGCACGTACAGTGGGCGCACAGAGAGGCAAAGCTCTAGGCCCCAGACAAAGAGAAAGAATTCGGATGACTAAGGATCGAGATTTGACTAATCAGCATGTATATGTCATACTATTATATTTACTAGTTATGAAGTTAAGCCCTATGCGTCCTGTAACTCATGATAACCTGTGTAACATTACTACTATTACATTTAGTTACTACTTGATTCCTACACCTACTAACATAATGGAAAATTGTGTATTATTTTATTTCTGGCACATTTGCCATGCATGTCTGTAATTTTTTCTGTAAACAAAAAATTCTGATTCTGAATTATGTCATACTTGTCTTTTCCCGAAAACATATTCGCGCAAAAACCAAACTTATGAATATACCACATTATACTAAGATAAATCTTAGAAACTAAAATTACTTATTATAAAACCTTTTACAAGCAACAGTCGGAAACAACGCTTAACCTCGAAATAAACCCGTGGGTTAAAAAATGTACCGAACAGCTGGAAAACACCATCTTCTTCTCCTGAAGGAACAATCAAACTTTGCAGTCTTCTTTCTTCAAAGTACGCACGACGTCAAAATTTACGGGAAAGATTTAAAAAGATTAAAACTACTATATTAAGAACACAAGAAAATCTACTTCACCATGCACACCACACCATAAACAAATCTACTCTCCGTTGCTTCTTGAAGATCTCGTTGTCTCTACCCTGAACCGCCCAAACTTATTTTGGCTTCCTAATGTTTATTATGTCTATATTAAAACATAAATATGATTTTTAGTAATTTTTCAGCCCTAATGTGCGTTGAAATAGTGCACAACAAAATACGTTTGAATTTCTAATTTCCCGCCCTGAGAACTGGTTTGATTTCGGTTAGACATGAACAGCTGCAGTTTAACATTAGAATACTTTAACTTGATAACAATACAAAATTTCATTACAATACAATGTCAAAACAATAAACATTAATACAATGTCATTGAAATGTTTCCCACCTTGTTGTGCTTTAGTTATAATTTTATTACTGTAATATTAAATGGAATTCGTACCAAGAATAATGTCTAAAAGTGTTATTTGAAACGGTTTTCTACCTTACACAGTTAAAAAAAAATAAATTTTCTTGCAACTTGAACAAGTTAGGAATCTCAATCCATAACTATCTTTGTTACCTAATACCGAAATTTCACTTCAGTATTCTAAATTTTCAAAAGTTAAAATATATAATTAAAATCTTCTCAACTCCAATGTGAAATGGTTAGACGTATTTGTGAAAACGTAGGCTACCTAACTTTTAAAAGTGTTTATATTTTCAAATACTGATGAATTCAACAGCTGCTTCGAGGTATAAAACTTTACAACAATATTTTAAAACATGCATTAGATAATTTGTCTTCCTTTCAAAATGTTGCCAAACTCTCTTCAAAACTAAGACTTAACCCACCACAATACTCCAAATAACTAAATATTATTTTAAATGCGCTGTAAGCCAAAAGGAATTATTTTCGTTAAAATTTTAAAAAATCTCCAGGGTTCATCCACCACCCCCCTCGACAATAGTTATCTGTTCGTTCTTGTGGGTGTGTGAGTGTGAACTATTATAAAAAAGCCAACAGGTTGACTTCTATTAAGACTGCGCGTCTGACGATGATGTTTTAACATCGAAACGTTCCGTGGGTATAACAACCCTCAACACTATATCGGTGAAAACTACAGCGAACGAGCCCTTTTACAATTATTTAAAATCCAACAGTCATAATTGGTGAAACATAAAAATTAACCTTAAAATACGGAAAATGGTCATGATGAGTTACAATTATACATAATGTAGTTTGGAAAACTCAAACACGTTTGGCGTAACAATTTACTTGATTAGTTATTAACAGTTTTCGCCGCCTATTTACAGTACTTTAATTTTTAAAATATGGCAAATTTTACCTAACGCGATTCAAATGCAGTAAAATCAAGAATGTGTAAAATGCTAAAAGCTATTTAGAGCCTCATTAGCAGAGTAAACAATCGCCATTGCATTACTTTTAACTTTCATAGGTAAAAGCGTAAATTGACAAAGTTTTAAACTAATGGTTATTTACTCAGCTTTGATCTTAGTTGTCAAAAACAATCTGGCCAGCATTGCATTTGATAACAAGACTAGAGGTCCAAGTAACTTAAACCATAATACAAGATCTTGATTCTTACATCATATGAAATTACATACATCTCCACGTTTCACACGGTATGTGTTAAGTTTGTTTCGTTAATAATTTCAGCCCCGTTGGTAACGTTTTAACAAATAAACACACTAAATACGAAACGGGGATAAATTATAGACTGAGTGATCCAATTTCAGACTAGCCTGAATGTTCTGAATCACCTTACCAAGATCATAGTTGTTTATCCCATATATAGGCCTAATTTTTGGATTTCTAGTTTCTACACATAAACAGATGCAAACGACTATGTATTACTTAAGTTTACAAAATAAAATAAATTAAAAACTATAACTAAATTCACCTAAATAAAATTGTAAAAATTATTTATTTTAGTTTTTTTAAGATGATAATGTGAAAAAATTAAAGTTGCTACCACATTCGCTTTAGTACAGCCCAGATATACGTTTAAAACACAAAATTAAAGTGTCTAATATATTTTAAGCTGTATGAAATCCCTTTTAGATTTATAACCAATTTTCTTCTGACCCGCGTTTGATTCACGGGGGGTTTCCTCGAAATTCTATGTCAAAGACATTAGAAAACAACAAAGAACTAAGAATTTCATTCCTAATTTCGTCCAAGTCCTAATTTGCAAAACTACCTAACCACTTTAATAGTCTAACTCCTAACAGATGATCATAATTATAATTTAAATGTAAGATAACAACCTAAGTCTTAACTCCCTAACAGTCCTAATTCCTTAACAGTCCTAACTTCCTAACAGTACTAACTCCCTAACAGTCCTCATTTCCTAACAGTCCTAACTGCCTAACAGTCATAATTCCTTAACAGTACTAATTCCTAACAGTACAGTCCTAACTCCTAACAGTACTAACTCCTTAACAGTCCTAACTTCTAACTTCCTAACAGTAACTCCAAACTCCTAACAGTACTAACTAATTTCCTAACAGTCCTAACTGCCTAACAGTCATAATTCCCAACATTTCCTAAGGTACTAACTCCTAACAGTACTAACTCCAACAGTTTAACTCCCTAACAGTCCCTAACAGTACTGCCTAACCCTAACAGTACTAACTCCTCAGTACTAACACCTAACAGTACTAACTCCTTAACAGTTCTTACTCCTAACAGTGCTAACTCCTAACTCTCTTGTCTTCCGAAATGCTTTGTCAAAAGACATAAGAAAACTACAAAAGCACTAAAACTTTTATACCTAGCTTCGTTCAAGTAGCAAAAACACCTAACCATTTAAATATAAAGGAATATAATGAGTTTTTAAATGTAAAAATAACAATCTTAAATCCGTAAGTCCTAACTCCCTAGTCATAATTCCCTAGTCCCTCTAGTCATAATTCCCCTAGAGTACTAACTCCCTAACTGTCCTAATTATCTAACAGTCCTAACTCCTAACAGTCCTATCACTTTAACAGTTCTACCTCCCCAACAGTCCTAACACCCCAACAATCCTAACTCCCTAACTCCTATAGACAGGTTTCGAGGTTCTTGTAGATCTCGGCGATAATGCTGAAAGCGAGAAGTTATATAAGCAGTTTTGGCTCACCACAGACATCTTTTTCAGCTTGGAAGCCGGCCGCAACCCTGCAACACATCCACAAGACACGATCACTTACATGTATCACTCGCGACCCCTACAACTATAAAAATTTCCAATCGTGTTTGATTGACTTTAAGTCTTAAAATGGATAAATCATAAAATCGCTACGTAAAATGAAATTCTACTGCAGGGGGTTTTCGGTTCATGACTCTCCCGATCCTTGTTAAAGGCCCCAAAATGACCGTTAGGCTATAGAATACTTTCAAACTTTGCTTTGAGACTCCGAACACTCTTAGAGGGCATTTCAATCTTGCCGGCCTTTAGCAAAATCTTCGAGAAAGTTTTCTCATTCGGCTCGTGGAGTTTTGGACAAGCACAATCTACTATCAAACAAATTTGGTTTCCGTTGCGGGAAGTCGACAATAGACGCTGTAGAGCGTCTGGTCGATATGATAGTAGAAACGATCGAAAGTCGAGAAAGCACTCTAAGTGTATTCCTCGATTTGTCAAAAGCATTCGACTGTGTTGATCATGGCACCTTACTGTTCAAACTCAACTATTATGGGATACGAGGATTGCCACTCAGATGGCTTGAATCGTATCTTAGTAATAGATCTCAATTTGTAGGAATTTCAGACGCTAGATCGGGAGAGGTGGAGCTCAAGTACGGAGTCCCTCAGGGATCTATACTGAGTCCATTACTCTTTCTGATCTATGTTAATGACGTTGGCTCATCCGTACTCCACGGACAGATTGTCCAGTACGCAGATGACACGACTCTCAGCTTCAAATCAAATTCAAACAAAAAACTGGAAGAGGTGGCTTTCATTGGGCTCAACAACGCAATCCAACATTTCAATGAGCTCAACCTCTTGACAAATCCAACAAAATCAAATTTCATTAAGTTTTCTTTGCGAGATATCGAATCAGATCATAGTCCAACTGTTATGTTGGATGCGACTGAGATCGAAGAAGTCTACACAACTAAATTCCTAGGAATACACCTCGACAGAGGGTTGACTTGGGATTGTCATGTAGACAGTCTATGCTCCAAGATAGCTTCAGGCATTTATGTACTGAGGGAACTATCAAAATACTGCCCTACTCAGGTACTGATGACGGCGTATTACGGGGTAATATACCCACACCTCTCCTACGGAGTGGCACTGTGGGGTGGTTGCGCAATATCACACCTTTCCAGACTTTTTATTCTTCAAAAAAAAGCGGTTCGAACCATTGCAAAAATTCAATGGAGAGAGTCGTGCAGACCAGCGTTCAAAAGTCTCAACATGTTGACTCTTCCCTGTCTCTACATCCTTGAGACCTGCGTTTTCTTCAAAACCAAATGCGATCCCATAAGAGGTGTAGACATACACTCTTATGAAACTAGAGGCAGGGAAAACTACCGAACTGGGCGACACAGAACGGTGGTTTACGAGCGTTTGCCTTCTCAGGCAGGAGCTCGTTTTGTCAACAAAGTGCCAAATTCGATAAAATGTGCTCCAACGCCACAGGCGTTCAAGTCTCGTCTAAAAGCAGTTTTGACCGCGAACACTTTCTATAGTTCAGACGAGTTCTTGGCACACCAATGGGAGACCTAGTGAGAAATGGCTACCGGCCTACGGGTGCTTAAGTGGGAGAATTCGAATGAATGAGCCGATATGACTGTAAAATTGTATGTATGAATGAGTTCTCGATGTAAGAATGAGTGACAAAATTTTAGCTTTTAAAATATATAAAACCAGCCTGACGAATTTCATACAATGTATTTTGTTAACGAAATAAATTATTTATTTATTTATTATTTAAGGTGAATATGGGATGAATGGTGAGGTGAGTGTGATGAGTGTTGTTTAGGGATGATGAGATGTAAGTTACAAAATAGGGTCGACTGTTCCCCAGATTGGGTCATGAATAACCCGACGACTAATGGAATGTATTGTATCAACTCAAACAATAAACTTAGGTCGGATGTGTTACAACAAAAATAAACTCTAAAAGTTGTAGCAAAGAAATAGGCTGAACAGTTTTTTCATTGGATAGTGGGCGAATCGATTTGGTCAACCAGCCCAATAAATATAAGTCTAACTTCAAATTAGGTTCTTTGTAGAAAGGCTGCACAACTTACTGTTATTAAATACATAACAGAAAAAGCCAGTAAGATCTCACGACAACATATACACTTAAATACCGTTCAGTTAACTACGTATTTCATGAATATCGATTAGCCACTGGTCACTTTTAGACTAAGGCATTACCGCATTAGGGCGGATTCCCACAATTCTGAGAAAAGTCGTTGTGTGAGTGTGACGCAAGGAATCGCAGCGCGCTCATCTCCTATTGTAAGTACGGTAGTCGCGTCAGGCCGGTTTTATGCACGGGCGTCACTGTAAGTAATTATAATACTCTACATTTGATAATCTGATAACGAACTTAATCCATACAAACATAAGAGCTGTTAAAAAACAACAAACAACTAAACCAATTAAAAAGGATTGTGGAATCAAAAAATAGAACTAGTGGTTTTCATTGCGTTCTAATTTTGTTAATGGGGTGAACGGCCCATCTCCTCTTCTTCCTGCGTTTTTGCACCAACTTATACAAACAGTACACATGAACCGGGTCCATCCTCCGCACTTACTCTTGTGCAACTGAGTCAGAAATTGATTAAAAGAACGAAAGCGGTAAAACACATCCGACGCGCGTCCCTCTCGATGACCGAAATGTCACGCGACTCCTAGTCGCGCGACGTCGCGCGTCAGTGACGCCTATGCATAAAACTGGCCTAAGATTCACAAATAGCCTCCAGGAAGTGCATATCCGGCAGCTCTGAGTGCTTGGCTTCAGTTCGTCTTGAGACGTGTTGGGTGATGTTTTATATCGTGATTCGTGATGTGTGTGTTCAATAAGGTACATGTACGTGTTTTATGTGAGTTTTGGTGTCCGTGTGTTGTTTTTGACCCACCCTGACTTCTTAATATTTTATACGGCCTTATAGATAAAAAGTTTGGAGATTTCTGGTATAAGAGATGGATAGAGTTGGGCGACAAAGTAGGGGATTTCAACGCGCTGCAGTTTGTCACCCTGCAGAGTGCAGACAGACTACAGCTGATCGGTGTAGGTGAGGGGTGGGGGTTGTGCGGGAGGGTGGCAGAGCACTGTCCTCACGTTATCGCGCGCAACACCTGACTCACCGGCTGCCTCTATTTATAGACCTTGACCGTGTCATGTAACTGGAGGAAAAAAACGAAACTGCCTTCACGATCTGACAATTTATCCTGTGTTTACAAAATATGGACGTGCCCCCTGGCCTTTTGGAATAATTAGATTTATTATTTCAAGGACGTACTACCGGTTTGCGAAATAGTGCACTTTTTATTTATAGATCCAATTTCAAAGCTGCTCTTTCAGAAAGTAAAATAATCAAACTGTCTGCTTCCTGTCTGTTAACACTTTCTTGTTTTTAAAATACAAAACATTCCCGGGCGTTGCGGGATGGCCGTTGCTACACTGCCTTTCACGTTCAGTTGACCATTTCACACAAGTAAAATACTAAAAGTAAAACAATAGTAAACTCGTCTGTGTCATCAGAAAGAACATGGCCAGTTTTGTTTGTTTTTAAAAGTTAGTTTTTAAACTCACATAAACATTAGTACTTAACATAGAAATGGATAAAGAAAGTTAAGTTTGTCTTATTTAACGAGGCGAAGTTAGGTCTACAAAATCCTCCTTACCACTTGAACTCGACCTTTACGTAGCGTCACCGTAAGTGAGACTGCGGGGATCGAACCCGCGCCACCTGAGTGATGAGCTCCGGAGTCGCGATACCAAATCAGCCACGGATCCACTAAATATATGGACTGTTCAACCGGTTATTATGTTATCTCGTTATCAAGTGAAACTTAACCTGAATCATATTGAAATCCTTAAATCAAGTACATTTTACTACAGCAACAAATAACATAATACATCTATACCTGTTAGCGACATGAAACATAACACAACAATAATATTAACCATTCACGAACCCGAGACACACTGGCGAGCAGATGCCAATGTTTATTATTATTATTTATTTACTAATCTTAACAACAAAACTATTTGAAGCTCTAAAGATTTGACCTTGTGTTAGGGTTAAACACCTGCCCATCCCCACCCTGACTTGCTCGTTTTTTTTTAAAGAGTCAGTTAAAAAATAAAATTAGCTGTAAACAGTTTTATTACACTCTTTTTAATTTGAAGGAAGAGCTTTGTATAACTTGATATATTAAACACAATTTTAGAATATTCCCATAACAGTAGAACAAACAACACTACCATTAATGAGTGTTAAAAATTTAAAAGCAGTAAGTTAATTTATATGATAAAGGCCCCTGTCTGTAAGGTGGCACTCATAACCCTCCTCCCCTTGGTAGGTTTGGCTGACGACCTCCTCCCCCCCACCCAATTTGGTCCCATTTTTGATTGTAGGGATCGTTTACAAATACAACAGTCTACACAGTACACAATGTACAGTGAGCCTGTAGATCAAAACTACACACCTGGCTGAAAATAAAACAGTTCAAACACATAATAGTATTGAGCCCTTGCAGTGACTCCGCTGACCACATTTTGAAAATCTTATCAGCTTACGAGTAAAACAAGAGACGATAAATGGCCGAGCCCCCCTTTTTACCCCTTAAATCCCAGCATTGCGACAAGCTTTCAATTCTATCAGATTGAAACCAATTCACTCGTACAATTAGAAACACACTTGCATTAGTATTATGTTTGTCATATACAAACTGGCAAAATATATTGTGTTCTACATAAATTAATATGCTTAAAGGCTTAATCCTTCCATGTCAGGAATTGTAGAATGAAATGGTACCTGTTGCGTAATGGCCGAAGGCGGCGTTATGATGCCGAAGTTCAACATTAGATATTACACATATTAGACATTAAAACAAGATATGAATAAACTTTCCACTTACCAAACCGTAATCACAATGACGCAGGGCAGGAATAACAGCACATCACACTGGACACTCGCGAAAATTGCGCCACAACACTCCCGACACTGACTAAAACGAAGTCACTTTCTTCTCTACTGAGACCAAGAAACAATCGTTAACTTGAAGGTACTAATCGATAAATTTAGTTCAGCCGACCAATCAGAACGCTTCTTTCCTACAACGTAAAAAGCTAAAAAGGACATACAACAGAATAGCCAACTGTTTGTCTAGTCAACGAAAAATAAAAAACTGTCAAGTTTTGAGTGGCAAGGAAATTGAGGTTATGTATAATAATAACGAACAAGTATAAAACTATCGATATGTCTGTCTGCGCGGCGGGAATTTTTATCTAGATTTCTCCCCCCCCGCCACACAATTCTCTTCTTGAAGACGCAGATAATCAGCTGACTGTTTTTGAATACATTTAAACCGGACGGAGGTGACCGACCTGTGTTTAATTAATTTTTGTTTTACTTGTACAGTATCGTGTAGGATTATATGACTGTAAAATTAAATAAATTAGTACAGATTAAACTAAAAATAATTACAGTCAGAATCTCATTTGATAATAGGAGACATTTTTATACTGGGGAATGTGTAGTTTTAATTTACAGAATACGATTCAATCAATAATACGTGGATACTATTATTCAATATTTTTAATATTTAAAATATTGTAGTCTTAATATTTCTTTTATAAGTTCATGTGTATTTTTCAATTAAATTGTATTGTAAAATAATAAATAAGTTAAAGTAGATATAACGTTTTACATTCGTTTGATTTAAAATTGTATGAGACAGTTTACAAAACTTAATCCGTTAAATCATATCGATGAGTCGATGACCACGGTTTGTATGATTAATTTAAACTGTCCCTTTAAAGGTTAATTGTTTTTTTGAAGGAGAATAACCCTCCCCCTCAGTTATTTGTCTGTAACGCAGTTTTTAAGGGTCCGCCTCAGCTGCGCGGCGACGCTTACTGCCGTAGGTCCGTCAAAATTCTGTATATATTTTGTTTACACAAGAACGTGAGTAATGTACACTTGAATGAACGTTCATTTGTCTGCTGGATTGCGTCATTTAAGTGGCCATAGCAGTTTGACCATAGGTGGCTCTAGACCACAAAGTTTGGGGGGCTATACTTACCGGGTGGGTAGGGGTCTTGGGGTATAGGATACCCCCCGAAATAAATGTTTATTTTGAGCTTAAAAACTTTTTTTTTTTACTTTCAAAAGAGCCCTGGTGTCACAAAATAGCCCAAAATTATATATACCATAATATGAGGTTCGATGTGTAGACAGGCTGTGCAGCCCATGGTGTAATAATTACCATGGTGCAGCCAACTGTTGTGATAGCTGCTTTGTGCTGCTACCTGGCGGCTGGCGGAGACAGTGACAAGCGTGTCAGCTGGTAACGAACGCAACATTTGAAGGCGAGCGAAGACTAAAAATCACGCCATCAGATTTAGAAATGCTAATGTAATTGGTATTATACTCGTAATAGTGTTTCAGTTTAACTAAATTGTCAATTTGTGCGATATAATCTGAAGCAAAATGGCACTTTGTAAATTAATCGTCCTTGCAGTTTGAACTATAAATATTTTACGGTAAAAATAATTAGTTTGTGAATTTGTAGTGACTTTTTTGATAAGCTACCTGAGGATGCAAGGAATATTAATTTTAATTATTTTAAAATCAAAGTGTATGATTGGCTGTTACGTAATCCTTTTTACCAACTCATAGAACTTTTAGAATGTGGAGCTAAATCACTATTTGAGATGCCGACCACTCTCATGAGGGTATTTTAAGGCAAATATGTGGTGAAGGATGAGTGTGATGAGTGGTAGTAATGAGTTATGAGGTGTAGTCTTGTTACAAACTAAGGCCGACTCTTCCTTAGAATGGGTCATTAATTAATAGCCCAATGACCAATGGAAATACAAGGACCAACGGCTTAACGTGACTTCCGAACCACGCAGGTGATGGTCTGATATAACGATGGTGGGAGTTGATGCGGGTATCATCAGATGATCACTGAGACTATCTGAGCCACTTTAGACCTATATCATCCTCAAAACCTGACCTCCATGAAGCTGGATTACAGGACCACGCCACGAGTCCCAGTCAACATACATATAGAAGCTAACATACAGTATAACAATTAACTAATGATTTATTATTTGTATTCATAATAATAAGGAATATTACTCATTACTTTTAAGACGTTTATATTGTTAGTATTTTGACGTATCTTATTTATGTAAAAGATGAATGGAATAAACTATTCTTAACATACAGTCAAAACAAAACTCGTTAAATTCCACGATTGGGGAAAACAACATTATATTTGTAGACAAGTGATAAACAAGTTGGGTAGATAGTGTTGCTGTGTGTATGTTGTAATCCTATAAATGAGTAGCGGGTAGCCAGTAATGCGGTTAGTAGGAAGCCACACGCAGTGTAGTGAGTTCAGTAGGCGAACACTGACACCATGACCATCAAACTGGTCAAGTATCTGCAGAAAAGATTCGAACAGGTAAGGGCACACGGGCGCTTATACTCGGTTGTAAGGGAAGGGGCACGGAATCAAATAGGGACATTGGGTTCCTTGTTATTTTCCTGTATTTAAAGTACAATTCCAGTATTTCATACAGATAAATCCAGCTGTTCAAGAATTGAAAGACACCCCATAAATTAATGTAAAGATTTGCAAGAGCCACATTTTGAAATGAATGTATGTTTCAGGGGAAGCTTGTGATCCGGCCGGTGGCGTTCAAGCCCGTCTCTTCCACAGCCCGGTTCTCCAACCACGGCGAGAGGTACGGGTCCACCCCCATCCTGGCCCGCCCTGGGAGTCATCTCACTCTCTACGCCAGTCAGTACATTGCACTATTCGACATTAATTAGCACTTAATGAGTAACATTGTGATCGTTTTGCCTTCTGGTTGTTTTGTTGAGAAGCAAAACCACAAACAATTAATACCGTACCCCATAAAAATAATTTTACAATTTAATTCAATTTTCAACTATTAAGGGGGCATTCTACAAGCTTGGGAGAGCATTGTTATAAAGGTTTGTACAAAATAAAATTGAGACGTTATTAGCGAATTTACTTTGAAAATAGAGCTATTCATTATTCGCTAATTTGACAAAACAACTCCACAATTACTGCTATGAATCTTTGCAAATTTCATCCATTTAAATAAAAAGGTTTTCTGTTATATAGTATTTTAAATTTAACTAAACTCTGCTGGTAATATTTTTAAGTGTTGTCCTATTTACTTTGCTGAATTGAAATCAATTTAATTTTTAATGATCTTAATTTGTATAAACGCTAAAAAGCTTATTTATTACTAAAGACATTTGAAGACAAAATGTTTGGGCCGAACAGGGAGGCCATTATGCTGACGACTACACCATCCATTCCAACTAAGATCAATAACAAGTCATCTGACGTAGTATTTAAATTTGTTTCTTTAATATTTCCATATTGTTGGTTTAAAGTAACTATTTGACAGTCACATGTTTCGGATAAAGATTCAGATTTACAAGGTCTGTCCAATAAGTTCGCGAACTGGTTAAATATGGCGGCCCTGAGGTGGCGTAAAGCTCCACTAACTACATCACGTGACTACTGGACATCCGATGAAGCGTCAGTGCTAGTTTGACAGTCAGCTGTCCTATCAAGCTGCCTGTGTCAGTTTATATTTTATTTGTTTTTTCTCTTTGTCAAAAAATGGAGATTGATCAAATCACTGAACAACGAATCAACAAGTGATCCAAGGGTGCCCTCTCATCAATTTTTGCATTTTGGAAAAAGGACAAAAACACAGGGGGCAAAATCTGGCGAATAGTGTGGGTGGTCAAGGAGGGTGATGAAATGTGTTGCCAAAAACTCACAAACAATCAAAGCAAAATGTGAAGAGGCACATTTAGCAAATAGAATTTGTCATGGTGAAAATTCCATCCATCGCCTTGACACAAATTCGGCCTCACTTGACGCACGCGACCGCTCAGGCGCCTAAGGACATCAACATGGAATTCAGATGTTCGTCTGCAATCATTCTAACAGTTTTCTGACGATCATCAGACACCAAGGGTCGCAATCGATCAATGTTTTCATCTACACATGAGGTTGAAGGTTGTCCCTGCCTTGCATCATCTTTAGCGTCTCCACGGCCATCTTTGAAACGTTTAGTCCACTTAAAAATGGACGTTTTCTCAAGGCATTATCTCCGTAAACACCCCTAAACATCTTGAGAGCTTTTCCCTAGTTTCACCAAAAATTTGATGTTGATTCGTTGTTCAGTGATTTTATCAATTTCCATTTTTTGACAAACAGCAAAAACAAATAAAATATAAACTGACACTGACAGGTTAAAAGGCATAGCTCGACTGTCAAACTAACACTGACGCTTCATTGGATGTCCAGAAGTCACGTGATGTAGTTGAAGGAGCTTTACGTCGCCTCAAGGCCGCCACATTGAACCAGTTCGCGAACTTATTGGACAGACCTTGTAAGGACTTCTCTAAATTTTGTAACAAGAAACCAATTTTACATAATATTTTTGAAATTTAGTTATGTAGCTTTAGGGTTTGGGGAAGTAAATTAGAGTTCATTTAGCTTGAAGATTTATTACTTAATTCATAATTAAACCATAGTAACAGATGCAAAATTTTAGTGGGGGAAATATAAAAATGGCCCTAATTCGTGAACCCTGTAACATAAAAATAACACTTCTATGGAAACCTTGTTTATACAAATACATTTAAAACTCTCCTTTCGTTACATGAAACAGAAATTATTAATAAAAAGAAACTGAACTATCTTTGAATTTAAATTTCCAAAAGTTACGGTATTGCTATTGTAATTTAAAATGACTATAATAATTTAGGTATTCAACATTTTTATAAGCTTTTCTTTCACAACAATTAAACTGATGATAAATTGATTTAAAACAACATTTTTATTGAATATGAATACATTATATAAATTATTTTACTTACTACAATTTGTAGGATATTTCAACATTCGCTGCATTTGACTCGCCATCGGGAACAAGAATAGCAAGCACGAGGTTCTACGTATTTGCCCTTTTTTTGCACATGGCTTCGCAGAGCCAATCAGAGCATAGCTCCCACAATTCCGCAGTATTTGCACAAAACTGAAGTACTATATTTAATACACTTACTTACAGAACAAAATATTTGAAATATGAAAATTTGATTTAAAAAGAAATACTAACTACGTTACATAATTTTCCCCCACTCTAACAAAACAAATTTTCATTTCTACATTTACATAATATTTGTTTTGAACAATAAACAAAATATAGTCTCAAATTCAACAAAATAAACATTTTTATAACAAGTCATTTTGCTTCTTTCTTCTCAACGACGCCCCTGGGAAGACCTTGCAGAGCGCACCACCGCTGCGACAGCTAGCATCTCGCACCTATGGCTCACCTTGCTCCAGCCCTCCGAGATCATGTTGTTGATTAAAATTGGGTCAACCCTACGTTTTGTTTAATTTTGTATGAAATATTTAGGGGACTCAGAAGTAAATATTTATACAACTGTTTATTTATTCCTATGATTATTTAGATAACCATTTTATTTTAGTATCGTCCACAGATTATTTACTCATTATTCATCGGTGTCTAACTAGCTAGTCAAAACTTAAGATTAGTTTCATCATTCCATTAATTAGCATTCTTGTTATCAGTTGATCAGTCCTGATAACTCTTATCAGCTACAAGTTCTTCACATTTGGGCAAGCGATTTAGTGATGTTTTCTCCGTTTCACAGCCTTCCTCCTCGCAGAACTGCAAGTTTTGTCCTGAGTTTCCTAACTGTTGTCCAGAACTGGTTTTGATTTGAAATAGAGTTGTCCAGTGGGTCAGTCCTTTGTGTTATCTTGGCTTGGAGTAGCATTGTCCTGTTATCAGCGTGCACCCCTTGTCTCACAGAATTCCATAAGTTCCGTAGTCCAGTTGTCCGTCGTCCGTCGTGTAGTCGTGTTGTAGTCGTGTAGTCGTGTAGAATCCCCCAAAGTCCGTGTAAGTAGTGAAGTGTTGTCGGTCCTGTCTTGAAGTCGTATCAGGTGTTGTGGCGCGCGAAGTGTGAAATCCTGTGCTAAAGTGCTGTGCTTAAGTGTGTGTGTTGTGTTACTCCATGCTTCTGTATCCTTTTCAAACTCGTCGTAATTAATTTAAGTTGTAGATTTATTGTAGATTAGGCTTCTATTGTAGTTTGCTGCTTGGATATAATATTTAGACTGAGCAGTTTCCTTCTGTTGACAGTTTAGCTTCTGGTTAGGAAATCATAACTCTTTACGGTGTTATTTGTTTATTTATCTTACTTTCTTAGCTGCGATATATGGGCCTTTTTAACTTTACAGTTATTATTTTTGTAATCTTGAAGTAAAACGGAGACATCATTCAAAAATAGATTATTCTGTAGGGACCAGAATAATTAAGCGCTAATTTGCTCGTGAATTGTTTTGACTTATCTGATAAATAATGTGTTTTCAAAAACACTCTATCCCCAATTTTAAAAGGATGAACGGTTTTCTCCTCAGAATATCTCTTAGACTTAGCATTCTTTAAGTATGCTTTTCTTTGAGAGCGCATTACATTTTCCAATTTTATTTTAATTTCTTCCTGATTCATATCTTCGTCTAAAATCTCATGTAGATCCCAATAATTCGATAGCTCATAATTTGGTTGGTGGTTGAACATCACTTTGAATGGACTGTTACCCAAAGATTCGTTATATGAATGATTCATAGAATTTTGAATTAAATTTAAATTTGTATCCCAGTTGGATTGTTTATCATGGTGCAACGCCTTTAAAATACTTTTAGCTGTTCTTATGTAACGTTCGCATATGTTGCCGCTTGCTTTATAGGGAGTTATTTTGTAATGTTTAATCCCTTTGGAGAATAGAAATTGTTGCATTGCAGTAGAAGTGAAGTGGGTTGCATTATCAGAAACTATGCTTTTACAAGTGGAAAAATTGTTGAAAATGGTTTCTTCTAACTTTTTAATTACTGTATTACTTTTACAATCTCTTGTAGGAATTAGGAATGTAAATTTACTGAAGTGGTCCACTACCACAAGCACATAGCTGTTAAGTTTTTTGCTTCTTACAAACGGTCCAGCAAAATCTATATAGCACCTCTCAAAACACTGTTTGCTTGGAGTGGAAATCAATTTTCCCTCGTAGACTCTTTGTGCGGGTTTGCTCATCTTACAAACATCACAGTCCCTTACTTTCTTCTTGATTTCGTTGTACAGATTGGGTCGATAAAATATGTCATTGATTTTCTGGAATGTCCTATTTATTCCGGGATGGCACCCATGTTCAGATGAATGGTAGTATTTGTAGACCATATCAATCAGGCTTTCCGGTAAATATATCTGTCCTTTGCTCCTTGGACTCCTTTTGTAAATTACAACACCTTTGTTTACTGAATATTTCTCCGAATTGGTTTTGTTTTTTATGCTGTTGTAAATGTCACATATTTCTTGATCTCGGCTCTGGTTCTCCTTAATACTGCTGAAAGCTAATGGAAAATCAGTGATTGCGCTTATGATTCCTTCACATTGCTGTTCTTTATTAGATTTTAACTTAGAATTTACCGTTCTCAATTTCTTAGGCATTTTACTTTGATCCAAAATTGTGTTATCTTCTGGATAAACCATGTCCACTTTATGTTTTTCACTGAGGTCACTAAATGTTCTACTTAAGGCATCTGCAACAGGATTACTTTTTGACTTGACGTGTTGTACAGTGAAGGGTAAACTTAATATCTTCTGACTCCATCGTGCCAATTTAGTTCCTAATTTATGACTCCTAGATAAGACAAAGTACAAAGCTGAATTATCTGTTATTAGATGGAAAGGTTGCACTTCCAAATAATTGTAGAACTTTTCAATACTCATTACGACAGAATAAGCTTCCTTTTCATAGATTGACCATGCTTGTTCTGAATCAGACATTTTCTTTGAGTAATATGCTACGGGACATAATTCTCCATTTTCATTTTCTTGTAATAATACCGACCCAATGGCCAAATTTGAGGCGTCGGTCATCAGACAAAACGGTTTGTTGAAGTCAGCTATCTTGAGGATAGGTGGATTAGTGATGACACTGATTAGAGTTTGATAACTTTGCTCACAGTTTTCATTCCACTGAAATTTTACATTTTTCTTTCTCAGACTATTTAATGGGCTAGCTATCTCAGCGTAGTTTTTTATGTATTTTGAAAAGAATTGAGTCATTCCAATAAATGTGTGCACTTGTTTTGTGTTAGTAGGTCTAGGGTAGTTTCTAATTGCTATTGTTCTCTCAGGGTCGATAGTCACACTGTTTTTGCTTATTAGATTGCCTAAGAAGCTGATTTCTTTGTGAAAAAACTTAACCTTAGACGGGTTAACAGTAAGGTTGTGCATAGACAAACGTTTTATGACTTCTTCAAGGTCGGCCTTATGCTGCTCTTTAGATTTTGAAAAAATTATAATGTCATCCACAAAATTAAGCATGAATTTAAATTTGATGTCGTGGAAGATTTTCTCTAAATATCCACTTAAAACACCGCTTCCTAGGTGCAGACCATAGGGAACTCGCTTGAACACAAACTGGCTGTAAGGTGTAGTAAAACTTGTAACATGTTTGCTTTCTTCTGACAGTCGGAGTTGATAAAAACTGTTACATAGATCCAATACTGTGTAGTACTCACAATCTTTCATAAAATGGACACATTCATGTAGATCCCTATTGGTTGATTGTTTCTCAAAATCTTGCCATTTAGTTTAGCATAGTTCACTACCAATCTATATTTGTCAGATCCAGGTTTATTCACTAGAAAACTGGGACTGCTATACTGGCTCATTGTCTCCTCAATTACACCTTGTTTCAATAAGTCGTCTGTTATTTTCCTCATGGCTTCAAGCTTTGGTGGAGATAACGGATAAATCTTCTGTCTAACTGGTTCCTTGTCGGTTAGCTCAATTTTCACCTCATAATCTACTGCTTCTCCAATTTTGTTAGTAAACACATTTGAATATCTCTCAACTAGTTCCGCAATATAACCTTTCATATTTGCACAGCCCACATCTAATTCTTCTTTTTCTATATTGTTGATTGTAAACTGACTCTTCTCTGTAGAACAGAATTTTATTTTTGAGCTTGTTTTAAACTTGAAGTAGCATTGATTACCAGAAATATCCAAGACCATCTGTGTTTCTTTTATGAAGTTATTTCCCAATATAATCTTATATGCAAGACCTTTTATTATTACCAATTTCACGTACCAGGCAAAGTTAGAAATCTTTATTTTCACAACACACTCCCCTTTTGACTCCATGATTCCTTTGTTAGCAGTGAAACAGTCAATTTGGTCCGAGTTCTCACTTTTTATCAGATTATTGTCTTTTAATATCCCATACATTTCTTCAGATATTGCATTTATTGAACTCCCAGAGTCTATTAATGCGTTACAATTAAGGTGTTGTGATAACTTTACATTTACTTTGGGCAGAATATACTCTACATTTTCTTTGAACCAATGTTTACTTTTTACTGCATGCAATACTTTCATGAATTTCCACATTTCCTTCTGGTACCGGCGTTTTTCTAATTTAGGGCTAGGGATGACTTTGGTATTACTGTTATTATTTTGTCTGGGCTTAAACTCTTTTTTCCTTGTACCATTCATGTTCTGTTTCGGGGAGTGAAACTTGCCCCTTTTAGTTCCTCCCCCTATTAGTTTAAATTCGGCTTTCTGTAAGATCCTTCTACATTGCTCTTATTTTTACTACCTTCATCATCTGTATTGCTGCCATTTCTTGGCTCTGTATTTCTGGGTTGCTTAGGCCTAAAACAGTTCCTTGCTAAATGCCCAGGCCTATTACAATTGTAACATATTGGAGGATTAACAGTCTGTAAGTTATTGACATTTCTCGCTCTCGGATTTGGAATTGTTGATTTGCTAAAACCACTCGTGAGCCTAGGTTTACCAAACACATTGTTTCTTTCCCAGTTTGCATAACTGACATTCTGACTCTGAATACACAATTCGTTAAGATCTGCCAAGCTTTTAGGCTGACGCATGAAAACTAGTCTAGAGCGCTCTTCTTGGTTTATATTCATACAAATTAGCTGTACAAGTTCTGTTTCTGTGTAAGAACATCCGAGTAGTTTGCAATTCTCTTTAACTCTGCAAATATATGCGTGAAGAGGCTCATCAAAACCTTGGGGTTTAGTCACTAAATCTCTTTTTAAAGATTCTCTTAGCCCAATAGGTACAAAACTGAACAAAACATCTTTGTGAAAAGTATCCAGATCCTGATGAGTATTCTTACATTCTAGGATCTTTGATAGCAAAGGCCCGCTGCAATAATGTTGACCCATTTCTAATACCTGTCCATTAGAAAGCCCAGTTTCAGATTTAAGTCTTAGCAGTACGTTCAAGAACTTTAACAATGTTTCAACATTTAGTCCGTCAGAAATTGATACATTTTCAAAGTATTTTGTGACAGGATTAGGGAGTTTTGCATACTGACTGTTTCTAAAAATGGAATTACCTTCCCCATCTGAGAGACTTCTATTTTGATGAGTTATTTCTAATTTAGGCTCTTCCTGCATTTCTGTTTTCACATTATTCACCTCCTCATTTTTACATTCTGGTTTGATTTCCCTATCTTCCACATTTTCAAAGACATCTTCCAGGTCTTCCTCCTCTATATTACTTTCACTTAATCTTCTTAATAAACCCTCCTTTATTTTTGTATCTACTGATGTATTTATCTCCCCTAATCTTTCCTCTAGACTTGCCATTTCTTCCATATATTTATGTAAATTACCCTTGACCTCAGGGGATAGTTTAAAACAATCCAAATTTGTCATTCTAACTTTTAGGTGTTCACTTTTAGCTTCGAATCTAAGTATATCTACTGGTCGACTATCTGAATTTATCTCTTTCAACCTAGCAGTCAATGTTCTTATGCTTACTTCAATAAAATCCATTTCCTCTTTGACATTTAATTTATTTTGTAAGTACTTGACATTTGAATCTACCATTTCCCTGATACATTTTCTTAGCATCTTCCTAAGACATGTAACTGTGTTCTTGCTATCCACCTCTACATTTCTTAACTTCAACTCATATTCTAGTTCACTCTTGGTAAGTAAATCAATCTTCGAACTCATGATGTATTTAGCTTTCTTCTTCTGTATTTGGGATAGGTACTGTGTAGTTTTTATTTGGTTTAGGTCCCTAAATGACTACATAAGCAGAGTTGCGCAATTTATTATGTAACAAGAAACCAATTTTACATAATATTTTTGAAATTTAGTTATGTAGCTTTAGGGTTTGGGGAAGTAAATTAGAGTTCATTTAGCTTGAAGATTTATTACTTAATTCATAATTAAACCATAGTAACAGATGCAAAATTTTAGTGGGGAAATATAAAAATGGCCCTAAGTCGTGAACCCTGTAACATAAAAATAACACTTCTATGGAAACCTTGTTTATACAAACACATTTAAAACTCTCCTTTCGTTACATGAAACAGAAATTATTAATAAAAAGAAACTGAACTACCTTTGAATTTAAATTTCCAAAAGTTACGGTATTGCTATTGTAATTTAAAATGACTATAATAATTTAGGTATTCAACATTTTTATAAGCTTTTCTTTCACAACAATTAAACTGATGATAAATTGATTTAAAACAACATTTTTATTGAATATGAATACATTATATAAATTATTTTACTTACTACAATTTGTAGGATATTTCAACATTCGCTGCATTTGACTCGCCATCGGGAACAAGAATAGCAAGCACGAGGTTCTACGTATTTGCCCTTTTTTTGCACATGGCTTCGCAGAGCCAATCAGAGCATAGCTCCCACAATTCCGCAGTATTTGCACGAAACTGAAGTACTATATTTAATACACTTACTTACAGAACAAAATATTTGAAATATGAAAATTTGATTTAAAAAGAAATACTAACTACGTTACAATTTAAAGGCATAAATTGTTGGGCCGGATGGTGTAGTGGTGATGTGGTAGTGGTAACCTAACCTTTTTGAAAAATATAGGGCTAAGAAACCATACATCTGTTGGCTCCTGAAAAATTCACCACTATTTTACGTTCTCCCCAAGATAAACAAGCCAGATCTCTCACCCCCAGGAAGACCAGATCAATAGTGTCAGGATATCGGTCACCAACGGAGAAGATCTACAGCTACGTTGATGAACCTCACGTCAAAGGTTTACCATCTGTGTTAGTTTGAAAGTTCATAATAGTGGCGGAGAGCAATTTAGTAAAAAGAAAAGAAATGGACTTTTTTTTTCTCGGGAAGTGGCGAAAAGTCCATTTCTTTCCTTTTTACTAAAAGGTTTACCATCTGATATGAAGAACACTGATTATTTCCTTGAAGGAGTTAGGGAGACTTGATCCATCACCTGGGGAGTATTTCTAGGTATAGTTCATTAACATGACTTTTTAAGACTTAGTATTTACATTTTTACTTATTATTCAGGATTTGTTGTGTTGAATTAGCAAATAACAACAAGAAACAAACAAATACATTTCAACACTAGAATTTATTCAATGTCCCGCTGAAAGTTGTATGAAAATTCAAATTGTATCCAGGCCATTTTGCATGGAGAAGACAGGTGAAGGTAGGATATCTCCACTTTGTTTACTTTTAAGAATTACGTATCAAAGTGTTGACCTGTCTTTTTTCTTAATATATTCATTTGGCAGCATGTAAAGGCCCGTTTAGAAGTAATAAAATAATATAATACTTAATTTAATTTGGGTAAGATCTTTGAATAACTCTGAATAAAAACGATTAAGATTGTAAAATTCATAGAAAATGTTTCATAGAAAATTCATAAAACAAACAATATTGAAACAATATAATTATTGAAAACATGACAAACGACTGCATGACTTTACTTATACTCGAGAAATAATGTTAGTATCACAATAAAAAAATGCAAAACACAAACATGCAATCAAAAAAATACCCTGCCTATCATATGCGTTGACTATGAAATTGGCATTGGTGATTGCAAAAATATTGAATTTTGTATTTTTGTAAGCCTGTTGAGAAGAATTTTGACCTTTGTTAAATTTTTCTAAAACCAGGGAGGGTAATTTCAGGTACAATTGTGTATAGAGAGGACTTTGCCTTGTTAAGCAAGACAAACTTTACCTTTTTACTTTCTGTATTCAAAGAAACAAAGGCTAGTAAATTATATAACAGCTTATTTTATGCCCAGTGTTCTGAATGTCAAAGTGGAGAAGTTCGGATTAAATAATTAAACATAAATTACTTTAAAACGGTAGGTTCTAGAGCATCAGGAGTTGTATTGATGGATTGAGAGAGTAAACTCTAATTGAATATTTGATTTGGGGTGAACTTTGTGTTCGTTTATGGCATTACTACAATTTTATAGGGAAAACAAAACTTTGAATGCTGACCATAATTTTTGAAATGTATGATCCGACCAAGCTGGTTAACGAACTTAACCTAGGAATTTGCAAAAGGAACATTTATTCCAAATTTCATGAAAATCGACCAAAATTGCGGCCTATAGAATGGTTGTATACCGGGTGGCCACGATACGGTGTCCTAAACGGATTACAGGAGTACTATTAGAGCTAGAAAGATGAAATAAACTTTTTTCTCTGGAAATCGTACATGGAGATTTCAGGAAAAATATTTTTAAGATTCTCAGTATACAGGGTGTGTCGATACTGAAACTCACGGGGTCAAAACTCGAGATTTTTAAATACAAATGTGGGTAATATTGTACATAATACTAGACAGAAGACAATTCTCAACATTTTAACAAAAAAATTGTTTTGATATGATGCCCCGTTACCAAACTAGAGCTATTAATGTGAATTGCGTAAGCTTTTACGGGACACTCTATAGTCAAATTATCAATTCGATTAAAAATATGGTGTTTACATATTGTTACTCAAAATTTGACGAGCTTTTCAACGATATGTCGTAAAACCATGTTTGGCATATTTCCAACCTAAAAATGGATGTGAACATTGAAGTTGCTTTTATCGTGAATAATTCAAAAACACTAAATAGTAAGGTATATCATGTTGCTTGATTAATATCAGCAGCTCTATGAATAGCTCTATTTTAAAAGAAAATTCGCTAACGACAAATGAACTTATAACCCAATTGTGCCTATTTTTCATTAAGTTCTTTAATTTTTATACAATTAAGACCGTATTTAAGAAGCTAGAAATAGGTTTATCAAGAATATGAAGACAGGCAAACACAGATACACTCTTTCTCATCCCATAAAAATAAACATATTTAAATTAAACCTTTAGTTAAGAGCGCTATCTACTATCTATAAAACCATTGCAGGTGCTAGGTTTGACAGCTAGGCAACTGTTGTTATGTGTGTGGTGTCTTGTTTTTCTTGTGGTGGACAAACTTAACCTTTCTCTGCGGTCACTACTGAGGCGGACCCTTAGAAGTAAAACCACAAGAAAATAAATACACAATAAAGAAAAATGTTTTTGTGATTTTTATCTGCAGGCAGCAACGACCTGAGACACCACCATGCTAGCAACTCTAACTTCTCCCTGGACCGGACGGGCAAGCTGCGCTCGCCTTCCCCCCTGGCTCTCTCCTCCCTGCCCCCGGGCTGCGGGCGTCTGGTCGGCTACGAGCCCCGCCCTGTCAGGCTGGTCGGATACGATAGCTTGGAGTCTGTGCACAAACCTAACAGCAACCGCAGCGAGCATCTCTCCAGGTTAGCCTCAGGCATCTTTGTAATAAAAATAGAATCCTACCAGTAGACAATGGTTTAGCAAGGTTGTATTCTGAACTTATGTTGGGAAGAGTCACTTATCCTAATATGAAACTAAGTGTCTAAAGAAATTTGGACCTGTGTTTTAAAGTAACGTGTGGAAGTCAAGAAAAATATGAAACCGTGATTTTTCCATCTTTTGCCAATATTTTTTTGAAGTGGAACCTCCTTTTTGCACTAAATTTTATATCGGCTGTAGCTAATGATCTCGAGTGTGGCAAAAATACTTCTACACCTTCCTAAAACCATAAATAAAGTATTGAGAATTCCACATCATTGTTAATACCTCTATACTTACTTTTATTAATAAAAGTCTTTAATTTTTGTACGTAAATTTTATGATAAATTATAAATTGATATGTAAAATAAGTTAAGGATTGAGAGTTGCAAGTTTTACAGGAGAGCAATTTCTACAATTCATGTCTTTATTGATGTTCCAACTTCAAATATAATTATACTGTAATAGGTTTTAAGTGTTCCACGATGCCCTCAGTCCTAGAACTATATAGAGTTTTCTTAAAGGAATGGTGCAGTTTCGACTTTCTGTCAAATTGTAATGCATCAAACTTAAAAACCCAGAGTTGCATCCGGGAACTCAAGGGGTTTGCTTACAAAGAAACTGTGTATATTGTTAAGTGTTATATTTTCATAGATATCATGCTTTCAGATAAAAAAAAAGCAAAGTGTGTGGTGTGGTACAGTGAATTAAAATCAGTGACTTAAGTGCAGTGAATATTTAGGATGACTTTAGACAAAGCTGTGCCTCATAGAAATGACATTATTCGTAGGTATGGCAGTTAATCGACATTTCATCAGCAAAGAAGTGTCATAGTACGAAAATGACACCAGTCTCAGATGAAACTATTGACATCAGGCAATCTTGCCTTAAAACCCATAAGAAACTTATCCTGCTTATACCATAGAGCAATGTTTTTTCTATTCATCTTTGTTCAAAGTTCTATTAAATCTTTGTTGCAGTAAAGTCACTGACTTTAATTCACTGTACAACACTTCACAATTTGCTTTTTCTTTACATGAAAACACTACTTTCAAGTATCTTCAAAACGATAAGGTTAATAATGAACACAACTATTTTGTAATGAATGTAAAGTTCCCAAATACAGTGGTACCATTTTAAGTTTTTACGATTGAAGCATTACAGTTTTACAGACATTTTTATAAAAAGCCTGTACTGTAAAATTGTCTCACTCATTATTTAATATTGTGTTAGGATGTTGGCATCTGAGGAATCAGGCAGTATGGCTGACCTGACGCCGTCACCTTGTGAGTCCGGAGTGATCACGGAGCTGGAAGCAGCCCTGCGGGAGAGAGACTCAGAAGTGGCTTACCTGCGCCAGACCATGGAGCACAACGAGCAAGTCATCTTCCGGGTGTACCAGGAGAAGGAGCGTGCGTGGGAGCGTGAGATGAGGCGCACCAAGAGTCTGCACGAGAATCGGCTGCGCGCTGCGGCGCAGAAGGCACACAAGCTCGAGCAGATGCTCATGATGCAGACCTACCAGGTGAGCATATAACTATAACGAGTCGACTACTTCCTTATGACACTTACACGCAGGGGAACAGTTTGTAAGGAGTCAGAATAAAATGTTTTATAAGGTGATGTTGCTTAGAAAGCAAGGTTGTTGTTAGTTAAGTGTTCCAACCCTAATCTTATTAGGTTGATTCACCCCAGAAGTGTATTATGCATAAACAATTCAGGGCAGAAAAGGACTCATTCCATTAAAAATTCATTCTTTGCCCCTTGGATATCAGTTTGACGATGAAATAGGTTTTTAGTTACGAAGCCCAACAGGAGGATTTCTAACAAAACTACACATCTGATAATCATAATTGTTTTACATAGAAACGTTTAAAAAAGGTAACAACCTTCATCACAATTTTTTGGATATTGATGGAGGTAACTAAAAACCTATTTAATTGACATTCTGTTGCTGAATTCTCTCTGGCTGTGTTCTGTGGTGAACATTAACATGTATCAGTTGCAGCAAGACAAGAAAAGACTGAGAGAGGAGGTGGAGCGGGGAGCGAGAGAGTGGGGAGTTGAGACAAGAGGTTGACTTGCTGCGGAATAGACTGGAGGAGACAGAGTGGGCACTATGTCAGAAGTCGGGCGAACTGGCTTTGCTCAAGTCACAACTCAAGGAGACACAGGTAACACATCAAAGCATAGGCCAGGAATGTAGAGAGAGTTCACTGCTTGTACAAGCCCTCTCTTATACAGTATTTGTTATATTTTGGTTAGAGGGTAATAGGAAAGTACTTTCTAGAGAATTTGTGTGATTATATTACCCAGATCGCCAAAAGAAAAGGGTAAAAGAGGACGTTGTTCCCTCTTAATAAGTATAAGGGTAGTTAAGCGCAAATAAATCAAATTTCAACATAGAAAGAAATCACTTTATCTATTCATTTGGTTCTCTGTGTGAATTTTCCAACATTAAACCAAATTTGTAATATACTACTTTTTTCCGCTGAAGGTCAATTGAAGTGTAGGTAAGTCTAGAGTTTGTATGTATGGGTTTTCATCAAGAGATGAGTCAAGTGTTTTTAAGCAAAAAAGATTTGTTATGATATGATTTAATTTTTTGTTTACAATTTTCAATAATTGGAGTTCTGCACAACTGCTTTGATCCAAACTATTTTTTGCCCCTATTCATCCACTAAGTTAGTATTAATTATACACAACTACACATCAAGTAAAACAACATAACATTTTTCAAAACTCCAAGATTAACACAGATAATTTTTAAAGGAATCAATTATTGTCCCTAACCATTTCATCATAACTACAAATTAAAATATTTAGCACAACTAACAAAAAAGTGACTTTATGGTTGTTTTGGTGTTATTTAGGGAGAACAAACTACCAAAGGACACGAAGTGATTTCTTTAAGAAATGAAGCTAGAGAACTAAGGCTGGAGGTGGAGCAGAAGAACAAGGATATCACAGTACTCAGGATAACGGCAGACGACGCAAACAAATATAAAACCCAAGTAAAGGAATTGACTATCCAGTTAGATGAAGCAAAAGAAAAGCTAGAACTGGTGAGTAAAAATGACACAAAACATTTAATTTACGAGGGTATCCCAGAAAGTAAAGAATGTTTTGGAATGGACAAATAAAAAATAAAGATACCAACAGAAAACTTTATTTACAAATGCATAGAACCTTCCTCTACCTTTCTACGCAGTCACCATGGAATTTAAGACACTGGTTTTAACGTGGGACCAGTTTTCCATACCCATGTTCTACTTATTTGCCGCCAAAAACCTGAGCCAGGATTTCTTAGCTTCTTTGAGTTCCTTATCGTTGGCAAACTGTTTTTACCCAAAAATCCTTAAGCTTTGGGAATAAGTGATAATTACTCGGCACCAAGTCAGGGCTGTAGTCGTTTCTTTTCTTGGCATAAATTCGACATGGATTAAGCCCTTTCGATCCCAAAAAACAGTTGCCATGACTTTTCGAGTGATTAAATTTCAGACTTTACGTTTACGGGGTTTTCAATTGTCGATGCCATTATTAATCACTGTGGACACGAGACGCGTAATAACACAACAACGAACCTATACTCAAACTGAAGAGGAAGAATGTAGTTAGCAGGTGCACACCGGCTTGTAGTGGTGAGGAGTGTGCGCAATCGTTCTTTACTTTCTGGATGACCCTCGTAATTAGTATATTTAGTAGTAGTAGTAAATAGGTATATCTTTACAACTAAAGAAATTTGAAGAAAAATGTTTGGACCGAACCGGGACTTGAACCCGGGTCTCTCGCTTGCCGAGCGGTTACGCTAAACCACTACACCATCCGGCCCAACCTTGTGTTTTTTAATTTGGTTATATTCATTCAAATTCTAATGTGGTTTATCCATTACTAAGTTCCGTTCAAAAAAAGTTTGTCTTGTTTTACAAGGCACAATTAGGACCACAAAGTCCTCTCTACCACTTAACCTTGATCTTTATTTACAAGGTTCTAAATGAGCCTCTTATAAGACAGAACTTGAATGGCCAATAGTTAAATATAATTAGTTGTTTGCTAGTGTAAGAACAAAGCTGTGTATAAAACCTTGAAGTTACAAAACACGTAGTAATTTCTTTTAAATATCAGATAAAACTAGTAATATTGTACAAGTTTTAAACATTATTTTGTCCACCCCAACATTTATTTTCCCAAAATACCATCGGAAGAAAACCCTTACATTATTTCAAAACAAACTCTAAAGAGTTGAAGGCAGAAGATGAATTGTTCTCTTGTTACAGTAAAAGAAAAAAATCAAATATTTTTTACATAGAATCTAACACTAAGGGTTGGTTATAGCTCAGTGGTATAGTGCGTCCTTCCCACCTAATTGGCCCGAATTCAATTCCCGGGTGCAGTGATAACTTGATAGCCACTCCCCGTGGTTTGGAAGTCGCGTTAAGCTGTTGCTCTATTTTATTGATCGATGGGCTATAAACTAATGGCCCAATCTGGAGAACAGTCGGCTTTAGTTTGTAACAAGACTACACCTCATCATCCATCGAAACACTAATCACACTGACCATCATCCCATATTGACCTTAAAATACCCTCCAAGAGTGGTCGGTGTCTCAAAGCAAAGCACCAAGAAAAATGTTTCCTCTTTAGCCAACTAGAAAGTCTTAAAACCTCCAAAAACCATCATTCTGTCAAGTCTGATTAATTGGTTTTTCACTAATTCCCAACTTTATTATCCAGATCAAAAACCCAAAAAGTGCCAAAGACGAGCGCACGGGGGCGGAGGAGGAGGTGGCGAGACTGACGGAGAAGCTGGAGACAGAGCACGCGGCGTGGGAGCTTGAGCGAGCGCGTACAGTGGGCTCAGGAGAAGGAGAAAGTGCTAAGTTACCAGCGACAGTTGCAACTCAACTATGTTCAGATGTATCGTCGTACTCGCACTCTCGAGAACCAGTTGCAGAGCCTCACGCTAGAGATGAACATTGAGTCAAAAAACAGGACTAAAGTGTCTTCACTCAATGCCATTCAGTTGTAAGCTACAAATGTTGCACAGTTCTACACAACTTGATACTGACAACATTCCAACTATGTTCAGTTACTTTGACTCTAACAGAAATCTAATTCCTTATATGATACAAAAAACGCTTATTTTTCTTTGTAAATAATGCTAACCCATTTTAGAACCAACGTTACAATGTTACAGTTATTTGTCTAATGAAATCCACCTGTAGATTTCTAAACAAAAAATTAAGTACTAGACTGACCTTGTATATAATTTTTAAAACATTTTGTTCTTGATAAATTATATGTATGCCCCGTGTGGAGGGGTTTGTGCTTGACTCCTGAAACAAATCACCAATAGAAACTCAGAGCTCTAGACCCATACAAGTACTGTACCATAATGAGCAAGGCGATGTATGCCTTCATTGTATTTCACATTGGAAATAATTTAGTTCTAGATATTAGTTAATAATGTTTTACCTGTGTTATATGTGTGTAATTGAAAATATAGCAGTTTTAATAGATAATATTGCAATACTAATTAATATAAAAGACTGAATTGATTTTTACACCAGAGAAAATAAGTATGGATATTACTTGAGAAATGCAAATATATAAATCATTTTTAGCTCAATATATTGTAACAATTTAAGCAGTAAAAGTAAATGGGGCCTTAATTGAATAAGTTGTAAGTGGTTATAAAACATAAATCTTTATATTGCACTTGAGATCAAGAAAATAGTTCCATAATAGTTTAAGCTCTCTACAAATATTTTCCTATGTTGTAATGTTATTTAATGCAATAAAATAATACACTCACCTTTCATTTTCAAAGATTATTATAGGGAAGAAGGTTTGCCTTGAACACTTTCCACTGTAAAGTAAAGGAAAACCAATTTTTTTGTACTCAGGGACTTCAAAATGGATAATTCCACAAAGAAAATATGGATATAGATTTGTTTACAATTACAATACTTTCTCTATACACTAGAGTTTATTGGGAGAAAGTAATACCAAATTTAAATTGAAGCAGAAAAACTCTGTAGTTACTAGCTGTTTAGTCATCATCACAACATTTTACTGTCCGGGTCAACATTTTGTGTAAGGACATAAATGTAAGCACGAGTCTCATAAAGAGTACAATGATATTATAATTTTCGTGTAATGAAATCAACATTCCTTCAATAAAGTAAAAGCTGTACTGATTGCTTAATTTGTGATAGTTAATCTATTTATTATTGTTGTGTTGCTGAGATGTTTTTGGCTTATTCACCAAAATCAGTGGCTTTGTACAGTGTTAGATTTTTTTGTTGATAGAGCATATTTTAAATCTTATGTTTGTATTGTACCATTTATGAATGTATTATACATAAATGAAAGTAAATCATGAAAAAAGTCTGGTTTCTTATCATCCATTAGAACTCCTGAAGTTTTACATTTTTCTGTGCAAATGACCCAACTTTAATACACGACTAGCTAACTTTTAGTTTATTATCTTCCATTGCACAATGCGATTTTAAACCTTAAAAAAAAAACAACAAACACTCTAAAATTCATTCAACTACAAATATTTTACTTAGCAGCACACAATTTTGTATTCAAGTGAATATAACATAAACTGGAGAATTGACTCCTTTCTCGTTGGGTTTCTTATCAGTGCCTGCAGACTGAGACTTGCTACGGACAACTGCACTCTTCTCTGTCCCATTCAACCTCTGCATTACAACAGCCTCAGGGTCTGTTCCATTCACCGCCTCCACGGTCTCGTCATAGTCCAAGTCCTGCTGAGCCACGTCTCTGTTGTTCTCCGAGTTGTCTTCAAACACATTCGTGATGTTGAAGTGCAACTCGACGTGCTCCAAGGAGAGATCACACGATCCGTTAGACAACAAACTCTCGTTCAGTTTGCCGTTAGAGCGGATGGGAACCTGGTGAACTTTAGGAAACTTGTTTTGCACTTTTACTTTGGAACAGTTGAGAGTACGTCCGTTCTCTATCATCTTTGAAAATCTGAAAATGTTAATACACAAGTTACGAGAGCTGTCCAGAAATTAACTTCCATTGTTGTATAGCTAGTACACAATCAATACTGTAAATGCAAATTATACACAGTCGGATAGCCTGACTAAGTAAAACAGAACTTGTATTTTACTGGCGGGAATATTTCATGTAGAGATAATTTTGCTTCAAAGTTTATAAAGTTTACGATTGTCAAAACAATATGTTGGGCATAGGGTAGGATTCATAATGAGTGAGTCGCTGTCCAACGACGTATGACTTGCATAATTATATGGTATCATTTGTCTACTAACTATACAACAACGGAAGTTAGTTTCAGAACAGCCCTCGTATTTGGTATTACTTTGGATAACTACATATTTCGGGTTGGCTTATCCTGGGAGGCCAAATGTCTGGAGAGTGATTATACACCGCTGCAACCGCAGATAGCTCTCTCCTGCCTGCGCTGTCACCATTCAGCAACTGCTGCGGTCTGCTTTTCACATGGCTCACTAATTGGATTTCTTCTGTATAGTCGAGACATCCACTTCTCTAACCCAATACCCATGTTTGAAGTTTCACCGTCAGCACGTCACGTAGCCTAGCCAAGTTGGCAAGCAAAACTCTGCTGGTTAAGAGTTTATCTTCTCACTCTAGCTCAAATAGCTGTTCTAAAATCAGCTCAAAACTAACGTAGAAAGCTAGCTAATTGTTTCTAGTAGCTTCAGTTTTAACTGGCTACTTATTTAAAAATAAGTTTAAGTGTTAGCAAGCTACTTGTTTAAAATTAGTGCTAGATACGTACTAAAGTATCAATATATTAGCCTTTTTATCTCTGTGATTGTTGTTTTTTAACAATACTTTCTCCTTAATATTGGCCACTTGAGGTGGTTCTCTACATAACACCACTTGAGTTGGTGGTGAGTTTGGCCTTAGTTCTGGGCTAGCTGCTTGTTTTGTGCATAATTTACTAAAACTCTAAATTATAAAGGATAAGTTCAAACAGCAAAACAGATTATTGGTAAATTGAACCTGAACTCATGTAAAACGTTTAACTGAAAAATTCAAATTTGTAACACTTAATTTCAAAACTAGGTCAAACAAAGTTCAGCTTACTTATCACTCCAATCACTTGCCCAGGTGTTACACAGTCCAATCAGAAACAGTAAGTAATAATTTCCCTTTCATACTTGTTACTTTGGTTGTAGTTAAATATAGATTGAAATGTGATTTATTATTAATAGTACTGTAATACAAACTTTAAGAATTTCTCTCCAAATGCAGTTTCTTAGGAAACCAATGATACAAGTTTCAAACTGACTGAGTTGACAAGTAATGAGATTAAGAATGTTCACCCGGCGTGTGGTGGCTAACAGTCAAGTTACAGCAACTCAAAATCTACACAATTTAAACAACTGGTGTGTATCATCATCGTGTACATTTTCATATAACATTTTTAACAGTATTTTAAAATTTAAAATAAACCTTCTTTAATGCATTTATTTGAGAGCACAAAGATTTATATCCTCCATTTTTTATCGACTTTGGTATTCTTAACCACGAGCTTTGACAACTTTAGCAATATAGACTGGTCAGAGCTTGAATGGTTAATAGCCCTGATTATACCGTAGTTTGACAGTAGGAAAAATCCTTTTGCTTTCAAAATATTAAGCTGTTTCTGTTGCTTGAAATTATTAAAGCATCCTGAATCGAGAATTAACAGTATATGTTTATAACATTTAAAATAAGCTCAGCTAATTTTTAAATTTATAAAATTTTGTTTAAAATGAAGACGTCAGGTTTGTAATTAACTACAGTTTTTTTTTGTAGAACACATTAAGTTTATAAAAATTGTTTCAGTAAAAATACAATGTTGTAAAAAGTAAAAACTTATACCCCTCCAGAATATGAAAACACTACTTGTACAACTGCACAGTAAGAAAATCAGGCTGGGGAGATTTTCCAACACCTCATTGGGGCATATTCGGGCCAATGTTTTGGGACAAGTTGGTTTCATCTATCAAATACGCCTGATTTTAACAAGTAATTCTGCAACTAGAAACCGCACATTATTTGAACCCCTCAACTCACTAAAGAAAACAAGACATTTTACAGTACAATGATTGCTAAACAAAACACCGAGGCCCAGTCGTGAAGTAAGGGACTGCTTAAACCTGAGGAATAATAAGTGTAAACAAAACAGTCTTTGTTTTAGGTAACTTAAAAACTAAAAACGAAGGGTTGGAATATCACAGTAGAGTGTAAACACGAGACATGAGCTACTTGCGCAAGTCACAAAGTGGACACCTCAGGCCTGGCGAGTCCGTGATCGACGACACGACTCATGAGCCACTTGCGCAAGTCCAGGTGGTAGCTGGATTCCAGGTGCAGCTGGAGCAGCTTCAGATACTCAAAGTCAGTGTCACACAGAGGACACCTCAGCTCGCGGGGCGCCAGTTGGCTGAAACAACATCACTTACTTATAACAGCTATCCCTTGAGTAGCTTTTACAACAGTTTTAAATTATACAATTAGTACTTCATTTATATCTAAGGCTTCCGGCTTACACCGTGTCACAGTTGAATAACAAATACTGCTAAACGTTTCGACCTCGCTGTGGAGAGTCATCCTCGGTAACTGGTTGAAACTGGATTGGGGTGGGGGCTGTCATCTGATTGGCCGAAGTGGGCGGAGCTTGTTGCTCGTTGTCGAACTGGATTAGCTGGTTTCAATAGGACTTCTGAAGAACTGGCTGCCAACTTTTTGATAATTTTATGCTGTAATAATGTTTTAACATCCAGACTGTCTTAGTATTGACTGAACCTTCTGTTCAACTGTGCAGTGCTCTAGGCAACTCAAGTTGTGTATTATGGAATGAAATCCTTCGTTTACTATTTAATTGAGAATGATGTTCACTCCAAACAAAGATTATGTTATGGTAAGTAGATTGCACATAGATGCCAATTACTGAGGCGAGAAAATCAACATAGTTTGGCAGCTCAAGCACAGATAGCGCTGGTTCGGGAATTCTTTATATAGTCTCAAGTTGAGCCACTGACACACACCAAAATTTGTTCGTTTTCAAAAATCGCACAGTTTAGACTCATTTGTGTAATCAACATTGGACAAACTCGAGCATGTGGAGCTGAGAGAAGACGGCAGAGCTATCTGTGCTGGGCTGTCAAACTATATTGATTTTGCTGCCTCAACCATGTGGCATCTATGCGTAATCAGACAAGAATTTCAGAACGCCACTTTGGCTTGTGGTTCTGACACCTAAATTCACTTGAAATACATGGCTTCTGGTGAAACTTACTTTCTCAGGTAGGTCTCCAGTGTAACAAGCTGCTTGTACAGGACTTGTATCTCCTCCAGATCATGTTTGGGCACAACCTCGACGCCTTCGTGAAGCTTGTACACGAAGCACTTGTGATCCTCGGGTGGGTCGGAGTTCTGGTACGGGAGCATAACCTTGTCTTGGGGAATCAAGCCCCAACTGTGCGACTTGCAGCTGTAAGTCACACGAACTGAAGTGCGGTTTTTCTTCAACAAGCTGAAACAGTGTTGAGGGTAAAAGAGCGACACACAGAACAGACGGGTTTAAAGTTACAGAAGATGAGAGCGGGTGGACAGGATGTACTTTTTAGTTTCTGGATGCAAAATTGGAAATACTCAAATCCTCTACCCTTTCACAGTTACCTAACCTAACCACACAGACAGTCAACTTCCAGAAGCAAACAAACTCCTCAACCGTGAACTAAGGATTTTTGTTCTAATCTCAAAGATTATAAACAACAGAAAATAAATAATAGGTGGATTAATAAATTAATACAAAAATTAAACATGTATATTTTAAAACCAGCAGAAGGCAGCCTTACGTAAAATTTCATTTGTTGCTGCTGGCTATAGGGATCACTGTAGACTAATCTTCACTTGGCAGGGCATTCTGACTATCTTCAACCAGTATATTTTAACTCACTGGTGTATATGAAGGGAAATCATCTGGGTTATGAAGAAAGAAAAGATGTCCATAACTACAATACCAAAAAATTGAAGGACATCAACATTCCTACTTTTAGACTGACCAAGTCTCAGAAATGTGTTCCATTGGCTGCTATAAAATACTTCAATAGCCTGTTTGAAGAAATCAGAGTGTTAAACAGTGTTAAGTTTAGAAGTGTTGTCCAATCTAAACTACAGTAGACCCTCGATAGAACGGACTAATGTGGCGGAAAGGTGGTCCGGATTTAGAAAAATCCGGACGATCGGGGGGATACCGATAAGCATATCCTGGTGCATTAGGATCGATACAAATAGACTCAAGATGACGTAATTTGAGGTCCAGATTGGTTACTGACGTGTTTAGCTGAGCCACATACCTTAAAAACTCACTCGTAGGCAGTACTCACACTGAAGGTCTTACGATATAAAAACACATTTAACGTTCAACAATGTATTTATTTCGTTAAAATACTGTATTTTCACAATTTATGTACAATTCATATTTACAGTAAAAGGTTTCTAATTTTAATCAAATTCTTCCATATGAACACTCTCTTGCGCTTTTGTCATCGTAATCACACAATTTAATCCCCGACAGACTAACACAAGTTATCACAATACAGATATCACATCACGAACCAGCTGCACGTAACTCACTGTTGTTTACATTTGTGACAGTGCAACTTGCCGGTCGCGGTAGATAGCCTGACATTATCGATCCACTCCCTGCTCCAATCTGCGCGGTGTATCCTGACAACCCCAGCATCGTTTGCAAACTCAGAACTCAGTTGCGTTTCTGCGTAGCTCGGTATTGTCGGCGTGGCGTTAGTGCACTATATTGTCATTAAATATTGTTTAAATTACTAGCGTTTAGCGTTGATGTTAAAATACTGTATGTAACAAAAATATGTTTTTTGTATATTTAAATTTTTACCGGGGTGGTCGGAACTATCGAATCCGGTCGGCGAGGTCCGTTCGGCGTCTACTGTATTCTAGGAGCCTATCTATTCTCTCAATGAGCTAAACTTGAAGCCACTATTTTAGTTTCTGTTGCCATTGTGTTGATTAAGTGTGATATTGCTTAAAGTGATGGTGCTTAGTGTGCTCGTGCTTAATGTGATAGTGCTTAGTGTGATAGAGCTTAGTGTGCCTGTGCTTAGTGTAATAGTGCTTGCTTAAGTGCGTGCTTGTAGTGCTTAGTGCTTGGTTAGTGCTTTAGTGCTTAGATAGTGTGCTTAGTGCTTATGCTGTGCAGTGCTTAGTGTGGTGCTTAGATAGTGCTTAGTGCTTGCTGTGTGAGTGTGCTTGTGCTTAGTGCTTATGTGATAGTGCTTATGTGCTTGTGCTGCTTGCTTGTGCTTAGTGCTTGTTAGTGTGATGTGCTTGTGCTTAGTGTGCTAGTGCTTAATGTGCTAGTGCTTAGTGTGATAGTGCAAAGTGTGCTTGTGCTTAGTGTGATAGTGCTTAGTGTAATAGTGCTAAGTGTGCTAGTGCTTAATGTGCTAGTGTGATATTGTAACAAGCCTATCTAACTAGAGAGATTTTTCCAAATTATTTATTTTTCCTTTGTGTGATTAAGGCCTTTAGCCAGTACATCTAATGACGCTAACAACAAGACAACGAGTAAGCAGTCCCCGATTCAGCTCCCTGTTCAAGGCTACTTAGACGCCGGTCATTGTTCTCCAGCTTCCACGTCTCATACAGTAACCAATCACAATGGATCTAACGTGTGAGGTGACTGAGTCTAGGTGGGAGGTTTGTACATCTTCCTCGCTCTCATTCCTTAAGCATCAATCAAACTATTAACATCCATTTTTATTAACACTTTGCACATTTCTTTTAAACTTTCAATTTAAACAATTTTCTTGCATCATTTTAATCTGTAAATTTTAATATTTAAGGTAACTTATAAATTATAATATCCAAGTGTAACAAGTGTAATTTTTGTTTTATTTAACTTTTTACATTAAACTCTGATATTTTAGTGACCACGTGTTGACTCTTTATCCGTTTCAATCCTTTGATTGCAAGAGCTTTGAAGCTCTTGCTGGTGGCAGCGATACCTCTTATTGACATTTTAACCTTTTTAACCCCTCCGGTTACAATATTGCTTACTGTGATAGTGCTTAGTGTACTAGTGCTTAGTGTGATATTGCTTAGTTTGTGATAGTGCTTAGTGTGATAGTGCTTAGTGTTAGTGCTTAGTTTGTTAGTGCTTAGTGTGATAGTGCCTAGTGTGCTAGTGCTTAGTGTTAGTGTGATATTGCTTAGTGTGTTATGCTTAGTGTGCTAGTGCTTAGTGTGTTAGTGCTTAGTGTGCTAGTGTAATAGTGCTTAGTGTGATAGTGCTTATTGTGATATTGCTTAGTGTGTTAGTGCTTAGTGTGATAGTGCTTAGTGTGGTATTGCTTAGTGTGCTAGTGGACAGTATTCTACATGTCTGTCATGTATATTCTACAGTTTTACGTTACTTTTTGGAATCCAAGCAAAGGTGCAAGTTAGTTTCTAAGTGCAGCTCAATGTTCAGTGCATTTGTGTGGATATTGACACCTCTTCAGCATCCCCTCATCATCTACGGAGATCTCCGAGGATCTAATTATGCCGCAAAACGATATAAGGGCCGATTTTTCCCGGTTACACCCAGAATTCACGCATATTTCCCGGAACTTATTATTCCCGCATAATATCTGGTTTTCCCGGTCTCTGGCCACCCTGTAATGTGGTAGTGCTTAGTGTGCTATTGTGATAGTGCTTAGTAAGCTAGTGTCCTAGTGTGCTAGTAGCATGACTTGCCTCAGGATGAGTGATCGGACGTGAGCCTGGATTTCGATGACCCTGGATTCTGCCAGATCTTCTGCGTCAAATGTTCCGAGACGCTGATTCATCCAAAACCTCATTTTGTTGATCTGAAAAAACCAAATAATAATAATTATTAAGCAAATAATATTTATATCAAGACAGCTTCTTATTGGAATTTACAATTTATTAATTAAAGTTTGAACTCACTCGAATCTAAGGCGCACTTTATTTGCCATATTTTAGGCTCTAAAATAAGGGTGCGCCTTAGACTCGCACAATAGGATGAAAATATTGAATTCATTTGAAGAGTTAAAAAAACACTCAATACATCGACAAAAACATTCAACAGGCCACGAGAGAGGTAGGAAACAAGAACCACAGTGGGGTTGCGTATTGTGTTGCCTGTTTTGAAGAGTGGAATGGAGGAATAGTGAAAAACAGAGAAAGTGACTAGAGGGGACTAAGAATTGCTTCTTATTGCATTCGTGTTATCCTTCCTTGCCTGTAGGTTGGTGGAGGAGAAGAAAAAAGAGAAGAGATGCAGTAGCATATAAAAAGGAGCAAATCAAACACTAGCTTGGAAATATGGGTAAATCACCAGTGGCAAAAACATGAACTAACTGACTACAAAAAATAGTCCCTGCCAGACCCTAGGTGGTCCTTTATCTCTCTACCTGCCTTCCTTATCTCCCTGCTGCTGACCATTGTTTACAACATTTTTTGTGCTGCGGGAGGGGCAGTGGTGGACATAGCAGGGCAGGGTTGGGAGGGGGGAGGCAAGCGCGATGCATTCTTTGTTCTGCTTTTACCTCTTGACAGCTGCAGCTGGCAATTACGTCACTGGTTGCTAAGGATGGGTCAGGGGCCTGACAAATCGTAGTACTCTAGCTGTTGACAATATAAAAACGGGGGTGCGTCTTATATGAGGGTGTAGAGTTTTTTACCGTATATTCAGGGGAAATTTATGGGTGCGTCTTAGATTCGCATGCGGCTTAGACTCGAGTATATACAGTAATAACAAATAATATTTGTTTAATGTTTGAAATCAAGAAATTGAGGCAATTAACCAAAGCCGATACAATTTGTGTAATATAAATTTAAAGGAAAATATTTTTTTAGACTATTATTAAACTATGTGGGAGCAGAATTTTCAGATGGGAACCAAAAAGTTGGCAATTAGAAACAGTATATAATTTGTAGCAAACACTTAATAACAATGAAATATTTACTAACATTGAGTTTATTCCATCAAATAATTTTTATGATAAAGTGTTATGATATCATTGCACACAAATTCCACACATCGGTGTATTTTGTTTAAGTGGTCCACTAGAGGGGGGAGACCACTAGAGGAAATAGACCACTAGGGATAAAAGAATGGAAAATGAAGTTAATTCCTTAAAATTGTTTGTTTAAAGTTTGTTGTAGGCGATGGTACAATTTCTGAGGTTAAAACTTTACAGATGTTTTCCATCGTTTTTGGGTCAACAAAATGTACTCAACATTTTGAAATCTGACCCCGTCTTCAGGTGAATAGTAACCATAAACATAACACAAAACATTAGTAAAAGAGCCTAAAAGTAATCAGCACAAGCTGACCAATCACCCACCACCAAGCAATCTTAATATCCCCCCTCTTCCCCTTCCCCTTTAAACTTGTTAATTTTATAACAGCTAGCCTAGAAATTAATAGGGTACAAGTAAAGACAATTGCACGTTATATTTCATAGATGTATCGGTTCAGATATCACACGGTTGTATAACTAACAGCAATACTTACATTCAACAAGTCCTCGGAATCTATTTCCGTATCAAAAGGGACCTCGATGTCGTTCTCTGGAAACATGGACTTGTTGTCATAGGGGTTCATTCCCAGACCACACAATGCACCTGTGTATCGAGAGAAACTCTCGTCCACTCTGGACAAACATCAACAACAGCGGTGAAACATTACATAAAATCATTTATTGTCAAATTTGTACACAATAAAAATTGTTTTTTACATACATTAAATTAATAACCCTATTATCACTGGTAAGACTCAAATAACAATAATGTTTTACTATTGATTAAAGCTAAACAAATTTTTACAATAATTTAGCTGTCTTTAAACTCTTGTACTTTATAGAATGAATTTTGAAGCAAATAGTTTTAGATATTTACTTAAAATTTATTTGAATCCATATTTTAAATGGTGTTGTATGCACTGTAATGTTCATCGAACAAATATTTGGATGCAAAAAACAACACTGTTTTTAATATGTAATGGCAATATAGATAAAGATTTGAATGATTCTTTGCAAGAATCTTGGTAATTAAGCCTGGCTATTATTCTTATTGCCATCTTTTGGAGTACAGGATTTTTGTTCCCCTATGAACTCAATCAAAAAAAATATTGATTGATAGGGATTCATAATTTAAATTCAAAATATTTTTTGGTATTTGTTACAATCAATAAAAAAAGACTGATCAATGGTCTGTGTTTAGGGCTGTGTTATGCGCACCGCTCCTGCGCTTTACGGTTCAAGTCAAACTAAATTTTATTATATTTCTAATGTAAATCTTTGGCTGCACTAATTGTACATTTTTTGTTATGTGCTGATTTTGAATTTCTTGTTTTCTGTCGGCCTGTTATAATACTACAAAAAAATAAACACTCCCAAAATAAAAGATTTGTATTCATAGTTTGAAAATTGAAAACCTTAATTTCAAAATAAAAAACCAAGAATTTGTTCATCAGTTTATAAGGCAGCTCACTTGTACAGCCGCCAGACTGACCTGATTTCAGACGTAGGACAGAACAGTAGACAGACCAAGGCAGCCAGCCCGTGCATGTTGGGCAACACTGTCGTGTGGTTCAATGTCAGCTTGTTGCCGTCTGCAGATTGTCCTATGGAACCTGCCACAACCAATCTACAACACAAATTAACACTTTCACATTTACTCACAACTCGTGAGCGGCCAAACATTTTCAACATTCAGAAGCTGGGTTTAGTTATGGATGGTTCTTGATTCATTTTTCTGTAGTTCAATATAACTTTGTGTCCTGTCAAGAAAGTTGAAAATTTTTGTGCTAAATAGTCTTATTGGACGGGCGATAGCGAAATCCTTTCATTTAGTTTAGAAAAGTTTTGATGTGTTTTTCTTTTGTTGGGAGTGTGGCTCAGGAAGACGTCTAATAACTCAAGAAATAATTGACAGATACAATTGAAACTTTGCATGTATGAGTTCGCACCTCTCGTGGGGGTCGGAAGAGTCGCTGTCCAGCAACACCGAGTTGACGGAGTTCCACTCGATCTGCACAGTTTTCTGTGAGCTGCAGTGTATCATGCTGAACAGCTTCATCTCCAGTGGTGAGAACGGCCCCTTCAGATACGCCTGCCACAGTCAACCGTAAGTATACCACACCGTACACACACTGTACACACCGCGTATACACACTACACTTACACACACTGTACGCATTTATACATTACACACACTGCCTGCCGATTACACACTGTGATACACTGTACACTGTACACACTGTGCACACTGTTTACACACACTGTACACACGGTGCCACCGCTGCACTTACACACACTGTACACGGCGATGTACCACACCATCTGGTACAATGCTGCGTACATGTACACACACCACTGCACTGCCACCTGATTGGTACCGCACACCTGCATTACCACACTGTACACGCGTTAATACCGTACAATGCCGTGTACATTGCCGCCACACACGTACATACACACACCCATTACCATGTAATACCGCCGTGTACACCATACACACACTACTGTACACACGCGCACATACACACACTGTTGTACTGCAGGTACATACGCGTACACCGTACACACACTTCTGATCCGTGACACTAGCACTCACCTTGGGTCTGTAACTGTTAGGTGTGAGTGTGAGGTGATCAAGGCTGGATGCTAGCGAGTGAACACTGACAGAGTCATCATCCTTGGCTGCCAACGGGTTGTACCCTTGCTCCTCGATCTCTCGCCGCTTCCTGTGGTTTTCCTGCAACAGTACACAACAACTTTAGGAGACTTGTCTTTCCGTCAAGATCTAAATGTACAGGGTGACCGATGGCAAAGATAATGTTTTGGTAGGTAGATTGGGTACAGATGCCACATGGCTGAGGCTGGAAAATCAACATGGTTGCGGCAGCCCAAGCGCAGATAGCACTACGAAGAAATTCTGTCAAGCCTTCTTTCGTCGTCTTTCTCCCCCCTCTGCTCCACATGATTGAGTTTGTCAGATGTCAATGACTTAAATTTGACCAAATCGTGCAATGTTTGAGAACATACAAACTTGCGTGTGCGTCAGTGGCTGTACTTGAGACTTGAAAGAATTCCCTCACATAGCTATCTGTGCTTGGGCTACCGAACTACGAGGGTTATCCAGAAAGTAAGTTACGTTTTCGGTTACCTCCGCTAGGGGCGAAGCTAGCGCGGCCATTGTTGGAAGTCAACAGACATTTTCTATAATATAACTCTCACAAGAATATATTTATTTACATCTGTGAACAAGTTCAACATCTGACTTTTGTTTGTTTTGTTATTGTAAAAGAAAATAATGAAAGTTTTTATGTAGAGAATTGTGCAATAAAAGTATTAGCCATTTGTTAAATCGTTTCAAGGCTTTTATTTAATCCTTTCACTTTAAATCTTGATATAAACCAGTTACAGCCTATACAATCATTCAATTAATAGTTTTCAGTGGGATCAGCACTCTTTTAATAGTCCTTAGTTGATTTCCCACAGCCATCTTGATACAGTATGTGGTTGTTCCAAAGTTCAGTCTGCATCTAGCCGATCAACTCTCAGGTCTCTATCGTACTTTTTTACGTTACAGTGTCGCTTGGAAATGTCTTTGTCAATTGAAAATCCCGCCAACTGTAAAGCGCGTGCAGTAATAAGGTTTTTGGCTGCAAAAAACTGTAAACCGATTGGGATTTATCGGCAGCTTAGTGAAGTGTATGGGGAAATTACCATCACTGAAGGTGGAGTGCGTCAATGGAGCATTCGCTTTAAAAATGGCCGAACAAATGTGCACGACGAAAAGCGGAATGGAAGACCCAGCTTGGCGAATGCCGAACTTGCGGAAAAAGTTAATGAAATCACAACAATCAGCGAATGGGCCCAGCGTTAACGTTTTTGGACCATTACCACAAATATGGCGATTCACTACTTAATCAGATTTTTACTGGTGATGAAACATGGGTGAAACTTTTAACTGTGAGACGAAATTGCAGTCAATGCAGTGGGGACACACAAATTTCCTTCAGAAAAAAAATGCATGCAAACGATGAAGATAAGGAAGATTATGGTGACCGTACGAGTGGAAGTTGTTTCCTCATTTACCGTACAGTCCGGATCTTGCACCAAACGACTACCACTTGTTCCCAATGATGAAGAAGTGGCTGGCAATGCACAGCGTTTTGACGATGATGAACGGTTGCAGGAAGAAGTAACAAAATGGTTGAAGAACAAGCGGCAGAATTTTATGACGAAGGAATTTTAAAGCTCGTCCATGGGTATGATAATTGCCTAAATTTGTATGGCGATTATGTAGAAAAGTAGTATTTGAGTGTGGTTTTCAAATGTATATGATAAAAATCTTTTCCTATTCGTCGTTGATTTTTTTATTCCAAAACGTAATTTACTTTCTGGATAGCCCTCGTATGTTGATTTTCCTGCTTCAGCCATGTGGTACCCATGCAATCTACCTACCATAAAATAATCTTTGCCGATATTTAGTACTGCGTGAATGTTGGGGAGAAAGGTGCAGACAAACATTGCACGTTTGCATTCGAAACCGTAGTTCTGTAACAACTGTTCAGCGACTTGATCGCCGTGGACTTGTAGCCAGACGCAATGCGATTCTTAGATGCATTCACAATTTACGTGAAACTGGATTTATAAAAAAGAAAAAGCCACCAGATCCAATAAAACACTGAGAATGCCAGAAAACGTTGAAAGAGTGAGAGTGGGCAGTCTGCTCACAGACACTCCGTCAACGAAGATTAAGTCATTAATACAATGACTGCATACAATCTTACATACAGATTTGAAATTTCATCCTTACTAGCTGTGAGTTGTTGAAAAACTGAACATAACAGACTATCTGCAGTGAGAAGATTTTTGAATGACTGAAGGTCATTTCGGAAGAAAATGCCTAGAATTTGGTGATGAGGAAAAATTCAAGAAATACTTTACACTCACAATGTGTCACTGCTTGATGCTCAATCGCTCCTTATTAAAATGATTGGCCAGTATTTCCTTGAAAATAAAAACGGTGCAACCGTTACAGGGAACTCTCAACGGTACTGCCAATGGTGCCACAACCCACACGGCTCCACACCAAGACTCCATGCAAGTGGTTCGATGAATGTTCCTAGGACAAGTTATCTCACGTTTCACGGAGATCCCCTGTCCCCCCAGATCCCCTGAGCTAAGCACATGCGATGTTTCACTCATCAATCCCGAACTTTGTTTAAATTGAAAGAAGCAATAAGGAAAGAAGTAGCTGCAATCGATAGTGAGCTGCTGGAACAGGCACAATCAGATTGTTGCCAAACACTTGAAACTTGCATCCAGGAGAATAAACAAACCTTGCCTGATGTAATATTCCACATTTAAAATTTGTTTAAAATGGCATTATATAACTTTTATTTTCAGAGTAAATACATAGTGCCACAAAAATGTGTAGCGCGCTATGTAGAACCAGATTCTACATATAAAAGTAAGTCAAAAATTTCTGGTAAAATTGTTTGATTTCGGCTTAGTTTAGCCGTTATCCGCCATTTTGTAAGTTTTTGGAAAAAATTAGTAATTAAAAAACTATTCAAGATATTTGTTTAAACTTGGTATAACCCTTAATTGTTTTCCTAATAACATTTACCAAAAAGATTTTGATCTAACTTATCAAATTTCAAAGTACTGGTTATTTAAAAATTTCAGAGTCAAATTCCAATATGATTTCAGACTCATTTTAAATGGTCGTCATTTTAAAAATTGATAAATAAAAAATGTGCTTGAAAATTTTGTTAGGAAAACAGTAAATTAAGGTTTGTACCAAGTTTCACAAAAATATCTCAAAGAATTCTTGAATTATTAGTTATTTTCAAAAATTTACAAAATGGCAGATTACGTCTAAAACTAAGCTGATTACGTCAAAATAATGTCACTACACATTTTCGACTTACTTTTGCATGTAGAATCCAGTTCTGCATAACGCGCACATTTTTGTGACACCCTGTATATTGATTTTAGTTTAGTAATAACAGAGTTCAATTCATTTTAAATCCATCCGTTTCCTGTCGGAACTTTAGGTTAGAACATTCAACAACTATTTATGACTAACTAAAAAAATTAATAAAATACCACATTAAACCTTGACAGAAACTAGTATTGAGAGCTTGGAAATGTGTTGTAAAACTTTGTTATTGTTGAAGAAAATCGCATATTATAACATTTTAATGGTAATACACACAGTGACTCACTTTAGACAAGTAGCTCTCTTGTTTAGGAGCAGCGAACCCTCTCTCAATCAACATGTTGTTCAGAATCGGAGGATCTTTGTCAGAAGCTTTCCTGTTGTCTCGGAGATAGACATAGAGAGCGGCAACTCTATCTACGTAGGAAAACACCTTTAACATAAAACCACACAATGCTTTAAACAAATACACTAGAGTCCCACTAATCTGAACAACTAATTGGGACCCAGACCCTCTTCGGATTATCTAACATTTGGATTGAGTAGGTTTTGGCATAAATTGATGTGTTTAAATTGTATATTTAAATGTAAGAAATTACATATTTTAATCCAATAGAACACTGCAATAATAAACAGCGCGGAAGAAACATACGCAGATATATGACGTGGAGAACACTGATGGCTGTAGCAGTAGGGCCTACGAGCGTAACAGCAAGACACTGACCTTTCCTCCCCCCAACCCCTGCACTCAGGCCTACACAGTTTAGTCGTCCGTTCTCACCATGAGAGGAACAGGCTTGAGTCAAGTCCGGCAGGTACGCCGGGTAGTGGGTGCTGGAGGAGTGTTTTACTCACAGCTTCATATCCTTTACCATTTTGACAGAATTTTTCTTTAGAAATTGGATTTTAATACCGCCATGCTCTTCTTCTTTGGTTGTGCTTATCCTCAGATGATCTTTGAGTATATAAATCTTGTTCGACCATCAGTTTTAACCCTCCGAGTACTTGTGCTTTGTCATAAAAACACAGCTGTTCTAGCTCATCTTTCGCTAGACATACTATGTTTGATATCATAACAGCAGAAAACAGGATATCTTCTAGTAACCAGCTGTAGTGTACCATCCATGGTTTTGAAATATCTCTGGAATAGCTGTTAGCTGACCGGTCTGTTTCTCGCTCATGCCGCTAACCTCAATGCAAATTTTGTGATTTGAAAATAAATTCTACGATTCTGCAGTCAAAGCAATCAGTTAAAAGAGTAAAATAAATATCAGTTCTTTATTTCAGTTTAAATATATTATCTTGAAATGTAAAATTTATTGGATTATTTAATTTATTCACATATAATTTATTTTGACCAACATTTTTTTTACAAATCTTCTAAGGGATTTTAATACTTTATTTTAGGGCTGTGACATTTCTCTCAGAAGATTTTGCAAAAAAATTTGTCAGCCAAAAATAATTGTACAGTAGACTCTCGACTATCCGGCCTTTTGTGGCGGAAGGGTAGGCCGGATAACGAAAAAGCCGGATAGACCAGAGTTCATTGAACTTGGACTTCCGGGCCTATCTAGATCGATTTTTACGTGTTTCACGAACTGAATCAAACATTTTAACTGTATTAAATTAGGCTATCACGTTTTGATCTAATATAACTTTTACAAATTTGGAACAGTGATGGGATGGTTTGTAAGGAAAATTAATAGTGCACGCAAAATTGTTTGTTACAAGTTTAATTTATGCACTAACTGTATTTATCAAAAACTGTACAGTACAACATTTAAGTTATACATACTGTAATGCCATAATCATAATCATTGAGTAAAATAAAACAGTAGCTTAGTTGTTTGTGGCCAATATAAAACAAAACAAAAGAAAAACTTTATTAATTGTTTTCAAAATTACTTTAAAAAAGTCTTTAATAGAAAGTTGCCATTCGTATTTGTTTATTTTCTAATGCGTTTCAACATTTCTCCGCAGTGGTGTCCAGTGATCACCGCCATTTTCTTTGGCATATGATGTCAGCTGCTCATTGCAATAAGAAATTACTCTTTTTGGCAGTTTCACATCTGCCACTGAAGTCGTTACCAAAACCCATTTTAAGCTATTTGTAAAACAAATTTTTACAAAATGGTAGGCATTGAAATTTTGAAAACGGTAGTAATGGAGGTACACGGATGTGCTTGAGCGGATAGTCGAGAGTCTACTGTATGTGAAATGTGACATTCTAAATCTGACAACTTATAATCTTAAATTAGTATAACCTAAAATGAGTTGAGAACACTTTTTCTTTACGTCATTGGATTTGTGTTAAAATTGTTAAGGAGCCACAAGGGGTCTACGTCTACAAATTTAGTGGGGCAAATTTAATTTAATTAGTAAACCTAACTGAAAAAATAAACCAAATTTAAATTAACAGTGTGATTTTTATTACGAACCGTAAACACCAAAGTATTGAATCAAGAGAGGATGAAGAAAGTGTAAAGTGACTTACTTTGGCAAAGACAGCTCGATTACAGATCTGGTCAGTGACATACTTGGACGCAAGAGGCGACCAATCCCCTTTCTCAGTGTTCCACAAGCTGGGACCCACCTGCAACACAACAGCCCAAGGTCTAGCTTAGCTTCGGAAATAAATACTGCATAATAGATTAATCACTCGTAAATTAATCACTGCCATTATAGTGGTTTTTAGTTTTTACTCTACAAAATTAATTGAGAACCAAATTAAAAATGTCTAAAAACACCAACAACACAGACAAAGGAGAGAGGGTGTCTTGATATTTAGCAAAGTGTAGAGTGAACAACACACTTGGCTTTGCAGTGAGACTGACTTAGTTAGCAGCTCCTAACTTCAGATACAAGCAAGTCTACTTTAAACTTAAATACAAAGTTCAAGAGAAAGCCACCAGATTGCAGCACCTTGTGACGAGCTAATTTGTGAGGGGGGTAAAGCCTGGGCTAATGGTACTAGATTGGTTCTACCAACATTAGACCTAGGCTAGCTAAACTAATCTTACCTCTCCACAATTTAAAGAGGTATATTCAGATCCGTCATTTGATGTAACATTAAGGGCGGTTTGCGCGGGGATCTCACGTAAACTCGAGTTTAAACAGGTTTCAGTCTAGGACTTAGAAAATCGGGTTTTAGCAGCCAGGGGTTTAGACTCCAGAGTTTCGTTAGACTCGGATTTCTGACCTCGCCAAACTCTGGAGTTTACTGATTTCTCAGTTTAGGGCGAGGGCTAAAAGATCCTGGAGTTTATGAGCGACAAATCGGGTTTGCAGCCACGGATCTCACGAAGTCTCGGACTTAACTATAAACTCCAGAGTCTAAAATCAGTTCAAAACCAGCCGTTTTAAACCCTGGCCTGGGGCAGGGTCAGAATGGAAACTCCAGTTTAGCAGACCTTCTCCTGTACATTTCCAAAGTGTATCGTTGTTTTCATTTTTGTTAGTAGCTTCCAGCAATTATATGAATATTTTGCAAATTGCTAATTAAAATAGTTTTGTATTACTTAATTTTACCACAGCCTAATTGATTGAAATATTATCAACTTAAATGGTTAAAGAATATACCTGGATTGCATAAAAGATTCGCTCAAAAGTGTGGTCGCCAGGAAGAGGGATGTGGGGAAGATAACTAGGGTTGAATGAACTCTCATCACGTGAACTTCCGGTATACACTCAGTACAGCGTTAACCACCGTTCAGTTCATATCGTTTCAACTTGTGTGTTTCTATTTAAAAACGTCTTTTTATTTATTTTTTATCAATTATGGATTATGTGGATTATATTGACTATGCGGGAACCAGCCGCCGAGCAAATAACCTTCAATAAATTCAATTTTCCAGATTTTTAAGACTAAATTTTAAATTTTCAAGACCAACCTTCAATAAAATTTTTTTTGACATTTTGCCTTTAGAACTTAATTATACAAAACCAAAAACTGGTATAGGTCATAACAAAAATATTTATGAAGATTCCATAGTCATTTGCAAAATCACAGGGTTTCGATCAAATCGTTCCTGGCCGATTAAATTCAAGACTAATACCAGACGTCCAGACTTTTCAAGACTACTAGACACCCTAAATATAAAAAGGTGTAAAACCAAAATTCTTGCATACAGAAAAAGAATAATGGGACATATTTATTTGTTATCTAGCTATAAGAACTTTTGCGTCAAGCAATAACTACAAAACATAATCAGATGCAAATTGGGAATGAGAATAAAAATTGTTTTGCGATTTAACATTCTAGGTTAGTGGCTTTATTGCATTATTTTATCAAGAAATAATATGTAGTAAATTTGTACCAATTACGCGTTTTCTTTATACAAGAATATCAAATATTCATGTTATATCTGAGAAAGTTTATTTAACATATGTACATCAACCAAACGAAGAATTAAAAAATATCACTGCAATAGTAATTATTCACCTAATATATAAAACAGAAATTGGTGAGTCATAGATAAATAAGTATATTTTTCCATTGAAATTTCGATAACAAAACGTTAAATCAGTACCTTTTTTGTACAAATATTGAACTTTTCTAAAAATGTAATTATATTGATTTAATCAGTACTATTAATTAAAAAACCGAAAGAAGTGGTTTATATCACTATTTTAAATAGTATATAGGCTGAATTGGCTAAACCCCCACATCTATTGGAAAATAATAAAATAATGGGTTTGTATTCGTTATATACAATAATCTAATAATAATAAACTGAAACTTGCTTAAAATTAAACAACATACTTCATTTCTAATGTAATGGATTAATGTAAAAATAAAACAATTAGACATACAAGTTAATCATTAATAGCACAAACAGTAAAACTTAGACATTAATCATGATACAAGTTCAAGTGTCGCATTATCATACTCATACCACTTGGTATCCACTCCTTTCTGAACTTACATCTGTGTGTAATCACCTTACGGGGTGAGGTCAGGTATCAGTGTTGATATCAAAAGAGTTGCAGTGTGACTTTCAGAAAAGTGACTTTCAGTGGTTTGACTTTCAGTAGTCGCGTTCAACGGGTTACCGACTTTATTTCTTTTCAATTCAAGAGTTTGATAAAAGCGTTGTCCAACTTCCATCTTTATTTTAATATTTGTATTCTTCAGAGTTCTTTCATTTTGGCTATGTTCCGTGTTAAATACAAAACTTTAAAGATTATTAGAACGCATTGCTTTCGTTAAATCTTTGCACAATGTATAATAAATTACATTTTTCCATATACTGAGTACAATAATAATAATAATAATAAACTGAAACTTACTTAAAATTAAACTTGTAGGCAGAGTGGCGGCGTGATATTATTTGTAGTATCTCCAGTAACGGTAATCCGCACCTCAGTTGGCCCTAAAGTTGTCAATAATTTTAAAAGATGGAATTGTGGCCCTTCCTAAACTGTGAAAAGGTCAAAACAAATGCCCTGGATTAAATGTAACTCAAGAATTGACGCTGATGCGGTATAATGAAGCACAAAAGTTAAATCAATAGCATTGCTAGATTAAATCTTTACACAATGTATAATAAGTACCACTGGTACATTTTTCCATAGAAACTTGAATAGTTAATCCGTATTTTACAAATATCTTGTTATAACCGAAACTATACCACTTTAACAACTTCATGGCAATGTTTTCTGTGGGTGTCCCCTGTACTATATATAAAGTATTACACTCAGCTTATAGTGTTTTGGGGGCAATAAAATTAAAGTAAGACCTAAATATTACCCATCCATAAATTTAATGGCGTTTTAAGATGTTGCAGATGAGCGAGTGCAAAATTGAACTTTTAATAATTTTCAATTGAAATAACATGTCATTGTTTATTCCACTTCATAAAGGAATTTCATTATTTATTAATACTCATAAATAATAGGGTTTGAATATCGTCATGTTTAAGAAACACCTGGACTATACAAACAATATTATTTTTATGATGTAAATGCACATTATAAACACTGTACATTAGCAGAGCAGCTATAATTCAATTCAATATATCTTTATTCATAAAACAGTATCATTGAATACAATAAATAGTGTCACAGAATACATACAAAAAATAACATTACATTTTACATTATTATGAAATGGAAAACATTTACATGATTTCATACATAGGCTTCATCGAACGGACCTCATTTCGACGGTTCGGGATGGTCCGACCACCCTCGGTAAAAATTTAAATTAAATAAACGAAAAACATATTTTTTGTTACATACAGTATTTTTTAACATCAATGTTAAACGCTAGTAATTTAAACAATATTTAATGACAATATAGTGCACTACGCCACGTTGACAATACGGGCTACGCAAGCGCAACTGAGTTCTGAGTTTGCGAATCGATGCTGGGGTTGTCAGGATACACCGCGAACTGGAGCAGGGAGTGGATCGATAATGTCAGGCTATCTACTACGCGCGAGTCACCCCTCCCGCCCCTGCACTGTCACAAATGTAAACAACAGTGAGTCACCTGCAGCTGATTAAGTGATGTGATATCTGTATTGTGATAACTTGTGTTAGTGTGTCGGGTGATTAAATTGTGTGATTACGATGGCGGACAAATGGTGGACATTTTATTACATTAGAAACCTTTTTTACTGTAAATATGAATTGTACATAAATTGTGAAAATGCAGTATTTTGAACGAAATAAATACATTGTTGAACGTTAAATGGGTTTTTATTTCGTAAGACCTTCAGTGTGAGTACTGCCTACGAGAGTGAGTGGTTTTAAGGTATGTGGCTCAGCCAAACACTTCAGTAAGCGATCTGGACCTCAAATTACGTCATCTTGAGTCTATTTTTATCGATCCTAATGCACCAGGATATGCTTATCGGTCTCCCCGATCGTTTGGATTTTTCGAAATCTGGACCACCCTTCCGCCACATTAGTCCGTACTATCGAGGGTCTACTGTATATGAAATGTAAAACATTTACATGATTTCATACATTATTAATAATAATATTCTTCAATAGAGTATAACGACATCTTTATCAAACATTTTTTTATTAATTTTAATAATAGTAAGATGTGCGTGAAAGGGAGGGAATGGGATGATGGCAGGAGGGTAGAGCGACAGCTGTTGAGCAAGGTCAGAGGCTACAACCAACATGATAGCACAAAATCTCATTTTTGTTCCAGCTAGACTCCTGGGTCTAAACAGCTCAGTTCAGTCCAAGACTTACTAAACTCTGGAGTTTGCGGAAGTCCCTGACTGGAAACCCCATTTCTCCTCTCTTAACTCTCGGGTCAAATGAAGTCCAGGACATTTTAGCCTAAGCTCTTGGCTTGGCCTAAGAGTGTGGGCCTACACCTAGGGCTAACTTGGCCCAGATTAGATTTCGTTTTCATGGCCAACACTTCACACACTTTATACTCGTAGCTAATGAATCAAAAACAAGCTAAAGGAAGAATTTGTCACTCATCTACAGATATTAACTTTCCAAATAATTCTGGTGTTGACTAAACATAGCTGAGAAAGTTTATGAGCTGAACAATACACTGGCTAAACATAACCTCTACGAGAGTGTTTGTTTATTTGTCATCTGTCACATACGCATCCAGCACCACACAGAGTAACAGATAACTCCAACCTTAAGGACGTCAGCGGCGGGTCCAATTGTGTAATTTCATAATTAACCACTTTGTTATTAAATCAAGTTTTATCATCGATGCATGATTATTAACGATCAATTGGGACTTTTCCTTAAAGGTGGTTTGCTATTTACCGGCTGACTTTTACGACTGACGGCCGGGCGGATAAATAGTCACTTGTTACTGTACCGACTCTAGTTCGCCACAATGTTTTATCCTCTATGACCAGCTGGTGATCAGCTGTTCCGAATTGAAGCGACCCGAGTTTTGAATACGGGTAATGCGGACCTGACAGGGCTGATTGTCGAAGTGTACACTCGTGTTTGTTAAAGTTCGTTCGTTTTTGTTTCCATTTTAAAGGTGAGATTCAAACGCTAATTATAGTTCGATTTATAATTAGGTGTTGTAATTATCTTCTGTTTGATTAGAAGACGTTGCTAAGAAACATTTCTTACACTTGTATCAAATTTTTAGTAGACGACCCGTTGTTAGAAAAATTTCTTTACCACTTTATAAGGAGTTTATTTTGAGTTATCGGTGATTAACTCTAGCCCCTGCTTCTCTGAACCCCAAAACCTGATCGTTAGATCTACGTTGCCTGCTACAAGCCAGGAGTCGACCTGCAGCCCGACCTAGTTGCGGAAACGGTGGTCCTACTGCAACCTTCAGGCTAAGTGACCGCTACAATTATTTTAAGTGCTTCAGAGGTCTGGTGAGTAAAGTTTTAGTTTTCTTTTATTTGGCTAGATTATTTTTGTTAGTTTATTGCCAGTCCTCTGTAGCCTGTTACTTAGCCAGTTGTCCAAAATAGGTTGTAGCTTTGTATCACATTAAATTACATTTTCTTATTTTTCTAAATTAATTAATTCCACTAAACAACGTTAAGGATTTTTTTTCCAAATTTACTTAGGGGCGATGATGAATATTACTCAATATTTAGTCGGTTGAGTGGGGAGCTGAGCCCATAACAATAAACTAAATAAATCTTTCAATTTGTTGAACGACATGGAGCCCTGGATTAAAACCCAGCTATGCACTGGCGTATCCGAGCTCTCAACGTAGCCGACGTTTTCCTCACATGAGTAGCAAGTCTGCTACCCCTGAGGAAAAAGTCGTCACAACCTAATGGGTGAGTGGCTCCAGAAGAACCGGAAGAGGGTCAAACAACATTTTCTCTTCTTTTTAGAAGAGCACCCCAATATATTATAGATTAATTTCACAAAATGTAGAACTCATCATTTTAACTCTTTTGTTAGAAAAACCTGATTCATTCATAACATTTTAAGGAATTTCCCTTCCATTGGCTGTGCATAAATAGGCATCTCCTTTGTTGCAGTTAGTCGGTCTAAATCACAACTGTGATTGGTTATTCACTGCTCCGGGCCAGCCAATGGGGCTGTCTGGTGGGTGGTCAGTGTGCAGCTGTCACTGGTTGTGAAAGTGCTTGATTTCTCTATTTGTTTATTAATTTTGTAAAGTGTACATGTTGCATTGTTTTCTAGGCTAGCTTTTATAAAACTAACAAGTTTAACAAGAAAAAAGGGGGAAAGACTTAATGTTACTTGGTAGTGGATGATTGGTCAGTTGCGCTTTAAGGCACTTTACTGATAGGACTACTTTAAGACGGCATCAGATTTCAGATCCCGAAACACCAAGTACTTGCTGTTCACTCAGAAACAATGAAAAACATCCGTAAGAATGAAATGTAGAACATTGAACTTACCTCTGCCAGAACACATTCAATGGCAACTGGAGCAATGTTGTTCAGCTCCCTTTGACACTCCTCGTCAATTCTTCTCAGGTCTTTAACAGACACAATCTCTGAATTTCCAAAATCTATGAAGAAAATCTGTGAACAAAACAAAACGTAAATGGTTGTTTATTTATTTTATTTATTCATATACACGGCGAACGCCATTTCACAAAAAATACAATAAAAGTGAGCAATTATAAAACTACAAATAGTGCTGTTTTACATGAAATGCAATGATGCTTACAATAAAATTATTAGATACAGGTACATGTGAATTTAAACTAACTACTTAGAACTTGAACAATAACATTATGTAAAATATATATCTTTGAGTAATAAATATGATGAGGGTTAATAATAAATAACAGGTATAAGGAGTCTTTTTTTGTAAGAACTCTGAGAACCTGGAACATAAGGACGAATATTAGTGGTTTGTTTGCGTGGTACCACGAGCTCTCGCACACCCACACACACACACCTCTCACGTTAACTGTTGATGGAAGATTTATGTTGAGCTGGAGCCTCTGACCAGTGCCTCCACCTGGGTCTTGAAGGCTGCTACGCGGCGACTGAAGAGGTTAACTTCATTGCAGATGACATTTCCCGCGTGCATCAAGCGGGGTAGTGAGCTGTGCTGGCTGTACGAAGTAGGGTAGTGAGTTCTTGTGAAAGACTGATGATGCCTTGAGTGGCTGAAGAACGTGGAAATCAATCTTTTCCGGAAGTTCAGGGCAGTCGAGCAAACCATTCACGATTTTGAAGAGGAACACACAGTCCATCAGCAGCATCCTTCTCTGAGAAAGACGCGGCAGACCAAGAAGAAGCCTCATCCCTTCGAGTTCAACTTCAGCGTAGCGGAACCCCAACTTCACTCTAACAAATCTGAGGAACCTATTCTGTACCCCCTCCAACTCTGGTACATGGCCAATTTGGTATGGGGACCAGACGGTAGAGCTGTACTCTAGTACAGTATGGAGCAAACAAGAGTCATATAGAGTGTTTAGATGGTGGATAGAGAAAAGGGTCCTCTAGTGGATCTCAAGATGAAACCAAGTACGGTGTAGGCCTTGGAACAGATGCGAGAGATATGTAAGCCAGGATGAAGATCAGGTGTGAAGCTATTTCCCAAATCACGGACCTCGTTGACGAACTGAATGATGTCCTAAGCGGTATTCGCGGAGATTACTCTGCCTGGAGCGAGAGAACTGCATGACTATACACTTTTTCTCATTAAGTTCCATAGAGTTGATGTAGCACCACTGAAGAATGTTGTCAAGATTTCTCTGAAGACGGATGATGTCATCTTTGGAGAATATTTCACAGACGTTTTCATGTCATCCGCAAAGAGCAGTAGCCCGACGTCCAGAGTGTCAGCAATGTCGTTGATGAATAGACTGAATAGAAAGGGTCCCAAGAGAGATCCCTGGGGAACGCCTGACAGGACTTCAATACAATTAGAAAAGGCTAAAGAGTGCCCGATTAACAAGGAACGTTCAGATAAATAAGATCGGATGAAGCTTAGTAAAGAACCAGTTAAACCGTAAGCTTCTAGCTTGCCAAGCAGATGTATGTGGCTTAACCTGTCGAAAACTTTAGCACAGTTAAAATATGTATTTTGTTAAAATATGCTCTTGTTTTGTAATTTGTTTTGGTTATCATTTTTGTTGTCATTGTTATATTTGTTATAGTTCTGCTCTATAGTTTATTTATATGTTATTCCTTTGTTAATTTAGTTTTATATACATGGTACGAACTGCTGCATTGGACTCTATTTTCCAAAGTGTTATTATCTTAGTGCAATTTTGTAATTGGGAAATACCTGTAAAATTGCATTTTGTAAATTGAAAATAAATAAATAAATGAAGTCAAGGTAAACACAGTCGACATGTTAGTATGTTAGTACTGACAATGTTAGTACATGGATTCAGGTTTCATAAGGATTTAACCCTTTCAAATCTTATTAATTTTTAGGACAATTATTAAATTTCCTTTGGGAAGATGAGATTTATGCCATCAGCATGGTAAGACCCAGACCTGAGACCATAAAATGAGCACCAATCCTGACCCCCAGCATTTTCAACACTTTATATAGAAAAACCTTTTGCTCGGGTCGAGAGAGTACTTACATCAGCTCCGGTGTCTGTGGAGGTGTGAATGAAGCGCCGGATCTTGCCCCGGTAGAAGCGCACCATGTTGTTCACCTCAAAGGGCGCTGCGCAGACTGTCTCCACCTCAGGCAGCTGCTGGAACGGCTGAAGATGGTTTGGATTGTTCAAAGCACTGTCGATGAGGCAGAGGGTCTCGTTGCTCGACGGCAGGATGTGTCCGTAGAAGCGTCCGGCATTCTCCACCTGGTACGGTGCACATGTATGACGGATCTCACTTATCAAGTTTCACTTTAGAATGTATACTTAGTTTTATAGAGTTGCTTTGAATTTACTCCTGTCCCATTCATTGTTAGTTTATAAACTGAACTCATTATAGTACATCTTGAGGTTTATCTGATGGTGAGGCGGGCAACATCTCACGGTCTAAAGATTCAGGCAAGTTTCTCTTGTTATTATTCATAAAATATTCAATTATTAGCTAATGATAAGAACCCGGTTTCTTTCAATTCAAGATTTTTTCTCACTAGTCTTGACTCGACTAATAAACTGGTTCCTCTTTAATCTGATGCTATAGGAAAATTAAGAATTAACACAGTAAATGAAGCTGTCTGTGAGTTGTTTGAGTTAAAGGTAGATGTACTCAGGGCGAAGTGGACAACACACTTACATGAGACACTTGCAGTTGAATGGTGGTGTGGTTTAGAGGAATCAAAGGCTTGTAGTCCACTCTCCCAGCATTGCTGGCTTGCGATTTTTGTATTTTTCCAGTTCTTCTTTAATTTCATTGGGCCTGTAACAGACAATTTGAACCTCAAAGTTAATCAAATACCTAAGTTGTTAGTTTAGAGGTCAAGTTAATAAGGGGAAAAACCGTAAAATATATTCCAGGGTGATTTCCAGTTAAATTTGAAAGATTTCCTGGTTTTTGGGTAAAATTCTATTTGGCTTGAATTTATGATTAATTTTACATTAAGTTTACATTTAGTTTTGTTCATATTATAATAATTACTATTTATTAAGTTTAAAGTCTGGACGAAGTTATTCAAGTTCCAGATGATATTATTTGAGTTTACTGATTTTTTGAATTTTGACTCAGACTGTTATTATTACTAACAATAGGAGAAATATCAAGTAGAGTTACATAGACTGTTACAGTTGAATAAACTTTAAATTAGAAAACATTTGAATTTCTTCATGCAATGAGTTTAACATGTAAACAACAACTTAACAACAACTATAATTATATGGATTGTTGAAAAATAACAAAATAATTATAAACAGCTGTTATACCGGGTGGCCACGATAAAGTGTCCTAAGCGGATTACAGGAGTACTATTAGAGCTAGAAAGATGAAACAAACTTTATTCTCTGGAAATCGTACATGGAGATTTCAGGAAAAATATTTTTAAGATTCTCAGTATACAGGGTGTGTCAATACTGAAACTCACGGGGTCAAAACTCAAGATTTTTAAATACAAAGGTGGGTTATATTGTACATAGTTTTAATCAGAAGACGATTCTCGACATTTTGGTGAAACAATTCTTTTGATATGTTGCGCCATTACAAAGCTAGAGCTATGAACATGAGTCGCGTAAGCTTTTACGGGACGCCCTGTAGTAAAACTATAAATTCGATTAAAAATATGGCGTTTACATATTATTTCTCAGAATTGACGAGCTTTTTATGGTATGTAGTACAACCATGTTTTCAAAACATTTCTAACCTCAAAATCGATGTAAACATTGAAGTTGCCATTATCATGAATAAGTCAAAACATTTAAATAGTAAGGTATAGCATGTTGCATATCATGGTAAAGTTAAGTTTAATATGCACATTTTGGTATTAAACATAACTTTGTAACTTAATTAGTTTAAGAGCTATAACAAAAAAAACCAATTTTAACCTTGATTTTGCCTGTATTTTTGTAGTTTATACAATCGTTTGACTTGCTTGGTACCTAACTTAAGAGCCAAAATTCTAATAAAATAGTTTTTCTAGGTAAAAAATCATAAAACGACAAAAAACAAACATGTGTTATATCTAAATAAAGTCTTAGGTAGTAGGCGGCGTTTAGCGGCCGGCGTTCATTACATTAACTAAGTATTCGGTGTTAGCCACCGCCGTCATCATTATTTCTAACTTCTACTGCGCCAGACGTTTCGCTCATTTTGCAATGGAGCATCCTCAGTGGACTTGCTGAGACTGAATCAGTTAGAAGTTAGAAATAGCCAATTGACTGGAACTTTAGTTAGTAATGTTATATCGCTTTTATCAACCGATTGATTTCTCAAGCTGTTGTATTTCAAATGAGTACAGTATTCATTTTATTTGACACCTAACCATGTAAAGAAATTTTAAATACAGCAATACAACAGCTTGAGAAATCATTGTATCCACAGCAGATAAAATATTGCAAAGTCTTTGCAATAACATAATCATGACAACTGGTTTTCTCTCCCAACTCTGTTCTATAACAGCTACAAACAATTATTGTTATATTCTTATTTATGTTTATTTTTTGTCATTTTATGAGTTTTCACCTAGAAGAACTATTTTATTAGAATTTTGGCTCTTAAATTAGGTACCAAGCTAGTCAAACGAATCAGATAAATTACTAAAATACAGGCAAAATCAAGGTTAAAATTGGTTATTTTGTTATAGCTCTTAAACTATTTAAGTTACAGAAGTTAATCAAAAAAATGTTTATATTAATTTATCTTTTGATACTATATTTACTGTTAATATTTTGATTATTCATGCAATGTTTAATTTTTCCCAAAACATGTTTAAATTTAAATTCTGAGAATTATCATATTTATGGAATTATAGTTTACAATAATATGCACTCACATGCTATGTTGATTACAATTTTAAATCTACATTGGACATCTTCCTGGAATATGTAAGTTTGTCAAATATTAAGCAAAATGTGCAAAATATTTGCCTAATGAATTTTTTATCTACTTAGCTAAATTGGGAAAGGTTATCAGGAGCTGCTAAAGACAAGAGGAGCAAGACTGGATGAGATTACTCTCAGGGCGAAAATTTAAGTAGTATTTGCACATGGAAATTCTTTTAAAATGTTCAATTTACTGTAAATATATTTTATTATTTGTATAATTATCGATTTCTTTTTTGATAAGTATTTTTAATAATGTTATTTAATTTATGATCAATTTTGCATAACTACACAATTACCTTTTTAATAAAACAATTGTAGTTTATCTTTGAACTAATTTTCCTACTACATTGCAATTTTAAATTTAATTTCCTAAATTCAGTGTTTTTGGTTGTCTAATTGAGAAATTCTGAGTTACAAATACAGCAGGCAAATAGCTGATGTTTTTTACCATTCTCTAACATGTAAGTTCAATTGATTTTATCATGAGGTGTTTATATAATAGTTTTCTATATTTTAATGCTAAACGATTTCATTTCATTTATTCACATAGTTTAGTTTGTTGACTACATGTTTAAATGGCGCCCCGTAAATTCATTCGCTTATTTAGTGAAATTATATTTAGTTACGCGACGAATTTCATGTTCATATTGTTGCTCTTTTGTATGGGACTGTGTGACTAAAAATGTGAAAGAAGTGGTGCAACATATCAAAAAAAATTGTTTCACCAAAATGTCGAATTGTCTTGTGATTAAAACTATGTACAGTATGACCCACCTTTGTATTTTAAAATCTTGAGTTTTGACCCCGTGAGTTTCAGTATTAACACACCCTGTATACTGAGAATCTTAAAATATTTTTCCTGAAATCTCGTGATATCGATTTCCAGAGAATAAAGTTTTTTCATCTTTCTAGCTCTAATAGTATCCGTAATCCGCTTAGGACACTTTATCGCGGGCTAACCGGTTATATACAGCATGAGCGAACGCTGGACGGTGGACGTGGTAGAGCGTGTGGTTGCGCCTGGGGCGCAAGGTGGAGCGCCCCACAGAGCTACTATGCAGGCATATGGGAGAAGCAGCCGACAGCCGAGAGGGTGCCGTGATGTCATTCCAATGCATTTATACGGACTGTCTGGGGCTCTGCCCCAGCCCCAACCTAGTGCATCGCGGCGTCGCCCCCTCCACTCGCTACTACCGCGCCGTCACGCCCAGTGCATAAAATAACATGTTAACTGTTAAGGGATTATGTCGCCCAGTGGCTGCAGGCTGCGCCGGTTATGTTTTGGTTCAGACATTGATTTTAAATGTATAGTGTTCAGATTTTAAAGAACAAGTAGTTTTTTTCATAATCAAGCTTTCCAAGTTAACAATTGACCTCATAAATTGATATGATTATAACGGTAATAAAGCAGTAAATGAGGTTAAACTTTATTTAAAAAAAATCGCGGGACAAACTTCTGTTATCATACTACTTATAATGTCTGGCCGCGCCGGTAGCACTATGTGGCGCGGGCAGCGAGAGGGTGTCTAGTTGAGTGAGTGGTGTGTCCGTTGTGGGCAACCGTCTGCACGCGGTACACTAGACAAACTCATAAGCTGATTTTCATGTTGTTAATTGAGATAATCCCTCCCTCCCTCCTCCAAAAATCCCCTGGACCCCCCTTTTGCTGGAGGTTATTTCATATTTCATAACCCCCGGTGGTCTTCGCCCAGTTAAAATTCCTTAAAATATGCTCTGGTCACGCCAGACCGAATTAACTGTAGATCGAACAGCTGGTCTAGCGGACACCTACAGCTGATTATCAATCAGTGATGCCAACACAATGGACAAAACCATTATTGTTCCAATGAAAAATTCAAATATGTAGAATAAACGCTACTGGCACTTAAAACTGGTGGTACACCTGATTATTCGGACTTGATATAGCCTCATAACGGTTGCGGTGATGTTCAGTGTGTAATTAAGCATCCGCTAGTACCGAAATATTTTGGGTCAGGCTTCTTCTGATCTAGACGAACCGAAAACCGTCATGTTTTACCTACTACTTGTAACGGCAGGTTAATGCAATTGATAGTTTTCTATCAATACTGCAGTTGAAAATTAAGGTAAAAAAGGCTTCAAAATACGTTATTTTAGTATTCAATTTCACAAATCTTTGGCTGTTTCACACCCCCCAAACCCCCCGGTAGAGCCCTCCCGCTAAGTATACACACGAGCCGCTACTGTCATTAACACTGTTGTTTGTGATTTCCAGCAAAAGGTCATATGTTTCAACCCTTCCTAAACTGTCTACATTGTTTAGTAGGTAAGCTAGTAGAGATCGTTTCCTAATTAAATCATCTCATTTAGGGACATATTCCACATTCAGTAAATTATTTCCTAGAGACTCTCTGACACAATTGATGATGGCATAGACTGAGTTAATTCCACAGTCATATCCATTTCTTTGACTTTTAACATCCATAACTTTCAGACGGGTATTTTCAAGCCTAAGACAATCTGAAAGCTTTTCCATGACTCGTTAAGCATGACTAAGATTTATTGGGTTTTCTGAGGAATCATAGTAATAAAAACAGTTCTCTCTTTTATAATAAAACAGTACACTTACTGGAAGCAGTCAATGACTATGGGGATACGCAGCTGCCTAAGCTTCACTGCTCGGTACACTGCCATCTTGATGTCTCCGGGGATCTTGCCTTGATCCAGCCGTGAGTCCCCTGGCACTTTAGCATCCGTGATGGTCTTTAAACTCAATAACCACCTTTCTGAAAAACAAAAATAACAAATTAGGAGCCGGATCTTGTTACCCTGAAGAATTGTGTTCATACAAACAAATTTAACAATTATATTTTAACTAAACAAAATCAAACTCTTTGGGTTTGATGATAGGTCCCAAAATCACAACTACCGTATATACTCGAATCTAAGGCGCACTTTATTTACCATATTTTAGGCTCTAAAATAAGTATGCGTCTTTTATGCATTTCCTGTAATTATTACAAAGTTTAACCCTGTGGCAATATTATTAATACGATCAATTATAATATCATATCAAAGGACAATCATGCTGTACCATATATATATTTCTATTGAAACTCACAAAAGAAACACAAGATAGGGATTTGTAGGGTAAATATACTGTAAATAATCATTTTTCAATTTTCTGTCCTTTTCTTTTTAAGCTGTAATGACTGAAATAAGCTTTTAATGCTGCCCAAAAAATTTACCAATATCAAGCAAGAAAAAATGTTTCCTACCCAAGGGAAAATCCATTCCTGTCCACCTAGTCCAATGATAATGTTGAAGCTTCTATCATCTAGGTATCGTAAACATGTAATTTTTGTCATTGCTTTTTAAAATGGGTCTATGTTCCAATTAATGCAATTAATGTTTTGTTTATTATTATCTCTTAGTACTTTAGGCTACAGTTAAACATGTTAGTTTATAGCGCTATTTTCACCTAAAAATACATTTTGTAAGAATTTTGAAGAATAAGTATTTTTGAAGTTGTTAATGACAATAGTTATTACATACTCATTAACAATATAATATAAAAAATTGAAAAGTGTATAAAAATGTAGTGGTTTTAATAATCCAGAGCACTTACTTAGACCCGTCCCCATGGATCTTTATGTCATCGCCGACCTTGTGTTTCTTGAGGAAGGCTTTGAGTTTGTTCTCGTAGATGACGTGTGGGTCAGGCAGGTTCTGCACAAACACTGAGTGGTTCGGACTGTGTCCCGAGAGCATCTTCACTGCGTCGTGCTCCACACTCAGCTGGTTCTGCGGCTTGCGTGAGAAGTAGTGCGGGTAGAATGCCCCGGCCAACACCAACTGCAAAACAGATCCCACATAACACAGATTTCAGACCAAAATGCCTCATTTGTGTCCCAAGCCCGCCAGTTTAAAGTGCACACCGAGCATAACCCACACACAGATTTCACTGCGTCGCGGCTCATGTTCACACTCAGCTGGTCTTGGCATGTTTTGCATGAGAAGTAGTGCGTGTAGAATGCCCCGGCCAACACCAACTGCAAAACAGATCCCATACAACACAGATTTCCAGACTGTTATTGCGAGCATCTTCACTGCGTGGGTGCTCCAACTGGCTGGTTCTGCACTGGCGTGAAAAGTCGCGGGTAGAATGCCCGGCAAAACTGCGGCAGATCCCACATACACAGATTTCACTGTGACGAGAACATCTTGCTCCTCCACTCAGCTGGTTTGAAACTGCGTGAGAAGTAGTCGTAGAATGCCTCGGCCAACACCAACTGCAAAACAGATCCCATGCATGACACAGATTTCAGACTGTGTACCGAGAGCATCTTCACTGCGTCGTGCTCCACACTCAGGTTCTACGGCTTGCTGAGAAGTAGTGCGAGGTAGAATGCCCCGGCCAACACCAACTGCAAAACAGATCCCACACATGACACAGATTTCAGACTGTGTACCGAGAGCATCTTCACTGCTGTCGTGCTCCACACTCAGGTTCTCTGACTTCTGAGTAGTCGGGTAGAATGCCCGGCCAGCACCAACTGCCAGATCCAGCACCACAGATTTCAGACTGTGTGCGAGATGCATCTTCGTGGGTGCTCCACACACTCAGGTTTTCGGCGTTTGCTGAAAAGTAAGTCGTGTAGAATGCCCGCCAACACCAACTGCAAACAGATCCCACATGACACAGATTTCAGACACTGTGTTGAGAGCATCTTCACTGCGCTGTGGTGCTCCACACTCAGGTATTATCGGCTTGCTGAAGGTCAAGTAAAAGCTGCCGGCCAACTGCAAAAACAGATCCCATACATGACACAGATTTCAGACTGTGTGCGAGAGCATCTCCTGCGCTTGTGCTCCACAGCAGCGGGTGGAGAATGCCGACCAACACCAACTGCAAAACAGATCCCACACATGACACAGATTTCAGACTGTGCGAGCATCTTCAGCTCCACACCATGCCCCCGGCCAACACCAACTGCAAAACAGATCCCACACTTTGACAGAAGAGTGCAGACTGTGTACCGACTGAGATCACATGACACAGATTTCAGATCCCACACATAAGCACTAGAATGCCGGCCAACACCAACTGCAAAACAGATCATGACACTGACACAGCATCTTCAGGTGCACGGCTTGCAGTGCGGGTAGAATGCCCCGGCCAACACCAACTGCAAAACAGATCCCACACATGACACAGATTTCAGACTGTCTACCGAGAGCATCTTCACTGTGTAGTGCTCCACATTCAGGTTCTGCGGCTTGCGTGAGAAGTAGTGCGGGTAGAATGCCCCGGCCAACACCAACTGCAAAACAGATCCCACACATGACACAGATTTCAGACTGTCCGAGAGCATCTTCACTGTGTCGTGCTCCACATTCAACTCAACCAACACCAACTATTCACTGTGCTCAGGAGAAGTTGTAGAAAGACACCTGCCATGGTTTGAAAGAAACCTGATGTTTCTGTCTCACGGCCCACTACACACGAGAATTACAATAAACATGACAAGGCAGATGTAAAATTACAGTAAAATGAACACCAACTATAATGAATTTCAGACAGACCTTTAAAATCAGTAAGACAAACCTGTAAAGACAAATAAAAGATATGAAGAACTGATGGCGTACGAGAGCATAGAAAGAAAAATCCTTAATGAAAACAAAGTAAAGTGGATTAATTGGGCGAAAGGGGCATGGACAGTCTTTCTGTAGCGTTTCTGAATGAGACCAAAGAAAAGTATTTATAGAAAGTTCCTGAAGGATTTGCAAAATGGAAAATGTGTTTACTAAACAAGGCTTTGTATGGGTTGAAACAATCACATACAAACATTTACTAAAGTACTAGAAAGAAAAAGGACTAACACAGATCACTACCTATGTACTAAGGTATGATTTAATATGGCAAATTAGGAAAGATAATAGAAGAATTAAAGAAAAATTTTATAAAGTTGAAAAAGAACCAACAGATTTTTGGGAGTGGTTCAAAGAGATGATAGTAATATAAAATTGACACAGACTAAATACTCTAACCATATCTTAGAAAAGTTCAATATGGACAAACCAAAACCAAGTGAAATTCCTGGAACTGAGAGTAAAACAAGAAATGGAGAAATAGAAATATTTTCCATTTGGGAAGCAGTTGGAAGGTCATCATGGACAATCCAAGAGAGAAGATGTTAACACAAATTATGAAGTATGTATCAGAGAAGGAATCTCATATTCACCTCAGTAAAGTTTTGAAGGTGACACAGACTATGCACACATGTTATCTTCTGGCATCGAAGACAACCTTGTTGTTTCCACAACTGAGGCAGAATATATCTCAGCTGCATATGATTTACATAAAATCTCTAATGAAGAACTTATGAGCTGTTCATTGCAAGTAAACATGAATGTTGACAACCAGTGCGATTGCCTTGATCAAGACAGGAGTGTTCAACAAAAGAAGTAAACATATAGACGTGAGATATCACTTTATCCATGAGGAGAAATTAACATTGTATATTGTCCAACAGAAAAACAACTCGCAGACATTTTGACAAACCCTTGAACAAAGTGAAGTTTAAGAGAGTCAGAGACAAACTTGTGATTTGATGTTGAAGAGTGTTAAATATTTATAACAAATGTTGAAATTACGAGGGGATGTTGGAAATAATTAAACAACTTTTGTTATAGCTTATAGTACATATTATAAACAGTTAAATTATCTAATGATTTGTTAGTAACATATGGTTTGTTTTATATTTCTTAATAATGGACAATATGTTTGTTTATGTTGTTTATGTTTTTTAGAAGAATGCTTTATGACATGGTTCCTTGTAATGTTTTCCTCTAGTTAATATTAAAACTATAATTTTGATACCATTAAATAATTTTTTGTTTATTGAAGTAAAACTTTACATTGCTGTAACCTAGCCTGAAGCTTAGGCCTAGCTTGCTGCAGCTTACAATTCTGAACATATCATGGATAACGTAGTAACTTGTGTTGGCTTAAACTTGCTTGAATACTTGAATAAACTGACCGGAAACCCGGATAGACTGCGTCATACTATACATACCTGTGTTAAGCTATAACACAAATTTCGGACCTCATAGTTGCACACGTAACTTTGGCGATCATCTGGTTTTATTTAGCAAAGAATCCATAGAACCGATAACCAAAAAGCGGCAAATATTTTAAATTACCCATCCCTAATACCGTATATACTCGAGTCTAAGCTGCATGCGAATCTAAGACGCACCCATAAATTGCCCCTGAATATACAGTAAAAAACTCTACACCCTCGTACAAGACGCACCCCCGTTTTTTACAATGTCAACCGTTAGAGGGCTATGATTTGTCAGGCCCCTGACCCCTCCTTAGCAACCAGTCACATAATTGCCAGCTGCTGCTGTCAAGAGGAAAAAGCAGAACAAAGAATGCATCAGCGAGGAGAAGGAAGGCAGGTAGAAAGATAAAGGACCATCTGGGGTGGTGGGGTTTGGCGAGGTATTCTTTGTACAATTCGTTAGGTATAGCATGGCCGGTGGCCTTGAGATTTCCTGCTGGCCGCTTGTGCGCCTTAGATTCGAGTATATACAGTATAAAAAAAAATACACCATAAAATCAGCCAAAAATGCTCGAGTATTGATTTTATAATTAACCCTGATTCAAAACTACTCTATACCCTGCCGCAGCATATTCACCTTGAGGATGAGTCCCTTCTCGTTGTGGGACCAGCTCTGCTTGACTCTGTTGTTCACTATCGGCTCGATGTTGAAATGTCGCAGTCGTCTCCGGATGTCCTCCTCCAGTTTAGCCACTTCACGCAAATGTCGCACTTGCAACAAGAACCGCTTGCCCCAGCGCTCCTCACTGTTCGGTGTTCTCAGGAACCTTCCACTGCCGATCAACTGTCTCCAGTTCTACAACACAGTCTCAGGCTACAGTGGACTCTGCTTTCTAGATCAGATGATTTCAGTAAAATCTCAAAACGCAACTTCTCCACCTAGGTTGGGATTGTTCTTATTTATTTCTAGGTCAAAATAAATTACAGTAAAAATATTGTACACTTAAATTGAATCACAATGAGTTTAAATCTATTACTCCCTTAGCAACACACGCTCGGCTTGGAACCGACACACAAGGTACAGTTAGTGCCAAGTAGCATGAAGGCGACTTGCGCATGCGCGTAGATCACTCTTCCCTTTCCTATCCGCTTAGTACAGTCGGTGACAAGCAAACCTCGCTGTAGCTGTCACAACAAATACAAATAACATAACCTCATCTTGTTGTTTGTCTGCTTTTAAACAGAAGTTCTGGATTTAGCTTTAATACTTATTGCAAAACAACTGTTAAAAATAATAAAAAGAATCAACCAAACTGAATTCATACTATCAAAATAAACAACTATTTATGTTAAAGAAATAAAAAAATTATAATAGTTGCTGTTTGTAGACAAACTGCCACCTTGGTTTCTGTTGGAACGGACTATACTGAGCCGCGTGAGGGAAAAGTGGTGGGGAGCTGTCACAGCTGTTTATGTGACTTCACAGATTTTGGACAGGAAATTTCGGGACAGGAAGTAAAGAGAGCTCACAAACTTAATATTTCCTAATAAAACTAGAGCTGAGCAAGCTCGAAAGTTTTTCAAAGCATGGAAACTTATTTTCAGGACAGGAAAAGTTCTGCTTTTCTAAGGGAGTCATAGTTGCTCCTGCCAACGATCAGAAAATATATTCCTGTTGTTGAGTACATCAACCCACCTGGTAAACATTGAGGAATGAAATAGGGTCGCTTTCAGACGTGTCAGCCCAGATAAGTTTGTTGTTGTACGACTCCATCCTTTCCTTGAAAGGCTCGGAGAAAATGTTCCTCACTGACATGGCACATCCTGGAATCATAAAATCAACACTGAATCTAGAACATCTGGAATCTGACCCGTCTTCAGGTGAAAAGTAACCTAAAACATAACAACACATTAGTAAAAGAGCTAGCCTAAAAGTTATCACCACGAGCTAGCCAGTCACCCACCACCAAGCAACCTTTATTTCCCCTTTTCCCTCTTTGACTTGTTAATTTCAAAACAGCTAGCCTAGAGAAACCAAGAACGTCCATGGCCAGGGACAGCTGCAGACTGGTCCACTGTAACAGACAACACAACATTCCCTTCCATTGGCTGTGCATGGATAGGTATTTGTTGTGTTCTCTGTTGCAGTTGGTGGGTCTGATTCACATCTGTGATTGGTCCTTCACTGCTCCGAGCCAGCCAATGGGGCTGTCAGTCGGTCTGCAGTTGTCACAGGCCGTGCTTGGTTTCTCTATTTGTTTATTAATTTTGTAAAGTTTTTGTACATGTTGTATTGTTTTCTAGGCTAGCTGTTATAAAATTAACAAGTTTAACAGGGGAAAGAAAGAAGAACAAATATTAAGGTTGCTTGTTGGTAGGTGATTGGTCAGCTTGCGCTGATTACCTTTAGGCTACTAATGTTTTGGGTTATGTTTTAGGTTACTTTTCACCTGAAGACGGGGTCAGATTACAGATTCCAAAACGTGTACTTTTTGATCACTTAAAACCAAGGAAGAAACAAATGTCTGTAATGTTTTAACCACTGCAAATCACTGGAATACATGCAACCTTTCAAAGTTAAAGACCAAATTTCAATATGTTTGGCTAACAAAGGGTTTTAATAAACCCTTCCGCAAAAATTGGATGAACAAAATTATTTTTTAAAGTTTTTAGGCCTCTTATTTGGCTGGCAGGAATATTAGATGTAGAGATCATTTTGTTTCGACATTAAGATATCATAAAATTGACATCACAAAATGTTAAGCTTATTGTCAGGTTCACATTGAGTCAGGCTTTCTAATGATATATAATTTACACACTTTGATTTCGTTCAGCCTACTTGCTACACAACAACGGAAGTTAATTTCTGAACAGCCCTCGTAGTTAGGTAATATTTGGTGGAACTGTTAGCACTGATATTGGATACACATATACACCTACATTGCACATAGTCAATTCAATCAGATAAAAACCAGCTCTGCCTTTACGCGGATGACTCTAATCTCATAACGTCAGCAAATTCATATCAATAATTGGAAATACATTCATACATAGAAATGTCAAAAGTACAAGATTTCTTTAACAACAACTAACTTAATACTGAACAAACAAAAGACTAATTTCATATCTATTTGCATCAAGCAGAATAGGAGCGATAGAGCCTTTCAAATTTTGATTGATAATGAGAGTATACAAAAACTTGACAGCACCAAATTTTGAGGACTTAACATTGATAAGCACTTAAGTTTGGATTCCCATGTCGATCATGTCCTAAAAAAAAGTGATTTTCTGAATCTTCGCTTTGAAAAAACTATTCTGTTTATGTAACACACAAGTTCTAAAATCAGTGTTCCACGCCTACATTCAACCTCATGTATTGTATCGAATATCTGTCTACGGAGGCACAACTATCTCAAATTTGAACAAAATTCTGGTATGCCAAAAAAAAGCTTTAAGGGCTATGTTAAATTTAAAAGATTTGGAATATGCTTCAATTTATTTATCAATAAATATTAATAAAAATCTTAACTTTTACAGTCTGTATATTCTAGAATCTATCATGTATGTCAGGGAAAATTCAAGTAATTTAATAACACATAGCAGTATTCACAATTATAATACCAGAAACAAAAATACTTTCGTCTTACCTCATCATAACTTTTTGAAATACATACCAAGAGACATAATTATATTGTATTAATAATAACATTAAATTTAGAACCAATCTAAAAGAGTATTCGATTAATAATGCTTCTTATTCTTTCAAGGAGTTTTAATTTTACTCTAAGAGTAGTTAAAATTGTCATTCACTGTAGCATATACAGGGTAAGGAGTATTTGAAGGAAAGGTGATGTTTGACACTATTCAACATGTATGCATTTGTCCATTTATGAATAAAGACATTTTGAATTTTAGTGGAATGCCTGACCAGTACTCACCCATTATGATGGATTCAACCAAGACGTCAAAGATGTGGCCGAGCAGGATGAGTTTTGTGATGTGGATGTCAAGAGGCAAGGAACCCATGACCAGACCGATAAATGTCAGGTCTCCGTCTTGGGGATCCAACTCACCTCGGCAGGTAGTAAGTAGAGCGCCAATCTGCAAGCAATCCGCAAGTACAATCCGCAAGTACAATCCGCAAGTACAATCAACTACAGCAGTTACGTATCAATATAATATATACAAGGGGGTACCCAAAAGTATCGGGAATCGGTCGATGGCGAGGTGGGGAGCGCATAGTTCAGATTTTGGCTGATAGGGGATGAAAGCCAAACTTTTCCTGAGTTCAGTGCACTCGGTGTGGCCAGTCTGAGTGGCTGTGAAGAGGAGCTGTGTGCGTTTTTCTAAAAGTAGTTTTTGTTTTGCCTCGTTTTGTTTTGATGGTTTAATTAAATGGACAAAGTTCAGCAGTGAGGTTTTGCTTTTCTCGGTAAGATCGCTTCAGAAACGGTTGCAATTATCAAAAAGCTTACAAAGACGATGTTTTGAGCAAAACCAGAGTGTAACGAGTATTTTTCTCAAATTCAAGATGGCACCATGTCGATTGAAGACAAGCCTCCTCCTGGACGACCTTCAAATTCTCGGACTGGTGAAATTGTTCAGAAAAACCGTCAATATTGCAAGAAGACCGTCGGAGGACCATTGGAGGACTTCTTTGCTGTCTGGAGTGTGTTAAAATTCAATTTAGCGAATTTCAACACCCTCCAGACCTAAATTTTGGCCATATGGAGATTGGTTCTTTCATCGTGACAATGTGCCTGCCCACGTAGCCATCTCAGTGCGCTAGTTCTTGGCCAATACCAGCATGACCACCCTTCCCTACGACCCATACTCGCCAAATCTTGACCCACACGACTTTTTTATGTTCCCCATAGTGAAAAATTACATAAAAGATCGCCGTTATGACGAAAATGAAGGAGTGAAAAAGCAAACGAGGATGGAGCGTGCAGCCATTCAGACTAAGGGGTATGAGGGGTGCTTAAAACCATGAGAGCATCGAATGAACAAATGCATTACACTAAATGGGAGTATACTGAAGGTATACATGTAAATTAGTAAAAAAAATAATAAAATCTGGGTTTTATAATGAAATTTTGTTATTTTTGGGTTCCCCCTCATATCTGAGGTTAAAACATTATTACACGACACTTCAGGATCTGGTATCTGGCCCTGTCTCCATGTGAAAAGTTACCTAAACACCAACATCAGTAAAAGAGCTGGCCTAAAAGTTATCAGCACAAGCTGACCAGTCACCACCACACCAAATAACCTTAATAAGTTCATTTTTTCTTCCTTTCTTTACACTCCTTCCCTTTTTAAACTTGTTAATTTTATAACAGGTAGCCTAGAAAACAATAAACATAAACAATACCTTTACAAAATTAATAAAATCAAAGCAAAATAAATCAAGCACGTCCACAACCAGTGACAGGTGCACACTGACTTACTGCCTGACCAGGCAGCGTCATTGGCTGGCTCGGAGCAGTAAACGACCAATCACAGCTGTGAATGAGACCGACTAACTGCAACAGAGAACACAACAAAATATACCTATCCATGCACAGCCAATGGAGTTGCATTTGCACTGTAATAATGTTTTAACCTCAGAAATCGTACCATCGTCAACAAAAAACCTCAAATGAGGAAAAATATAATATACAGGTTGACACACGGGAAACGGGCGTTTTTTAAATGAAAAGTACAAAGCCATTTTCAAAGATAAACCAACTTTATTTGTATAGATGCATAGACTAGGACTTAGAATTTTGTAAATTTCCTCATTTCCTAAAAGTTACGGCACTCATATGATTGCCCACGCACCCGGATACAGATGTTCAGTCTTTTGGTGAAATCATCCGCGCTCCGGGTCAACATGTTTGGTTGAATCGACTGTATCTCTTCCCTGATTGCTTGTATGAGGTCTGCTAGAGTTTGGCGTTAGTGAGAGTAGATACGTTCTTTCAAATATCCACACAGGGAGAAGCCACAGCAAGACAAATATGGTGGTCAGGGTATTTCACCAAAACGTGAAACCTGCCGTCCGGAAAACATGTTTCTGACAGTAACCATTTTGAGGCAGTGGTGATGTGCGCTGTGGCACCATCCTGTTGGAAGAACACAGCTGTCATGTTCGTTCTTCGCCCTCGGAGTTCTGGTTTGAGAAATGTGTTCAACATGTAGACATAAGTTCACGGGATAAGTTCACCGTGACGGTAACACTATTTTCTCGAAACTCTTTTCAATGACAAAACGAGTTTATTCCAACAAACCACAAAATTACAACAGTATGATTACAGTTTGGAATGAGTACCAACCACTTCTCCAGTAATGTGGTTGGGCCTTACACTAAGAATAAAACAAAACATGTATCTTATCAGATCAGAGTCCAGTCCATTGTGACTTTCACTATCACTCTGCAGCTTACTGTAGCGGTATATACATTACAGAATATAATTATTGAAAATTTTATGAAAATTGATAGAAAAGTTAAACATGTTTGTTGAAGAATTTAGATATGGAACTTATAGTTTAAACTACCTTACATTACTAATAATCACACGAGTGCCCGATTCAAGAATTCAATATTTTCCAAACCATACAGCCATTTCTTTAGTTCAAGGCAAAACACTTTAACATTATTACTCAGTTTTAATTTTGGTGAAAGTTGATTGAAATAATGAGGACCTAGATATAAAATTATTTTTTAAAAATATGCTTTCTTACTTTGGGTTTGATGAAAATCCGTTGAGAATTGATCCTTACTCCATGTTGGTTTCAAATTGTACCTTTATTACCGCTTCTAATGTAAAATAGTTTTAACGTCTTGAAAACGAACAAAGACTGAACAGGAGGAATCTTTAGCTCTAGAAATAGTGGAAATGATGAACATATTTGCAAAACATGTTTTGTGAAACTCTGATTACAGAACAGAAATCTGTGCTAACACAGAAATCTCTACGAAAACCAACAGCAATGAAAGAGCTAATCAAAATTCGTCCGTTTCCCGTGTGTATAAAAGTAGATTTTATATAAATTCAAATTAATTCATACATAAATTTTGGCTAAAAAAACATTCCAATTTCTGAAGTTGGTTTTTGGTTCCATTGGTTCTTCGACCAAATACTCGGAATCAAGAACTAATTTTTGATACCGTATATACTCGAATCTAATGCGCACTTTATTTACCATATTTTAGGCTCTAAAATAAGGGTGCATCTTATGTGGTGCACCTTAGACTCGCACAATAGGATGAAAATATTGGATTCATTTGAAGAGTTACAAATGCATTCAAACATGGACAAAAACTCAGCAGAACAAAACCTGACAAGTATTTAGATCAGAACCAAAAGTCAGCAGTTAGGACGGATATTATTGAAGCCATAACCAAACATGACCTCTTGACAAAAAAACAAAGATTTATTTCTATTAAAACGAAAATCCACAAACCGGTAAAAAAGGCGACCTATAATTTCAAGTTAAAAGTTTAAAAGAAAAAGACATATTTTTAATTTAACTTAAAAGTAATACCATTGTTAAACTGGATAAACAAAATACCTTTTTATACAATGGTGACTACTATAAACAACTAGAAGGTACAGCTATGGGAAATCCCCTTTCGTGTTTTATAGCTAACATATTTTGACTAATTTTGAAACTACTGCTAAACAAACCTTTCGATATTTTCCAAGGTTTTGGGTGCGCTATGTTGATGATATTTTTGCCGTGTTCAACAAAAATGAGAATCTAGGAAATTTCCTTGAAACACTAAACTCAGTATACCCTACAATACAGTTTACCCATGAAACCGAACAGAATAGTTTCATTCCTTCCTTGGATGTATTAGTAACGAAAACTGAAAACGGATTACTAGATATAGATATTTTTAGGAAACCGACACAAAATGATCGTTTCATACCAAATGATTCTTTTCATCCACCGAACCAAAAACAAGCTGCCTTCAATTCATTAATTCATTGACTTTTAAAGACTCCTGTTTCCCCAGAAAACTATGTCAAAGAAGTCAAGAAAATCAAAGAAATTGCTTGATTCAACGGATACAAACCGCAAATAATCGACACAATTAGACGTAGGAAGAAAAGAAATGTTAGTTTGAAAGTTCATAATAGTGGCGGAGAGCAATTAAGTAATAATTTCCTTTTACTTAAAAGAAAAGAAAATTGGACAGGAAGTTAAGAACAACCCTCATGCCCATCAACACGACAGAAAATATCTAATGGAGAAGCATTAATTACGGCCCTTTTCAAAATTTATAAAACGAAGCTTTAAGAAACACACTAACATAAATACGTATATCGTTTAAATAAAAAAATCAACTAAAATCACTTCTTGGAAATCCTAAAGACAAAATCATTAGTGAAGAAAAATCAGGAATTTATGAAATGCCCTGTAAAACCTGTGACAAAAAATACATTGGACAGACCAAGAGGAAACTCAAAATAAGATTAAAAGAACATGTCAACCATTTAAAAAAAAACCAAGAAGAAAAATCGGCAATCGCGAAACATTGTTTAGAAACCGGACACCATTTTAATGAAGTTAAATTATTACAAGAAGTACAAAATTTGAGATATTTTGATGCAGCAGAATCCCTACAAATACACAAAAATAAAGATTTTCTAGTCAACAACGAACCAGGCTTATTTCAAAATTCTCCTTTCCTTAAATTATTTTAACTAACTCTTTATAGTATGTCAATACAATCTTTTTATTTTATTTTATATTTTTAAGTTTATTTTTCTAAAATCTATTTGTCATATGTTTTATACAATATTTTTATATTTAAATTATTTTTCCTTCAGTTTGGGTGCCTCTCTGAAGATGAATACATAGTATTTGAAAGGCCTCAGATTAATTAAACAACTTTATTAGATTTTGTGAAGTAATTTTTAAATTATATATCCAATAAGAAGAGCTTCATCTCTCCATGGACAAAAACGTTCCGGTAGGCCACAAGAAAAGTAGGAAACCCAAGAACCACAACATAGTTGCGTATTGCATTGCCTGTTTTGAAGAGTGGAATGGAAGAATAGTTGAAAAACACAGGGAGTGACTAGAGGGGACTCAGAATTGCTTTTTATTGCATTTGTGTTCTCCTTCCTTCTCTCCCACCCCCTTGTCTGCAGGTATAAGAGGGTTAATAAAAAACTAGCGCTTGGAAATATGGGTAAATCACCAGTGGCAAAAACATGAACTAACTGACTACAAAGAATAGTCCCTCGCCAGACCCCAGGTGGTTCTTTCTCTACCTGCCTTCCTTATCTTCTTGTTGTTGACCCTTATATGTTAATTTGATAATTATTTCAAACCCAATATTTTTTGTGCTGCGGGAGGGGCAGTGGTGGACATAGCAGGGCGGAGTTGGGAGGGGGAAGGCAAGCGTGATGCATTCTTTGTTTTACCTCTTGACAGCTGCAGCTGGCAATTACGTCACTGGTTGCTAAGGAGGGGTCAGGGGCCTGACAAATCAGAGCCCTCTAATTTTTGACATTATAAAAAACGGGTGCGTCTTAGATTTGCATGCGGCTTAGACGGTATATACGGTAGGTTAAAAAACTACTTTATGTGAAATAACTTTTATAAAAGTCATTTGTGATTGTTGTCAAGCATTCAACCGAAATTTTGATCAATTGCAACAGTTATGTTTATAAGTATAATTCCGGTTTGCAATTTTTTTGTTTCTATATCTCGAAATATCAAAATCTCGCACACCTTTAGTAGCCATGCAATTTTGCAGTCCTAAAACTGTCGGGACTTGTCCACCTCTACCAAATAAAACATGGACGGGGCAAAGGCAAAACCAACCTCTTTGAGTTTGAGAATGGTCTTCTCGTAGTTTGACAGATCAGGAGGATCCAGGGCACTGCTGATCAGTTGCAGTGGACAGTGGTCTTCCATCAGCTTCTTACACTTGAGCACTATTGCCTCCAGCGGACATCGTTGCATCTCCGGCAAACACGCCCGGTCCATCTCGTCCTGGAACCCGGATAAAGTGGAAAATGCAATATCACTCACCACAGGCTTGAGAGTGGGCACTCCAGTGAACACAGACCAAGTTTCTGCAAGTTTAGGAACATAATTTTCCTGTATGACTTCAGGAAAAAAATTGAATTAATTTGAGAGTATGTAATTAGGTAGTGACAGCTTTTCTATGTGAGGGAAAATTATGGGGAGCTTGACAGTTGGAGCCATTACAGTGCGTAAGCATTTCCCAGAAACAGAACACAACCCAGTTGGACAGATTTAGCATGAGGGGACTAGTGCACTAGTGCTGTACCTGGTAAAAGCGTAGTGGCACAAGTCGGTACACCCTGCCGTCTTGTACACGCCCTACTCGACCCTCTCGCTGGATACAGTTGGTGTGTGAGGCCCAGGCAAGCTGCAGGCTCGAAAACCCGGTGACCGGGTCTGAGACAAGGTGCTTGGTCAAGCAGAAGTCGATCACTGCAAACACAACATGTTCTCCATTCAAGTCCCAAAATTGTTGGAATTTTTCTGGAAATTTCAGTTCAGTCTTGGACGACGAGGAAAAAAATATACAGTACGACCTCACTAATTCGCCCTTTTCGGGATCGGAAGTGCCGGATTAGTGAAAATGCTGGACTAGTGGAGGTTCACCAAAAAAGACTCAATTTGGCGGAAATGATCTTTCTTACGTTAGAGGATGATTCTTTTTCTTCCTTATGGTCATAAATTTTTGATATGCCGATGTGAATTCCTATGATAGAGTAGAGCTCTAGCTTATGGCCACTTCCTAATCTTTTTTAAGTCACGTACTTTTTATCTATTGTCAAAGTAACATATTTACGCTTTTGCAACATCTCACGGCCCGTACTGAACAGAAGCACATATTAGCAATAAACAACGCACACTTATCTGGCTGTCTGCAGTAAACTGAAGTAATCGATACAGACGACATACGTTACGAGGTTTACAGACCAGAAGACTTGAAAACGGGAGGTTAGTTGATTACGGTTGGTCACAGCGCCGGATTACTGGATGTGTCGGAGTGGCGAACGGCCAGATTATTGAGACTGTACTGTATAGGACAAAACTATTTCTGGAAATAGACCTTTGAGAGAGGAAATATTTTTGACAATTGGAAATGCTAAATTGTGTATGAATGTGTACACAAACACATATTCATATTCAGCTCTGGAACAAAATGCATCATTCTGTACAAACCACAAGGATTCCGTGTAGTTAAGCAAATCAAGTTTGAGTAATGAGAAGTGACTCAAAGTGAATCCGACAGTATCCTATGCGACACTTTCTCAAAACAACGGAAGGTTTCTACAAGAAAATATATCCCACTGCTCCACTAACAGCCCTATTGACTTATTAAAAGAAAAATTTGACATTACCTTTTTGGAAAAGGTTTCCTAGAACTATTGTTTTGCTGCAACAGTTTCAAATTCAAATTCAAAATCCTTTATTTGGTTTACCTAGTCAACAAAAATATTATATTAAAATATAATAAGATTTTGGTGCATGTTGGCAAAATTTCAGTTTCTATTTCATCTTTCAGTTTTTTATAGTAAACTAACCATATTTGACGTCTGGAATAGTGATGGAACTTTCAGCAATATTGGTAGATAAGATAACTTTCCGTTTTCCTTCTGGAGGGTATTTTCGCACTTTCTCTTGTTCATCTCTAGTGATTGAGGAATGCAGAGGACAAAGCCATAAATTCAAAGCATAATTTCTGAAAAATAAAACAACAAACATTTTTATTTTTAAATGAAATGATGTCATAGATAAGACCCCTAAATAAGGGTGAGCGTTGGATAACTAAACATTTGTTTGATAACTATTTATTGACAACAACCCTAAGTGGAAATAGGTACCAATCAAAATATGTACCTTTACAAAAGCTAAGCAAGGCTGGCAAGGACCTTGTTTCAGAAATTTAAAATGTGTTTAAGCATTTATTTAAAAGCATTTTGAATGCTACCTACTTATGGAAGGGAAATTCTTTAAAGTTTTGATGAATGAATCAAGCTCCCTTCCATTGGCTGTGCATGGATAAGTTTTTGTTGTGTTCTCTGTTGCAGTTTGTCGGTCTGATTCACGGCTGTGATTGATCGTTCAATGGTCTACGCCAGCCAATGGGGCTGTTTAGCGGCTGGCCAGGCAGCCAATCAGTCTGCAGCTGTCACTGGCCGTGCTAGATTTCTCTTTATTTATTAATTTTGTACCATTTTTATACATGTTATTGTATTGTATTCTAGGCTAGCTTTTATAAAACTAACAAGTTTAACAGGGGAAAGAAAGAAGGCAAACAAAATTAAGGTTGCTTGGTGGTGGGTTACCTTGTGCTGATTACTTTTAGGCTAACTCTTTTTCTAATGTTTTGTGTTATGTTTTAGGTTACTTTTCACCTGAAGACAGGGTCAGACTTCAGATCCTAAAAGGTCGTGTACTTTTTATTCACTCAAAAAAAATGGAAAACAACAGTAATAGTGTTAAACCTCAGAATTTGTACCATTGTCAACAACAAACTTCAAAGAAGGTTCTGAATGGAAATATAACTTTGGTTAACAAGTTAGTTGACTTACTTCATTTGATCCTCTTTAGAAAGAAACTCGTGAAGAGATTCGATCTGATACAGTCCTGGCAAGAAGATCAACACAGCTGCTCTTTGCTCGGAGGATTTCTTCATATCGAAATCTGCCTGATCGATCCGATTGAACGATTCCAACATGAACGCCACCAATGAGTACAGGTCCTCGTAACAGTTGGGATCTGCCTTTTCAAATGAAGGAGGAAGCTGAAAACATATTAGTACAAGACGTTGTTAAACTATTTTCAAACTCTAATAAAATGTCCCAGAGTCAAAGTTACTCTAGCCAGTAGCTTTAAGAAGCGCTATAGTTACTGTTGTGATATAGTCTTACCTACGCCCAGTGTTTGTGCTAACCAGGATCTTCTATACTCTAGCCTGACCTCGGAGAAAATGAGATGCAAGACAATCAGGAAGAGAGGGTTAACACGTTTGATGAAATGCTAAAATGCTACAAGACAAGTGAAAACCATACGTGCAAATTATACGTTGTTGAAAACCCTGACATATTGTGAATCCAACAGAGTGCTTGATGTTTAGAGAGCATACGAACAACTCTCTACATGTAATATTCTTGTAAGCCAAATACATAATAGCACAATTGACTTAAAAATAGAGTCCGGTCGGTTCTGAATCTTGGTTTTCTTTTCAGCCAGGTTTCGCCAGAATCTATGATTGATACGACAAACAAAATTTAAAATAACATGCTTCTATACCAAATCAGCATATTTTATATATAAGGAGGTCGGTTAAAACTTGTATTTACCTTCTTGGCGTCTTGACTCAGAGATTCCAGGTAATAGACTAAGACTTCAAATTGCCGTTTTGGTTCTATTTCAAAACAAGGTGCCGTCAGGGTGCCATTTTTCGTTACGGTTGCAAAATATTTGGCAAAACTCCAAGCATCAAGAGTTGCCGACATGAGAACCACCTGAAAAATTAGTGATTTATTTTTAAAACGGTGACATTGCTTGGACACAAAAGTGAGTCCCATTGTATGAGAGTGGTAGATAGGCTTATTTTGGTATAGAGATTTATTTATTTTTGGTCATTTGTGGGAATCTGGGGAAGTGTGAGAAGATTGACACCCTGAATATTGACACGACACCTATTTAATTGTTGAGACTTTTTGGAGTGATAGTACTTAGATGAAACAGCCAAGGGTAATTATTAAAGAGTAAAAACCAACATCAACTAAATGTTCATAAATTGTACCAATTTAAATTGTTTTTTAGAATTTTTCTTTTAACACAATGAAGTTATTAAAATTGTGATGTCATATTCAATAGCTAACAGCTGACAAAAGGTCCCAAAGGAAAACTGTCAAGGACTGTAGGTATTCTGTTCACCCTCAGTGCTCAGTGTGTGAAGTGGACTGACTCATCAGCTGTTTTACTCAATTAGCTGATTAATTATTTGTAGCTGCAAACATAATGAACTTGTTTTATAGGACAGAACTTAGAATATGCCATAAAAATGTTTGTGTTTACAAAAACGGGATCAACGAATTTATTAACTACAGTAGACCCTCGATAGAACGGACAATGTGGCGGAAGGGTGGTCCGTTTCAAAAAAATCCGACGATTACCGATAAGCATATCCTGGTGCATTAGGATCGATAAAAATGACTCAAGATAACGTAATTTGAAGTACAGATCGGTTAACTTGCTGAGCCACACCCTTAAAACCACTACTCTCGTAGGCAGTACTCACACTGAAGGAACTTATCCTGACAACTCCAGCATGTTTGCAAACTCAGAACTCAATGCGTAGTTCGTATACGGCGTTGTGCATTATATTGTCATTAAATATTGTTTAAATTACTAGCGTTTAACCTTGATGGTATGTAACAAAAAATATGTTTTTCACCGAGGTGGTCCGGACTATCGAGCGAATTAGGTCCGTTCACTGTACCTTGCAAAATCAGTAGGGATTTAACAATTTTGCTAAAATAAAAGCTCATAAATTTGTCTGCCCTAAAAATCTTTTAAATAAAACCTTATGTGGGCTTGCCCAAAAGAAAACAAATTTACTGGATATTTCAGGACCTGTCTGCTTCTAATTATTTAGTAACAAGAAAACTAATAACGCAACTGAGCCTTACCATTGGATATAAATATAATTTAAATTTAAAACGTAAGGCAATACTTTCAATGTTAATTTTCGAGGCCTTTCGCTAGCAAACCTTTCATTTGTATTTGCCTGTAAATGCTAGTGGCCTGGCAAATTAATTACTAGATGTATCAGCTTTAGTCTTTCAGTTTACTAAATAATAAGAAAACTTATGAAACTGTTTAGAACATAAATGCTATAAAACTGAAAAAAACCCAAAAGTAAAGTTACTAAAACTGTCAAAAAAGGGATCGGGAAGAGTTTCTCAGCCCTCTTTTCACGATGGCCACTCCCCGTGGTTTGTTTGTCACGTAAGCCGTTGGTGCATTCCATTGGTCGTCAGCTCCTAACACTTGAAAGCCAAAGCTCGAGTCCTGCTCGGGCCATCTATTGAAGTAGTCACCATGATTGCTATAACTAGTACACTAGTGTTTCGTGCAAGCTTGACCAGGTTACTGAAACGATAGCTTTTACTAGGTGTGAGAATGGCAGCATAGTCTAAAGGGTCAGCTGACAAGTTAGCGATTTAGGTTTAGCGGTTGTTGTGGGTTCGAATCCTGTAGGCTGTAGCAGGAGCAATCCATTTTAAGATTACTTACATGTGGTTTGGTGATGGGGAGGGTCCACTTTAAATAAACAGTGACTGACACGGGTGGAAGTTGATGGCGTAAGGGAGTTTAATATGGATTGCTCAAAACACCTGTTTTGCTACTTGTTGCTTTGTATAGAGGAGGAGGACACGTTTTTGTTGTTTTGGAGTCCATTAAATTTTCAATAAGAGATTGCAAAAGAGGTCATGTGAGAAAGTTACGGCTTAAGTAAAATAAACAAAAAAGAAGAAAAATTGTAAGTTTTAAAAAATTTGGGCCAGGCTTCAAAGTGTTAATTAATGACCCAATCTGGGGAACAGTCGCCCTTAGTTTGTAACTAGACTATACCTCATCACCCATCAAAACACTCATCACCATTCCATATTCACCTTAAAATACCCAAGAATGGTCGGTGTCTCAAAGCAATGTATTAAAGTATCTGACTTACTCTGACATTGGGCGAGTTACTGCGCAAGAACTTCTTAACAATCAACATGACAAAGTCCATGTCCTCCTCGCGCTCGTGCACCTCGTCTAGGATGATGTGTGTGAAGTTGTTGAGATTCTTGTCATGAATCAGCTTCTCCAAGAGAACCCCGGTCGTGCAGTACAGCAGACGAGTGTCTTCACTGGTCTTCTTGTCCAGGGCCACCTGTCGTTCCACAGACAACAGTCAGTTACTGTACTGCAGAGGCAGCTCGAGGACCCGGCAACCCGGGCGGCCAGCCAGGGGCGCAAGGAGGGCAGGATTTTTAGGGGGCGCTGGGTGCATGCAGCTAAAAAGAATTCTTATAGAGAGAAGAGGGAAAAGACTTATAGAGAATTAACAACACCAAACGACAAGGAAATTGTATTTTTATACTTTATTAATTAACAATGCGAAAGAGTGGACTGCAACAATGGAGAGTACATATGTCATGCAAAGCGTGAGAGGAGTTATTGCACGCAGCCACTACTTCAGTCAAAACACTCAAAACATAACTTGCAGGCGCTGCCACAAGGGCCGACCAACCACCTATCCTTACCGTCCATCCGTCCACGGTTCAACAGCTGTTTACTCTTCAAGTTGTAAATCGAAAAATAGTTCCTCTTTTGTTTGTGACATGTTTCTTTCTATCTCAAGAGTTGGGAGAAAGTGAGGAAGAGAGTCAAGCAAGAGAGTCAATCACAAGATGTTGACATTACCTTGCCTTTATATTCTTGACACCTGCTTTATTTTAGATCAAAATCGACCCCATAAGAGTGATATTCTTATGAAACTAGAAGAAAACTACCGAACTTAAGGCACAGAAAACGTTTGCCTTCTCAGGCAGGAGTTCAACTTTCAACCGGCTACCAAATTACAAAAGTGCTTGTTCAAAACTCTTAAAAAACAGTTTTTCGCAAAGCATACAACACAGCGATTCTTGAAAACACCTTATTAGTTACTTATTTTATTACGGTTCCCCAGATCTGAAAATGTGACCCCACTTAGAAGAGGTCCACACTTATAATAAGTTAGGACACTTCTAATATGACTATCCATATTCACATTTTGTTCTTATGTTAATTAAACTACTTTTGCTGAGGTTATTTTTCCTGTATATATGTTTTAGGAAATTACTACCGACACTCAAGTGTCCTACTGTAAGTTGCCCATACCACTTCGGTACTGTAGCAATATAAGAACAAATAACAAAATTCGCAACATTTGCCAACACGTATGGAGATATTTTACTTTAGCTGAAACTAGTGAGGACACTTGATGCAACGCAATATTTGTTGCGTATATCTTTCTCAGGCAGGAGTAAACAAAATCCAACAACTTTTAAGGAACAAACAGTTCTATCTGAAACCATCTAAGCTTACCAAAATCTCTGCCCTGGCCAGTAGTTTTTACTATTAATCACCATCTTTAGAACCTTTGCCCTATTTCTCTACTCCAAGTTGATGATCCACGCCTATTCTCCCCTTCAGCTGATCTTTTCGAACCTACTTCTTCATCAAGCACAAACCTTCACTACAAGTTCTAAAAACAGTTTTGCCAATAAGCGCAGAAGCATTTTACAACACAGACGAGTTTATGGCACATAGCTGGGAAAACGTGGAAAACACTAACTGATAAAAGAGCTAGAGTGGACAATTCGATTGAAAGAGAGCGAAAGTGAATGAACAAAATGTATGTTTGAATGGGACTTCATTGTCAGTATGTATGGAAAATTTTATAGTTATTCAAAATAATAGTTGACGACTGCATAACATGTAAATGTTTCCGCAATAAATGATTTATTTATTTATTTTAGGGATGGGTCGGTTCCGAATAAGACAAGGTTGTGCTAAAATTCTTACAAATAACTTTAATTACATTTTAAAACTTAAAAGGCATATAAAATAAATAATACCAGCCCGACTTTAAATATAATTCAAAGTTATAATACAACTTTTCTTAAAACTTTGTTTTTAAAATTTTTGTTTGTTATGTTTTAGATTATTCCAATCATCAAAGTGATTGTAAATCATTTGGAAATAACAGCTGAACCTGGATCTGGGCTGCAAAGCTTCAAACATGATCTCCTGACAAACATCAAAGTTAGATTTGAACCGTTCGAAATAGAACAAAATGATCTACTGGGCCCAGCTACACTTCTGGATCCACGATTTAAGAATAGGCCCTTCTCCAGTGAAACTGTTGTTCACAAAGTAAAGAACACAATTCAGAATGAAATGAAGACGATCATTGACGAGCCACAAGCAGAAGTGTTGGGCCCATCGACAGCTGCTACACCTCAACACACTTCAAAGGGGCTCTGGGCCAAGTATTCAACGCTCTTCTCTTCTGAGACTTCTCTTCAGTCAACAGGTATCGAGGATGAGCTGCAACAATACTTGGTGGAGACAACAATAGATCCAACCTGCAATGCTGAGGAAGTTGGTCGGTACTGGGCAAAGAGTCCCTACACAAAGCTGAAGAAGCTAAGCCTCAAGTACCTGTGTGTACCACCAGCTACAGTTTTCAGTGAGAGACTATTCAGCACTGCTGGAAACATCAATGACAATAAACGCAACCGACTCGACCCAGAGAGGGTTAAAATGCTAGTTTTTCTCAATAAAAACTTAAAATAAGGTGGTGTATGTTTAAATCTAATAGGCCTTTCTGTGTAAACTGTAGAGGTGTGCGAGAGCAGGTTTTTTTAAGGTTGAGACGAGATCGAAGGAATCAGCCAAAACTTCGAATCGAGATCGAGACGAGAAATTTTAATTTTGATAATTTGTCCCCCCCATTTGTATGTTTTTGCTATTATTAAGTAGTTTGCTTAGTTGTTATAGAATATGGTATGTATTGTAATATTAAAAGTATAATGCGTTTTTATTTTTTCTGAGTGCTCTAATAGTATTTTACACATAAATAAAATGTTAGTCCAGTTTTTGATTACTTATAATAATTATTTTATCATTATTTTACATTTAAATGAGTGAAAAGATATAATGTCAAGCTGTAGCTAGCTAGGCCTAAGCTAGACCACACAAACAGCAATAAAACCTAAAACATTACAAATCAAATTAAAAATTTAACTAATCAGAAAATATTAAACTAAAATATTATGGTTATGACATAAAGATTATTGATATTCAGGTAATTGTTAATTATTGTTCCCATTCCATCCTATCACATCAAGTTTCAGTTAAGCCAGCCTACTAATACCCTAACTTGTACTGACAATCACAGAGTTCTAATTTGAGTTTGCTAGGCTGTAACACTATAAAAATTAAAATAAAGTTAATAGTGCAGTAAAATATCGTTAGGTATGTTTCAAGTGTTTGAAAACACAACTTGTATAACTAAAAATGAGTAAATCAACAAGCTGAGCTTACGCCTTTTCCCAAAATATGTCAGGTTAGGTTCTGAACATAGACAAATGAGCGATCTCCGTTTTGTAATAAAAAATTGGATTGGTTACTATCTAAAACTTTTTATGACCATTTTCTTTATTGCAATACTAAAACCTTAATAAATCACATCATGTTTGTTTGTTTGTAACACCCAAGTCGAAGAAAGTACTAACAGACGACAATAGCCTTGCGATCAGTTAGTAATGTTTTGCGATAGATCAAAGGTCAAACGTTCGATCTTAACTGTTGTTCCGATTACTGCGGATGAAAACAATAACGAATATTGCAACTATCTATGCAACTAGTGACTAGTTGTGTATGCTAGCTGTTATTTTCCGGCTGGAGCCCATTTTGTGGCGTCAGCCAACTTGACAAGCTTGTTTACTTCGTAATATAAATATTGCATCATTCTCTTATCTCGTTTGTTCTCAGTCGCTACTGGACATCGATGTTACCTAGTACGTTGTTCAAACTGCTGGCACTTAATATTTGGAAATAATCTTCTAGTTTACAGCGCAAATTGTGTTTCAAATAACTTCTAGTCAATTTTATGGTATTACAAATTTTGTCAGGTTTCATTTTTTTCTCGTCTCAAACTTTTCAAGAATAAGAATTCTCGTCGATAAAAAAAAATTCTCGTCTCGATATCGAAATTCGAGATCTCGCCCACCTCTACTAAACTGTAAATAAATTATGTCAATTTTTTCATTTGAAAACTGTACAGTTATTTAATATGTCCTGGTGGTCATCCCCGACAAAAGTGGTCCGCAGTGTTTAGCTACCCGAGTTTCATCTATTGAAGGTTAGTCTTGGCACTAGTTTAAACCTAGTCTAAATAAACTATAATTTTCATTTTATATTAAAATATAAACTACCGAATATCAGTGAAAATTTAAACATTTTAACCTAAATATTAAGTAACATTTATTCTTGTATCTATTGATTCATTTTTAATTTTCTATTATTATTTGGTATAACATATTAATGATATAATAATAATAATATATTTGCTGAAGACAATACAAAATATTGCGTAGCAAAAAAAAACACAAATTACAATACAATAAAATTAAACATTCACACTCACTCACACTTACATGATTTAGCACTCATTCCACATTCACACTTAACATCAGACCTGGCTTTGGGGGAGGAATTAAAATATGATTTAAAGAAATTATTTGTCCGAAGATCATCTATGAACTCATCCACCGAGTAATAAGCTTTGCTTAACAGCAACCGTTTTATTCAAGATTTAAAAATTTTGGTACTTTTAATTTCTTTTAAATTTTTAGGAAGGTGGTTGAAGGGTTGTATACCTACTTGCATGGGTAGTTGTTCAAATTTAGAAGTTCTATGTTGACAAATTTGCAAGTGGTTCTTTCCTCTTGTGTTATAATCATGAGTGATTTTAGATTGAACCAACATTTTATTAGTTTTACAATACAAAATCACTTCTAAGATATAGAGACAGGGAAGTGTCAACAAACCTATTCCTTGAAATATGTCTCGACATGATTCCCTGAAACTTGCTTTATATTATACGTAGATATATAATGTATATTGTATACCTTAAATTATCGTAAATGAAACGTCAATTGAGTTAAAACCATTTCTGTGCAAGAACTGAAGGGATGAGAACACCTGTAATATGTCAAAAATATGTACGATATTAACAAATCTCACTTATTCAGAATCTTAAACTGCAAATGAGAATGAACAGCAGGAAAATAGTTATAGCCAGTTTGAAACTTCCGAACAAAATTTGTTTTAACCCTTCCCAAGCGGAATAACATTTTCCTATTTTACTCAAAAAGCGTAATTATTTCAAAAACTAACATGTAATTTTCTCAACGTGAATTTTCTTTTTGATTTAAGGATACCACAAGGATAAAAAAAAAGTATTCAAGAAATAAAACGTATAATTTATTTTTATACATTTTCAAAATTTACAGAAAAAATTTAGAATTTTAATTGTTTATTGTGTTGAAAAGCTGTTTATTTCTAAAATGTAGTGTAATTGAAATTATTCTAACCTAAATCAAAACTAATGTATTCGCAGAAAATATAAAAAAATAAATAAAAAAGAAAATAAAAAAAATTATAATGGTGAAAAATAAACTCAATAATAAAGTTGAATCAAATATACATTTTATAAAAAACCTGTTTTATATACTTTAGTAAACCCCAAAGTACACAATTGGTTAGTCTAAAACACGCTACAACAAGAATCAAACAATAAAAACACCACACAGCCCCGTCACTCACTAAATAACATTGAAGCCCGAGGTGAGAATATATCCGTTTTGCGCGTAATAGTTGCGCTCAGACTGGGGCCCAAGCATGCCTCAGGAGACAAAGCCACAAGACGGACTATAGCCGCCAGTTCACAACAACGGCTGTTTGGAAAGACTATTACATTCTCCTGAACTCTAGCGGATCCTGTGGCAACTAGAATTTATTATATGTTAGTCAATAGAGTTTGAGGATATATCCGTCTGCCGCGTTTAGGCCCAATTCAGGTCTGAGGATATATCCGTTTCCCGCTCATATTTTGTATTTGTGTATCCTTTCCATTGCTTCAATATTAACACACACACATTGTACTAAATGACATAACAGAAACACGTTGGACAGACGACAGTGAGGTCAGGGCATGAACTTGGCCGAGTGTTCGGGAATCCACCCGAAGAAACAACCAATGAGAACGGACGAAGCTATCGAGAAAACAGCTCGCAAGCTTTGTGCGTTGTGAAGCGGAAGCGGCCTCCCCTCTGGAGGGTAAATGGACCGGTCCGATTTCGTAATAGAACACCAGCTGTTTACCGGGCAGCTCCTGCTCAGGAGTTTGGCTTCTTGCCCGCAACAAAAGCGCAGGCGCTGGGGTTGCGTGGTTCTCATTCTTGTGGCGCTTTACTTTGAAACCAACAAATAGATTTAGCATTCTCTACGATGTAATTCATGTATTCTGTAGGGGGTTCACGTGCTCATATAGACGAGCCACCACTGCCGTATATATACTCGAATCTAAGGTGCACTTTATTTACCATATTATTGTATGTTTAAATGGAATTTCGATGTAACAAGTGAATGCAAAATTTAAGCCATTTGTATTTTTTTCTAACTTTTCCTTTTTGACGATTGCGATACAAAATATTTTGTAATATTTGCAATAAAATATTTTATTGTAATATTTTATTTTTAGGCTTTAAAATAAGGGTGCGTCTTATATACGAATGCGCCGTAGACTCAATAGGATGAAAATATTGGATTAATTTGAAGAAATACAAAAAGACTCAAAACATCGACAAAAAAATTCAGGTAGGCTACGAGAGAGGTAGGAAAAGTTGACTGTTTTGAAGAGTGGAATGGAAGAATAGTTGACAAACAGAGAAAGTGACTAGAGGGGACCCAGAATTGCTTCTTATTGCATTCGTGTTCTCTTTCCTTCTCTCCCACCCTCCCTTGTCTGCAGGTTGGGGGGAAGAAGAGAAGAGATGCAGTAGCATAGAAGTGGGTGATGCTCAACTATTGTTAATCAAACACTAGCGCTTGGAGATATGGGTAAATCACCAGTGGCAAAAACATGAACTAACTGACAAAGAATAGTTCCTCGCCAGACCCCAGCTGGTCCTTTCTCTACCTGCTTTCCTTATCTTCTTGTTGTTGATTTGATAATTATTCCAGACCCAACATCTTTTTGTGCTGTGGGAGGGGCGTAGTGGTGGACATTGCAGGGCGGGGATGGGAGGGGAAAGGCAAGCGTGATGCATTATTTGTTCTGCTTTTACCTCTTGACAGCTGCAGCTGGCGATTATGTCACTTCTTTTAGATACGAATCAGTATCAGCAAAGAACCGATAACCGAAATGGCTAGAGAACCGATAACCGACAAAAAATTGGAACCGACCCATCCCTAATTTATTTATTATCGAGCATTGATTATTCGTTTGAGTTGTGAGTAATTGGGGTGGAGGTGTATAGGGCAGGGCAATACTGTAACATAAGCTTTTCTAAACCAAGTAGAGCAAAATTTCGCACAAGGGCGGCTAAAAAGCAAACAGAGGAGGCCGTTCTAAAAAAATGACCACAAAATAAAATCAGCGATACTCTTAAAACAATTTTCCCATGCGCTCCGTTCTCAATTGAAACCTGCATGTATAAATGACTCACCTGGTATCCGACCAGCTGGCCCAGCTCCCAGTTGCGCTGTCTGCAGATGTGTTCTCCGATAGTGACGGCGGCGATGCGTCTAGGTTGCGTCACCACAATGTTGCAGTATACCTTCTTTTCTGCAAAATGGTCCAGGATAAACTGCGGTATCTGAGTACTTTTCCCACACCCTGTCGGTCCCTTGATCACGACCACTGGGTTCGACGCGATCATTCCTAAAATCTGAAATGTGAAATGCATTTTGTAATTGTAACCGAACGCACTTTGAACAATCTTAAATATAATCATAGAAAACAAAAAATTACTTTAAAATACGTAGGCTAAATGGTGTCTGTGTAAATTCACAACTCTATTCAATGCAGAAGTACAGCAGGGTATTAAAAAAGTGTCCCGATTTCATTATACTATATTTAATCCAGTATAAACCACACTACGATAACCTGCATACTGCATACCCATCAGAAAGAGAAAGTTATAAGTATGGTTTAGTACCACTTAGATTTGGCTGGATTCAAAAATCAGTGAGGTATGTTTACTTTATTGAATAACAATTTGAACAATTCTGAATTTTGTGTGGACACAGCTTTAACTGCTATTATGAGTGTAGTACATGCTCAGTTAGACCACAAAGTATTTTAATACCGTCTTGAAAAGTTGGCTTTTCTTTGTGCTCAGCCTTTTCAGAAAATTCTCTTTTTCTTTCATTAATCCTAGCTATCCCTTTCCTTTGAGTAACTTCCTTCTGACCAAATTTCCACGTAGGGACAAGGCAAGGAAATGAGTGATATTTAACGGAATCCTTAGACCCCTACAATATTGTATTGGAGTTGAGAATCATTCACTCCGAGCCAAGCCACCTTTAAATAATCGTGGTATTCTCTATCAAGCTCAAAATGCAAAGTAGAGTTTGGGTGTGTAAACTAGACATTACCCTGTTGCGATCACAGTGAATAGGCCTCAAGTGTGCCTCGGGCTCGACTGGCGCAAAGTTGTAGAACTGATACACTTTAGTGTCTTGTTCTCTGTCTAGGCTAGCCAGGTTAGGCACAGTACCGACAGACGTCAACTCTTCTAACTGGTGCATCTTGCTGGATCCTGACTCATCACACGTGACATCCTCTCGGGTCGGCTTAGATCTTACACTCTGCAAACACAAACTCAGCTTTTATACAAATAGAGGAACACTCATATACAAGGTGAGTTTTAAATATGCCCCCACGTTAACTTTTAAAAAAGGACAAATTTTAAAAATCCTTTGGGGAATGTAGATGTAGGATTTTGTGTATCAAGTTAGTTTAGTTGTACTTTGTGCCACCCACTCCCCACCCAAAACCGGGGATCATATGTGTATTGTATTTTTACATATTAATCAAGTATTTATAGAGTTATCTCTATCCCTCGAACGTGAATCTAATATAATCATTTTCTTTAATTTTAACCTATTATAATTTGTTTCAATTCTAATTACAATGATATTGCTCTTAAACAATTAAACAATAAAATTAAAATCTTTTAAATGTCTACTCGTAATGATTGCAAAAACGATGATGCACAGCATTCAATTTAAAAGGAATACTTAACTAGTATTTGAATTATAAAAGTTACCTCTAAATATTTGGCATCTTCTTTAGCCTTGAATTGATGAACATATTCGGCACCTTTGTGTTGTCGAGGAGTGTATCTGTTCACTGTGATTTGCTCTTTTGACTTTGCCACAAAGCCGTCCGTCTGAGCTCCTTTCACTCTAATCTTCTCCCCACTAGGGGCATTTAGATATGAAAAACTGGAAAATCCTGACTTTGTTTTCTGAAAATTAGAAACAATGTAATACAGTACAAGAATGTGATTCAGCTTGCAAGAGTTCTATTGTAACAGGTAGCTTAGTTCAGAGTGAGGACCGAGGGAAAGGTTCTCGGTAGTTGAGGAACCCTTGTCGTGAGCAAGACACTACAAAGCCGAGGATATCATCTTTGTCTGTGCAAAGAGTAAAGTTTAAAACGTTGTAAGTACGACATCACGGCCATGAACATAAGCAGGTGACTCAGGTGAGGAATTCCCTTCCACACCAACCCTCGCCTACTCGAGCAAGAAATATAACTTACCCATACCGTAGTGCTAGACCTGCATCATAGAGCATTCACCTATGGTATAAGAACAAATTGAATGATGCAGATTTAAACTAAACCCTACAGTGCTAGAATTTTAAAAAATGTACCGCCACCATTTTGTTGGAAAATCTCCATCTCTGTCATTAGGGATGCAAGGGCAGGAGGTGCAATTTATTGGGGTCCCTTCCAGCTACCAGATACCACAAAGTGTCACAATGTATAATCAGGCTCATTTTTCTTTCTGCCAAGTGAAGGCCATTTCTATTTTTCATACTAAATTACCAGAAACGCTTGTAACCACCATAGTAACTTAGTAAGGGAGGACTTGATAGTCCTAACTTCACCTGAATAAAGACATGATTCATTTCATTCCTGTCACTATAGGTTTAGCATAAAAAAGTGAGAGAGAGACACTAGGAAAAGTACTATTTAGAATTCAATCTTGTTACCATGGTACAAATAATTACCAGTGCCAGTAGCGGAAAGGTTGTCAACTGTGCACAGTATGTTGTTGATTATCAGACATATTACAGTCATGTGATTGCTAACAAAAGCGTGCCTCATGCAGTGGCATCCTTAAGTGAGCCCTAAGTTACTTCATTAAATGAGTTTTTCTTGATCTTTTTGCTGGAATTCAACTTTGCAGTCGTCCACCTCCTTAAAACGCTTATAGCTTATTAATTTATTATACTTTTTGGCATGTATTACATTTTTCTCATTATATTCTATTTATTCAGATTCATCTGAATTAACCAGTCACTTTGGGTCCAAAGATGGAGAAGAAGGAAAATTCTTAAAGAGATTTTTAAGCCAATTGAATTTACACCACAGTCCCGTTAATCCAAACTAGCATTTAGGAAAAAGTTTGAATTTTTCTAGGAATTTTTAAGACATTTATTGTTGTCAGAAGGAAGAAAGAAACAAGATATTAACTTTTAGAAAACATTTTAATGAAACAATTTGAATACAAAAAGAGTACAGATAGTTTGACTTGTTAAATCGTCAATGAAGCATTGCAACAGTTTAGAGAGTGACAGTGTTGGCGGCGGTGGTTGTGGAGGTAGGTGAGGGAGGGGCTGTCATGTGCAGTAAGCGACACAAACGTAACTACGACGCTACACCGGGACAGTTCCGTGTACTGTAATACCTGAGCATGCAGCAAACCTTACACAAAAGTATTTCAACCCTTCACGATGCAATGTCCTAACATTTATACAGTAGGCCTACTGATAAATAAAATATAATTTACGTTGGTGTTCTTGTTTAATTAGACGTTATTTTGCATAAAACATGTCAATTTTCGTTCAAACTTGTCATTTAGGGTCTTTTTCCGGTTAATCCGAACTTCCGAAGTAAGTCCGGTCCCAATTAGTTCGGATTTACAGGACTGTGGTGTATTAGTGTATGTAGGCCTACATAAAAATTGTTAACGATAGCGGTATACCATAAGCATTCCTCTTGGTTCTTGCCCAGGCTAACTGGACAGACAACGTTATTACATACTATATTTAACGTTGACTACTATATTTTATGATAAATAACTAACAAACCATATTATATACAAGGCGAGGGGCGGTGGAGAAAGATATCACATTTTCCTTTATCTGACGTGTACAGCTCTGCTAGAGAGTAGAAAGGATTTAGCTTGAGCCACTCAAATAGGCTTGATTTTAAGTTTCGGTTGCACGAGTCATGTAGGTTTATAAGTAGGCTATTAAATATCTTAATGGCCTGGGGATGGAAACTCTCTTAGGATTTCTGAAACCTACACCTAGCACAATTTAGATCTTGGCTATTTCTTATTACACGGTCATGTTTATCACCTCTCAACTGAAATGTTGTTAGAAACAGCAGGCAGCAGTGTTTTCTTGACCCAGGACCAACATTCTAAGAGCAATCCTTTGCAACGGCAGGACCGTTTTAGTAAATCTAGCATTACTCTAGATAAGAACTCCATACTCTTAAATAACATGGAATAATCCATGGTAGCAATCATCAGATAGGATTTGGTTATCTGACTTATTAGTTTCCTGTAGAGTAACAAAACTTTTGTAGGCTTCAATAGGTGATGATATTATTGATATAGTCATTCCCTGAAAACTTGCCAAGAGTTATACAGGCCAGATTTGATGAAAGTATCTGATCATAGTAAAGAAAGAGCAATAGAGCTCTAGGGTTAAATGGACCTAGCCAATATGGATGAAATACCTAAAGGACCTAACCTAGAAAGTGTTATATGCCGAGTTATATCAATTCAAACTTTTTGATTTACGGTGTAACCATTTTACAAATATAACGACAAATTATAATAAAATGGAGAAGAAAAAAGTTACAAAGTGGATTATGAGTTATTAATACGAGTTGTGACAAGAAACTGAAAGAATCACATTGAATAATGCTGTAAGACTAAATGTCATCAATAATACCTTGGGCTCCATGGTTAATTTGGAATATATATTAGATTGTTAAAGGAATACATCAAATCCAAATGCCTGCTATCTTCTCTAAATCCACAGTAAATTTCACGTTTCAATTTTCTTTGCACGGAGTATGGTCTAAATGTACGGCCAGCCCTGATTCAATGCTTCTTCATCATTTCATGCCGTCGTGCGCCGGACAAAGAACCGACAGTAAAAAAAAAAACATAAACATTTAATAGACCGTGGGGAGAGCAACTTCACCGCCCAGCAAACATTACTTACCTACGCGAGGTGCGTGAAGAAGATGCGCCGTGGAGAAGTGTAACCCGCTCACTATCCAGTTCAAATAGTTCACAATTTCCTCACCAGACTTCAGTACCATGCAGAGGAACGTTGCATTACCAGTAAGCACCATCAAGTTTGCGTCACCCGCATTTCTCCTTGCGGGAAATCTTGGTTTTTGCTTGGATTTTTCATTAGATATGTAACTGTAACCAATCATTTTGCATTTCATGAAAAATTAGCACTATGTATAATTATATTCAAATTTATTGTTCAATCATCTAGAATTTTGTGTAAAATGGTACTTGCTATGTATGTGAATAAATATAATAAAAATTAATGTCCCGTTTCCACTATAAATCGAGGACATTGCACCTTTTAACATACTAGAATGTTAATAAACTACTCGATCTGACAAGATAATTAGTAATCTAATCTATTGACTGTTTTATATTGTAATGTGCTGTAACATTTTAATTTATGATTTGTTATGCCTCAGTTCTTGTAAAACTTGATCAATGGCAACTTACAGACTTACTTGATCCGACCGGAAATATTAGCCATTGATAACATAAACTTTGGTGGTAGGATATAGTTATAAAAAGACGGTTATTTCTTGCTTTACATAGTACGTTGCTTAAATTAGTTTATTTATCTTAAAATTATATTTATTTACCGGTAACAGTACCATTTTACATTATTGATACAATTGGATGAAAATAGAAAAACAATTAGTAAGCAAGAAACATTTCATAGCAGACGAGTCAATATTTATACTACACTGCTTAGAAACATTTAAGGCCGGTTCATTCCACCCCTATCTTGGTATTTTTTTTTACAGCCGATTCTTTGCTTTGTGTCTTTGACATAGGTTTTTTCGTGGTAATTTTGGGTACCATACATTAGGGACATGTTAAGTGATAAGGGCCTGAAAACATATGTCCTTCAGGTAAAAAAGCGGACAATGTAATACATTTGAACAATTCGATTAACAGGTGACACAGTGAATCATCGTAAATAAGTATACCTATAATAAATACTTATGTTAATATATGTTAGTAATTACGATAAAACCTGATTAACCAAAAGCAATACAATATAATAGAAAATTTATAAACAAAATAAATTTAGCTAATATTAAATACAATAACAAGAGTTAAATTCCTTAATGTTTTGAACACACATTCACAATATATATAACAATATTTGTTAATCACATTTGAAATAACAATATCAAATATAATTGACATGTGAATCATAAGCTCTAAAAGATATATTTATAAAACTATATATAAACCATATACAACGATTGCACTGAGTAATATGAAATAAGATTTGTTTAATTTAAAAAAAGAAGGTGACAAACACTAACTTATATATCTATAGTAATTTTTAAATTTTTGAATTATGCCAGGATATTGTTAACATTTAAATATAATTTATAACAAACTCTCAATTTGGCTTTTGACATACAGATGCAGAAATATATGACATAGATAAATAAGACCTTAAATTTTATAACTAAGTGACGGCATGCAAGGAAATAATGTGGACATTTGATAATATTTAGATTTACATAAAATAAACTAATATGATACTAGACGTACACATAAATGTGTATTAATTCCTATTTAACTATGTACAAGCATGTAAGTTTGAGTTAGCAGCTGTCGGCAAATCGATAATGTTTTCAAATATGACATGCCTTCTAATATAAATCTGCTCAGTACATTGCAGCTGAAGAAGTCGATATGATAGACAAGCTGATTACCGTCGGTGAACTTGGTATATAGAGTTCATAGAAGTGGAGCAGTGACGTCTGCCGAACAGCTGATGCCGGCGCATTGCCTTGTCGGTATAAAATCTAAATCTAAGTGAAGCATGAATAATTAGAGCTGATCAATTTAAACCCTGTGGTACATATATGTTTGTCAAGAGAAAACCGCTCGAGAGAATTCTTCTAGTTGACAGGCGATTCGAGTCTCGGCAATTAGCATGCATCTTAACTCTATTTATGGAATCACTGTATCCAAATCCCAGTTTGAGTCCAATACCTATGGTCTCAGAATCTGGTTTGGACACTCAGCGGTCAATGTTGAAACTGCTTTCACGGCGATCAACAACACTAAATATTCAAGTTTTGTAGATCTGACTAGAGTTGTAGAGAGCGAGCAATGCCCGACACTTGTTAAGTCCACACTTGTGCTGAAGATCATAACAGACAAATCCCAAGATCCTACCGGCTTTACTGCAGATATTAATCACTATGTTTCCTTAAAACTAACTTAGAACTATTTACCCACGGATCACGAATATGGGGTTAAACCAGGCACATAGCTAAAATGGCGTACGTATATTGTCTGGTCTTGGTGCGATGAAATGAGTACAACTACGCACGTTATTAGAAACACAAGGACATGCAGTTCTTAGTGCACCAATCCTCGACTGCAGGAGACATTGACTGAGTTTGAATGCAGTCTGGTGGAGAACTGAATATTCTTGAAACATCTTCAGCTGTCGTCAGAAACACAATACATAATAGGCAGTCAGTCAAGCAACTTGACATCAACAACAATGTCACCAATAATAATGATAGATGACATATAAAGGGCCACAGATGGGACTTGGGGAACGCCTGATATGCGATGGGTTGAGATCGATCCTTTGAATTTTACTGTCAGACTTCTTCCAGACAGATTTGAGTTGTAACCAAAGAGACTTCCATTTGGATGACAGTAACTCATTTTCGCAATGAGCGTGGCTAAGTGTATCAGTAATGTGTACAAACCTGGCAAAGTCTGTCGCATGTAATGCAGGAGTGACTTACTCAGGCCAAAGAAGAGGTAACGTTGTGCTGAATAGCAATAGCTTTCAGTGCCGACCAGTGCAAAACCCATGCTGCTCCGGCACTGATATGCCTTTGAGGGAAAATTGATATTGTGCCAGCATTGACAAAGACTCAAAAAATACCTTCCCAGTACATGAATAATACTGAAGTCAAATTTGTCAAAATTTCTTTATTACATCCTCCCTTGAAGCTGACTTATAAACAATATGAACAAAACTACTCATCCTTCAGTCAGCCAAAATATGCACAAGTTTAGTGCGTAATCTGAGTTGAAGGGGATAAAGTCATGAACATTTAACACTATCAGGACCAGTTCCCACGAAAATGCAGACAGTTTCTTTACTCCAATCGGCAGTCATTCCTGAGAACTCACCTGCAGGATAGATTTATTAAACCTCGTTTGAACTTATATTAGTCACCTCAGTCGGAGCTTTATAGACGGACGGTTTAAATCAGCAAAAAAAACATTGAATGATGTCAGAGGAGAACATTGGGACACATGTACGCCGCTTGCGAAAGACTTTGACAAACATAGATTGTAAAATCACTGGCGTTTCTCATGAGAGATAATGCTGAAACTCCAAAATGATAGCTTTTGGATTGTCGGTTACTTAAGCCGAATTGACAAAAGGGTTTAATGTAGATTTTTTGGCGCAACTAATGTTGTGGTATTGTGAGCTCTTTACATTGAAATCGGGTTTCATGTAAAATTTCACCATAGTCATGGTATGTAATATGGCATGACTAGCTTCTGTGACAAGTGTTATCAGGATCACGTACAGTGACACCAAAAAATCTTTAGATCTGCATGTTAGAATGAACTGTCATAAGGGGAGGCAAATCGAGTCTTGAATACATTCTGTCCATTCCGAGGGGTAATGATCCATTGTAGATACCTATAGAGAATATATAAACATGGCTGGTAGGATGCTCATTGACAGATGGGATGAAAAAACTGTTCCAAACTTGCTCTACATAGGCAGTCGTACACCCAGCCAAGTCGCACCTTCCAAAATTTATATAAGTAAGCATTTACAAGACCATAATCGTTGTTTTAAACCCAAACTTTTTTCTCCCACATGTTTTCGACAATCGACATAACCACAACTATCAAAGTCAACAAAATAAAATCACACTCACTCAATTAAGTCAATATAGGCCTAATTTACCACCACACTACACTCTGAAGGCAAATTGCCCTAGTGCTCAGTTACATTGCTAGTTATATTTCACATTAGCATAATTATAATTTTTCATGTCTTAAACATAATTTCTATTTAACTATGTTGTATTTCATACGGTAAAGTATTTGGCAATCTGCTTGATATAATCCTTTATTTGTTAGGTTATATTCATTTAAAACTCACAAAAAACATGTTTTTCAAACACTTTTCTAAATGTCTTAATCACTTTTGTCACTTATCACTAGAAAAAGTAAAAACTATTCAAGTGTTAGATAGCGCTGTAAGGATAAAAAGTTTAACCGTAGGCCTAAAAACTACAAAATACCTGAGTAAGTCTTCTCACAATGTTAAAAACGATCTCGCAAGTAGACAATTTACTCAAAACCTCAAGCTCCTCTTTCTTTTACATGCTATTAAAAGTATTCCAGTGTTTCTGAAAAGCCATTCTAATAAAATCGTAAGTAATTGTGTACGAAGTTGTGAGTTTGTGATCGCTCATCGAAGTTAGGAGAAGTCAACAAATGCTGTGTTTGTATTCAAAGTTATGGGACGAAGCAGTGATGCAGCAGTTTATAAATAAATTAAAAGGCCAACTACTTAAACGAAGATACATTTTGCTGAGTTCTAGTTTGATATCGTTTTATGATTGGAGTAAAGAAAGAATATCCGATGAAGATATTTTAAGGTAGGTAATATCTACATCTTTAATACATAGGCCTAAAATAACGGTACCGTTTATCCTACATAATTCATAAATACTTATATGTTATGTTCTTTACACAGTTACAATTCCTCAATTGAAATATAAGCTGATAAGTTTTCACAATTCAAAATCTCAAGAACATTATTTTTGTTGATACAAGATAAAATGCTGATTCTTGAACCAATCTTCAAAACTTGCATGATCAATTCAGCCACTTAGAATAACAAATATTTATAAGGCTACTAAGAGCTGTGTGCATGATTTTTGGCTGGATCTGAAAATGAGTAGAATTTTGTTCTCTTTTGACGCCAATACATTTCTTGAAGAAGTTGTAATAAAGATATTTTGACTTTGACTCTCTTCGAGTCATTATTCTCCCATCTGACTTATTGGGGAATAATATGTTTTGTCCTGAGTATTGTTAGATGGTGACTAGTGAGCGGTCATAATGCTGGTACAAAAATCAATTTTTTCAAAGCGTTCTAACCAATTGTGTTTTTGGAATTCAAATAAGTAATTTTAAGCAACTAGTACAAACTGCTGAGTGTTGCAGGTATTCAGCAGAGATGAGCCTGGTCGAGTTTTTAAGGGATAAACAAAATGCTTGTCTGAAAGGTAATAAACGTCCCTCTAATTGTGATTGTCCTGTATGTACAGCTACAGACTCAGGTTTGTACACATTACTGTATATACTGTAAAGACTTAGCCTATTGATTAAACCATAATAAGTAATATAATTTGCATTGTCATTTACCAAATTTTTTTACACAAAATATGACAAATTATTGGGGATTATCAAACCAATAATACTGCATATAGGAGTTTTCCTTTAAATTCACCAACATCCTAAAAAACTTGTTGGATCAAATAATGCTTATCTAGTCTTAAAAGTGTTCAAACTGTGTTTTTTAAATTTCAGTGCATTATTGTGTATATAAAGGAAATGTATTAAATCTTCAATTAGTCAATTATCAGTGGTGTAGCGGTAAATTTGGCAGAGTGGGAACGCAAAATTTTATCTGGGTTATCATACATATTAATGTAATTGTATGCTACCTAGGCACTTTACGAAGCAGATTAAGGAGTATGAAACACCTCTGAGGGGAAGGGGAAATCCGGAAACCTTCCTCCGAAATTGTTTAAAATTTTAATATTTTATTGAAACAATGATATGCATTTTTCAGTGTGGGAACGCCGTTCCCGCACCACTACACCTGTTAATTATTATGTAAATGTCTTAAAATCAATGAGAGTTGTGTATAGTTCCTTAACTGTGAATACCATTACACCTAATTTAGTTATAATGGTTTAAACAAAGTGAAATAGTTTGATTAACATAAATGCACGAAAGAGTTTAAATAATTTAAGTGTCTGAAAAATTCTTTACAAGCATCCTTACATTCTAGTTTTTATGGTGTTTGGATCACTCTATTTTAAGAATAAATATCCTGCCACATTTGTAAGCAGGATTAAAACCAAGGACAATAATTTCCGCAGCTAAGTTTTTAATCAGAAAAGTTCTTGAGTAAATCGTTTACCAATATGATCAAATATTATAGTTGTCTTGCAAAAATATGTATAAGCCAGTAAATTTAGTATATTTGACTTATCATACCGTTAAGCCTCTGAAACTGGTGTCAAAAAAATTCCTGTCTGTCTGTCTGTAACGTTTTTAAGCATTTTGGAGTAATCTCAGAATGCTGAAGAGCTGAAACTTCGTTTAAAGGTTAGCCCACTTGCAGTGTGTCTTACTCTAATTATACCCATACAACATCAAAAAATATGGAGAGGGACCAAATGGGCACTTTGCTTGCGTTTAGGCATTTAGCTTATAACCGAAATCCGCTGAAGCTATACCGGTGAAACTTTATAGGGTTAAGCCCATTGCGATTGTTTATGGACAATATTTTATGTCCATATAACATCCTTAAATACAATAAACGGCGAGAGAACTGACTCTCACAAGGAGCTAACACTTAACTATATGAATAAAAAAGATGGTTCATGAACGCTTTGCAAAGAATCCCTCACAGGCAGGGGTTCAGTTTGTAATATACTGAATAGACCAAATTCGAATCAAAATCCTGTGCTGTAACGTTTTTAAAGCCAAATTGGGCTTTTAACTCAAAGCTCAGTCTATGGCGGTGAAACTTTCTTTAAGTTTTGAGCTCAATCGCTGTGTGTCTTCAAGCATTTTACCTAAATATCATCCAAACAACAAAGTGAGGATTCAAAAACACGTTTTTTAGGCGTTCAGACCACTTATTTTAAAGCCCGAGGAAACACGGGCACAGCTAGTGAAGAAATAAAGGAGGTAATCTATGGGACTCTATTGCATCTTACTCTAAGTATATTAATCAGACATTGATAACAGGGTAGACTGGAAAATTGGTTTAAACAAATGGGAATAGAAAGAATGTAAATTTCATGTATACCTTATACCTTTCTTCTTCGCTAAACTATACTATATACTCTTTGTTAAAAAGATTGTCAAATTTAAAATTTTTGGAACTTGGCAACAGATTTAGACAAGTCCCTCAACATGTTTGAAAGGGATCTAGATGTGGATGAATGCAAAATTTTATATCAAATAGTAGACGATTGAGATACATGCTTGTAAACATGTCAATTCAATAAAATATTTATTTAAAACTAGGCCATCACGGAGCTAAAGCACTGAATCAATGATTTACATTTCAATGTAACAGCCGCTACAGTGCTCAAATTGAATAACCAACTCAACAGGCTGTTAACATATTTGACTTTTCAGAGTGGCAATCTTTTGTGGAGAAAGATGATATTGTTGTATGGAAGAGGGAAGACGATAATCATCGAGGTCAAGGTCTTTTTTGCTACAAAAGTAAGTAAATTTCAGCCTCACAGAAGGTTTGAACATTATCTTTTCTTTATTATCTGTTTATGAAATCTATGTGTATAAATGAGTGTCCTGACTCACTCACTCATAATCAGACAACAGCCCTAACTACTTGGCTTCTTCAAACTTTGCACACCTGTTTGTGGTAGCCCAAATCCACCCACTAAGAAATGGGTTTTTAATTCCCCGCTCACTACTGGCAGAGAGCGGATTACACCTCTCCATGGCGCATCATTCAGTTTCGTCCAACCAACGACAGTGTTGACCATTAATACTTATGATTCCTGCTTTATAGCGTGCAAACAATCAAATTAAGTGTTAAGAGTATTTAAATATAAATAATACTGAAAAATGGAGGCTTAATGTTCAATGTCGATCACTACAGTATCACTAATTGGGAAACTTCCGTTACACTGTCTTGTATGTTAACCAGAAAAATGTTCTGACTCCGGATGATGATAGGTAAAAAGATTATGCACAGGTTCAGGATATTGTTATATGGGAGGGAGTTTGACTTTACCATTTCTGCAACATATACCGGTGTTTATTTGAATCACTATATAAGTGGTGAATAACCTCGCGGATGTATCCAGTGTATGTAGTTTGTTTACGCAATGTGTGTATTGTCGCAGTGTACGCTCGCTACGAGGACGTCACAGCTTACGACTTCCTGGAAGCACAGATTGACCTGGAGTACCGGCGCTCGTGGGACGATCATGCCGTGCAACTGCGGCTGATAGACTCTGAGCCAGCCACTAACAGTGATGTCATCTACTGGGAGACCAAATGGCCGGTGTGTTGATGTAGTTTGTCCTCCATTAAGTGGTTCATGTTTACCTCTGTTCCTAACGGGTTGAAGAAGAAATTATACCCAATAAATTTGTTGAGTGAATCAATTATACAAATATTTTTTATAGGATCATAAATGCAGCTTCATAGTATGAAACCAAAGATATTGTTAAATGCTAATCTGATCGTGTTATGTTTAATCCATTAACAATGGGAATGGTGTAATGAAAATTGCAATGTTTTCATCAATTTGACTTTCCTCTTCCCTTCCGTGATGAAAGAACTACATAGATGGCTAATTTAAGGTGGGGAGGGAGAGCTCTGGGATAAATTACTACCTAACAGTGTAAATTACTATTTAGACACTTTTCTTTAACTAATACAACATTGTACCCAGTTTTGTGATTGACCAAACGTGTTGTTACAGAAACTGTTCCGCAACCGAGATTATGTTTTTAAGAGACGATTCAGGATTGACAAGAAGCGAAACCTGATATACCTGGTGAACAGAATCACAGAGCATCCCTCGTGTCCGGTCCTGTCCAACAAGGAGAGAGTGTCAGAGTACTGGTCGTACATGGTCATCAAACCTCACACCACGTTTGACAAGGTACTGTACATGGTCACCAAACCTCACACCACGTTCGATAAGACTAAGGTGAACTATATTTTGGCAGTGACTATGTCTACATTTTGCCGCATCTTAGTCTATCTTCCGCTTTTGGTGAGGCATGGACATCAAACCTCACACCTCAAGGACAACAGACAACAAACGCCAGAGACCCCTGTTTAATGGTAAAATATTATTGTCTTGGCCCAAGGAACATGTCTACAGAGTATGTACAGAGAGTTCACAGACATCCTGTATAATTGATGTAAAAATAAACAATGTTGTCCTATACTTAGAGACTGATGTATATTAGTTATTGATTGGTAGAAATGATGGAATATTTTGTTGCAGCCCGGGATTGAATTCAGTTTGACATATTTTGACAATCCAGGAACCAACATTCCGTCCTCACTTACATTTTGGATTACAGTCACTGGTAAGTTTTAAAAACCAAATAAGTTACTTTAAATACACCTAATTTAACTCCTAAGCAAACTTTATTTTAAAACTTTTATTAATAGCCTATTGTATGGGTTGCTCTTGTCTCTGTGAACAAAATTTCAGCAAAACTGCTCTCTCTGGTACGGTGCATTACCAGTCATAGAATCACTCCTCTAAGCGGGGATTTAGAGTCTCCCTAAGCTCAAAAATGCCACTCGCCGCCTCACTGGATTTGATGACCTTTTTCTCTTCAGTGATCCTCAGCGGGTCATTGTGGCCGCAGTGATTCAATGACTACCATTGCACCATACCAGAGCGCGCCCGGGTGGGAATCAAACCCACGCTGTAACTGACAGGGGCTCACCTACCGTCACTATAACCACTAGACCACCAGGCTGTTTTCCGTGGGGAGTCAAATTCACACGTGAATTGGCGTTGGGGAGTGGTAGTTTCGATGTTAAAGCAGTTTCGCTGAAGGGTTAAATACCTTTTGTCTTGGGGCTTGAATTTTGCCAATTACTTTTCTCTAGTACCGGCATGTAATGATGTGTGTGTACGTGTGCCAGGCATGCCTGACTTCCTGAGGAAGCTGCACCTGGCGGCGCAAGGTGTGGAGAAACGCAGGCACGCGGCGCCGAGTGAGTTAGCGCAACGCGACAGCTGTGTCCAGACTGTGGAGAGTATGGAGACGCAAGAAGCTCTGGAACAGCAGTCTCAGTCTAAAGCACTTCTGGAGAGTCTCAGAGCGACACTCTTCCTGTTTTAACCGGTCAGTAGTAGCAAAAAATTATGGTAAATAGATTGCGCATAGATTCTGAATGGCTGAGGCAGGAAAATCAACATAATTTGGCAGCCTGAGCACAGATAGCGCTGCGAGGGAATTCTTTTAAGAGTCTTAAGTAGACTCATTGACATAGGCGCATTTGTTTGTCCTCGAAAATCGCACGATTTGGTCACATTTAACTCATTGACACGAGACAAACTCGAGCATGTCGAGCCGAGGGGAAAGAAAGACGGCAGCGCTATCCATGCTTGGGCTGCCGCTGAACTATGGTGATTTTTCTGCCTCAGCCATTTGTCATTCAAGCACAATCTACTTACCATAACATTATCTTTGGTGTCACATTATCTACAAACACAAGTATGATGTGTAAGAAACTACTGATTTGAGGCAGAGAATCACGCTTACGTTTTCAATATGTACATACGTCTTGAAAGAAACCTGGAGTCAAAATAAGAGCAGCGAACAAGTTTCCCTTTAAGTTGACGTTCTGTAACAAGACTGTGTTTTCAATGATTAAACATAACATTAAGAGAGATATTTTCAACGTTATTTTTGGTAACTCCGATGTACAAAATGCCATTAAAATGGAACTTTTGAAACTGACAATCTTCTAAGGAAACGGTTGCTCTACTTTTCTTGGGGAGCGTGTATCTACATTTGGTCATCTGTAAGCAATAAAGATTACTTTTCAAGCTTAAATTCTAATAATGTTACTATTTATTCTTCCTAGTTTTTGTTATTTTTTATTTGTTTTTAATGAATGGATATTTATAACTGTTTTAATTAGGGATGGGTCGGTTCCAAAGTTTTGCCGGTTATTGGTTCTCCAGCTTTGTTTCTATCAGTTCTTTGTTAAATAAAACCAGATGATCGTCAAAGTCACTTGTGCAACTATGAGGTCCAACATTTTTGTCATAGCTTTAACCCATAAGTATATATCCACGTGTAAGCCAATTATAAAGGTGCAGTTGCTAGGCCAGGCTTTAAGCCAGGCTACAGCAACATAGCCCAATAAGTTAGAAGTTAAATTATAATTTTAATTAACCTAAGCTACCAGTAATATTAAACAAATTTATTTGTAATATTAGTTATAAATTATAATATGAAATCATAATAGATATTCAAGTTATTGATAATTATTTCCTATTCCACTTTATCACGATAAGTTTCAGTTACATAATGAAAACACCATGTTTACTAGTACCCTAGCTTGAACTGATAATCACTGAGTTCTAATTTTGGGCTGTAATAAAATGACAGATTTAAATAAATTTGATATTGCATTACAATATACATAATATTTATTTTAGCTGGATGAAAAGCCCATTTGAATAACAAAAATCAACAGACTATGCTTACGTTTAGTTTGTGAGGTTAGGTTCTGAACGTACTGATAAAGTAGCATTTTGCCGATGTTGTAACATAAAATTGGATTGGTTAATTTTTTAAACTTGTTTTAAACTACTTTCCCTTATTAAAATTCCAAAATCGCAACAATTTACATTATATATGATGATTTTGTAAAACGAGTACGACTGACAAATGACGATGGGATCGAGAGCCGTATTGTTTGTCTGACAGTGACAGGCGACTGCTGCATTGAATGTTGCGCGTCACATGATCGCTCAGGCATTACAATATACATAATATTTATTTTTTGCGATAAATCAAAGCCGGAACTCAAAATCGAACATTATATATGCTATTGTTAAAACGTCAAATGACTGCGCGGTAACTGATGACATCGCTGGCGATGATTGTTCGGAACTAGTCGATAGTCAAAGACATTGCATCCGATACTAGTCTACTTGCCCAATAAGGCAATTATTAAGACGCAATACGCTCACTCGGCATTTATAAAGCACGAATCACGGTTTATTTTACTGGCAGTGATGAGATTCAATACCGGCCCGCGTCTTCGTATCAGCAAAGGTCCGCTCGACTTTTGAGTACCGCTTTCGGATAGAAAAATCACAAATTAATTTAAATCTGCACCTAAAAATATTAAGTGAATCATCGGTTCCAGGAACCGATGTTTTGCCGTGGCAAGAACCGATGGAACCGAAACCGACCAAACCCTAGTTTTAATAGTCATTCCTAAATTAAGTCAATTATTATTACTCTTTATAGAAAAGACTTTTCAACATAAAAAAGTAACTTGTGTTGGTTTCAGGTTTAAAACTCACACATCTTCTAGTCACTAGGAAGTCTCATAAATACATTTAGCTGTAAAAAGCGATGAAACCTACAAGTTATTGAATAAGTAATGCAAATAAATCCTCTACACCAGTGCTATATTCTTAATCATTAGGTTATTGTACACTTAAAGCTAGTGATGGGTTTGTTTCAATGTGTGTACAAAATATATAGTTTCTATCCCTGTATGATACTTTTGTTTAACCCTGCATCGGGCGCTTAATTTTCAAAACACCATCAAGAGGTTTCCTCCAGATGCACAGAAACAAATATAATTATCTGAACTTTCAGAAGTAAAAATAACTGGTGAGTGTCCTGAGTTAAGCAAAGGCGTTATGCTATGATAGGTAGATGCCACTTGGCTGAGGCAGGAGAATCAACACAGTTTGGCAGCCCAAGCACAGTTAGCGCTGCGAGGGAATTCTTTAGAATGTTAAGTAGAGCCACTGACGCACGTTAGTTTGTTCTTAAAAATCGTATGATGTGGTCACACTTAAGTCATTAACATCAGAGAAACTTGGGCATGTTGAGCCAAGGGGGAGAAAGAGAAAGAGGCCGAGAGACAGCAGCGCTATCTGTACTTAGGGTGCCACAACTATGTTCATTTTCCTGCTTAATCCGTGTGGCATCTACGCGCAATCTACCCACCATAACATAATCTTTGCTTAAAGCCATTGACCAATGGATACTCTAGAGGGGCTGGTGTTTTCAAAGCAAAATGGGAAGCCGTCCTTCAACAAATCAATTCTTTAAACTTGCTTAAATAATCATGGTTAAATTGTTTTTGGATTTATAAGATTGAATAATAGAAAACATCCGTGAAGTGTCCGATACAGGGTTAAGAAAAAGCTGTTGATGAAAGAAATAATAACTTAAAGCAAATTATTAACTATGGTTTGTCACTAATTGTTCTAATTACGTAAAAAGGGTGCCGATGGCTCTCTACTGATTCTTACAAAGTGTTCACTATTAATTAGTTCTTTTGTACCAATTACAACTTTATTAAAATTTGAGCCAATTTAGTACATGAATAAAAATTATTTTTGACTTGTTTCAGGCTAAATTAGAGTTAAAATCTACTTTCAAAACTCACTAACTACTGACTCATCACTAATTTTATTGGTGTTTTTTTTAATCTTAAATCTAGCCTTAATATCAAACTGTATCAAAATTTTAATAAGACTCCAAGTATTGCTCAAGATATGAAAATTTGTTGGCTAAGGTAATTAACGAATCGACTGTGCATGTAGGATATTGAAATGTAATACAAGAACTGAAAGTGGTGTGTATATTACCTAAAGATATAAACACCAGTACTTATTTGCTCTTAAATCCATTCTGGAATCTAAATACTTGATCTCAAACTTTTACGTGCCATTTTTTGATTTTACTAAGCAGTTTCAAATTTATTTGGACACTGGCCAGTCTGGGTTTATAATAATTTGAAAGGTAGTTATTGGAGTAGACAGTGCATATTAGTCTTAAATACGGGCAACATAACCAAAATTAAGTAATAATTACTGTACAAGTTTTGCACACCAGAATTGTTGTAAATCTTGGATGAACAGACAGTAAAGAGAAATCTTGTAATCAAATTAGATATTACATTCCAAATTATAACATTTTGTAAATTGTCTAGCTTTTTCAGTGGTACCTTTTACAGTGGGAGTAGTAAATGGGCTAAAGTATAACCTTGTATGGCGTTTAAAGGGTTAAAATATCATAACCATAAATAGGTACTAAATTTAAGTTGAAATCTGGCCATAAAAGTTCGCATCAAGATTGAACCGCTTACTATATGAGTGTATGTTTGTTAAGGTCAGGATTTAGTTGAATTGTGTAAACTACAGTAGAAATCATACTTACTATTACAGTGCCAGTTTTCCCATATCCTTTTACAAGTTGAAAACTATTGTTACCATTGCACATTTATTTTTTATTGTTATTTGTGGTACGAATCAATTGATTTCTTAAATATAACTCTCCTTACATTTTGTGTTTGTATATTTTGCAAATGTATTACAGTGCTGTATGTTGTGCTTTAGTTCTAATCTCATTCACATTTTGTATTAAACTCACGTACAAAAAATGCCATTTTAGTATTACCTACAATAATGGTGAAATGAAAGACGGATAAAATCCCTTTTAGAATACTCTTAGACTTTTAGTAGAAATGTCATGTAAACACTTACACATTGTAGGACTGATAGGATAGTGTTTTAGTTGGTTAGCTCTTTGGTGTACAAATTCTTGTTGTACAATGTTATAGTATAGTATTGTTACTTTAAATAAAGTAATTAGTGAAAAACTTGTCTTTTTTAATAGTTCCCATTTATGAAGATGTCTGTCTATAATTATATGCTACAAGAAAAAACATTCCACTGAATTAAGATACTGTGTTTTGTTTTCATTTTTTCACAGTATTATTGTTGATTTCTCGTAATACAATAATTAAAAGGAAGTTAATTTCAGAACAGCCCTCGTAATAATAAAAACCTTTGTTTTCTTTACATGCTACTGTACTACTATACTCATCATATTTTTAAGGAATGCCTGCTTTAACTCTCTAAATCATACCTTAAAGCTCACAGGAATATCATGGACAAGTCGCATTTTTGTTTCTGTTCTATATATTTATATACACTCTCAACATACACACTCTTAATGAAAATAACAATTCAAACTAGGCAATAATATTATGTACAAAAGTGAATACAAAACATTTGTGTACACAATCAACAATGGCAAAACAGGACAACATCACATCATTCACTCGTACTTGTCGAGTTCAAAGTAGAATTAGAAATCCTCCCCTTCCTTACATTGAACTTTGGAAACAATTCTCTAAACTTATCATTGCTTCTGCCGGTAAACTGAAAGAAAGGATTGGAAGTGTACTTGGAAACTTTAGTGGTGTTGTGAAAAGGACTGCTCAGAAAAGGGTTGACTCTGCTAGGTCTGAAGTGGTCGGCAGTGACATTGTCACCGTCGATGTTGTAAATCGTGTTGTCTGTGTACTTGAGGTTGTACCGCAGATGGTCCATGCGACTGGTCCCGGTGGCATTGCTGCGTCTGGGTTTCAAGGACAAGTGACTCTGCTTACTTGTGAGTCCAGGCTTGTTACCGAATGTACTACAGTAGCAGGTCTCGAGCAGGGCGTTACCCCCGATGATGAACACGTTGGACTTGGGAGCATTATACGGGGTTTGGTACGGTCCGTATGCTGGGTAAGTTGCCGGCCCTCCGTGCGTGTGTGGCCATGCCTGCAAACCACCTCAGCTTTAGTCATTGGCTTGGAAGGTATAGTTACATGCATTTATGATCATGATATTCAGATTCTTACTTTTGCTTGTCAATTGTCATAGACTAAACTTATACGAAAAAAACATATACATGGGGTTCTAAATTTATAAAATATTATCCTCTCCACTTCAAACAGAAATCAAATGTAATAGGTTTAAGAAAAATTAAACGAATACCATTTAAATAGATAATATATTCTTGTCATGAATATTTTCATAAAGAAATTTGCTATTAAAAGTTGTTATTTGTGTTGTTATTATATCAACCAACAATCAGAAAAATGTTGTAACAGCTTTTCTAAAATTTAACTATATAGTTGTTAGGTTACCTTAGATTATAACTTTAACTTGAGACACTATTCAAATGTTACAACTTACATTGTAACTATCACGAATAAAGATATTTTACTTTGACATTGTTCGCTGAGATCCCTGGACTCCAGCCCCGCTAGCGTCTGCACGACTTAAGTGGTTCAGTACATCGTCACAGTTCCAGTACTTACCTCACAAATACTGGGTTTTTTTGATGAGTCAGAGATAAATGTTAGTGGCTCGATATAACATATCGAAATGTTCACTCAGTTTAACTGGCCTCATCCTGGGCTTTTTGATGAGTAGCTCAGATATACAACTGTTCCGTCGGCCGTGTTCGGATATGAACACTTCCGGTAATCCAGCTCACACAGTAGATGTCTGGCATCCTGGGGTTTCATGATGAGTAGCTCAGATATGACTGTCCGCCAGGCCTCGATATGAACATCGCTAGTTCCGGTACTTCACATAGTAGATGCCTTCGCTGGCCTCATCCTGGGGTTTCTTGATGAGTAGCTCAGATATGACTGTTCTGGTCGTGGCCTCGGATATGAACATCGCACAGTTCCGGTACTTACCTCACAGTAGATGCCTTAGCTGGCCTCATCCTGGGGTTTCTTGATGAGTAGCTCAGATATGACTGTTTCTGGCCTCGATATGAACATCGTACAGTTCCGTACTTACCTCACACATAGTAGATGCCTTCGCTGGCCTCATCCTGGGGTTCTTGATGAGTAGCTCAGATATGACTGTTCCGTTGTGGCCTCGGATATGAACATCGTACATGTTCCGGTGTTACTTACACATAGTAGATGCGCTGGCCTCATCCTGGGGTTTCTTGATGAGTAGCTCAGAGATGACTGTTCGTCGTGGCCTCGGATATGAACATCGTACAGTTCCGGTACTTACCTCACACAAGTAGATGCCTTCGCCTCATCCTGGCTTGATGAGTAGCTCAGATATGATCCTGGGGTTTCTTGAACATGACTTGTACCTCACATAGATATGATGCCTGTTCCTGGGGTTTCTTGATGAGTAGTCAGATATGCTGTTCATCGTGGAACATCCTCGGATATGAACATCGAATAAAGATATTTTCATTTCGGTGCCTCACAGTTGCCTTAGCCTGGCCTCCTGGGGTTTCTTGATGAGTAGCTCAGATATGACTGTTCCGTCGTGGCCTCGGATATGAACATCGTACAGTTCGGTACTTACCTCACACAAGTAGATGCCTTCGCTGGCCTCGTCCTGGGGTTTCTTGATGAGTAGCTCAGATATGACTGTTCCGTCATCAGTGGCCTCGGATATGAACATCGTTACAGTTCCGGGTAGCTCGCTGGCCGTCCTGGGGTTTCTTGATGAGTTCAGATATGACTGTTCGTGGCCTCGGATATGAACATCGTACAGTTCCGGTACTTACCTCACACAGTAGATGCCTTCGCTGGCCTCATCCTGGGGTTTCTTGATGAGTAGCTCAGATATGACTGTTCCGTCGTGGCCTCGGATATGAACATCGTACAGTTCCGGTACTTACCTCACACAGTAGATGCCTTCGCTGGCCTCATCCTGGGGTTTCTTGATGAGTAGCTCAGATATGACTGTTCGTCGTGGCCTCGATATGAACATCATACATTACAGTTTGCCACCTCACACACAAGTAGATGCCTTCGCTGGCCTCATCCTGGGGTTTCTTGATGAGTAGCTCAGATATGACTGTTCATTCGGGCCTCGATATGAACATCAGTTTCCGGTACTTACCTCACACAGTAGATGCCTTCGCTGGCCTCATCCTGGGGTTTCTTGATGAGTAGCTCAGATATGACGAGGCCTCGGATATGAACATCGCATACAGTTCGGTACTTACCTCACACAGTAGATGCCTTCGCTGGCCTCATCCTGGGGTTTCTTGATGAGTAGCTCAGATATGACTGTTCGTCGTGGCCTCGGATATGAACATCGCATACAGTTCGGTACTTACCTCACACAGTAGATGCCTTCGCTGGCCTCATCCTGGGGTTTCTTGATGAGTAGCTCAGATATGACTGTTCCGTGTGGCCTCGGATATGAACATCATTACAGTTCGGTACTTACCTCACACAAGTAGATGCCTTCGCTGGCCTCCCTGGGGTTTCTTGATGAGTAGCTCAGATATGACTGTTCGCGGGCCTCGGATATGAACATCAGTTAGTTCGGTACTTACCTCACACAAGTAGATGCCTTCGCTGGCCTCGTCCTGGGGTTTCTTGATGAGTAGCTCAGATATGACTGTTCCGTCGTGGCCTCGGATATGAACATCGCAGCGGTACTCTACACACACAAGTAGCAATAAATCCTGGGGTTTCTTGATGACAGCTCAGTATGACTGTTCCGTAGACAATGGTTCGGATATGAACATCAGCACGATCTGGCTGTCCATACTATGCTTAGATCCATCGGCAATATGCACTCCCGCAAAACAAAACTGCTGTGGACACTGGTACCTCGTCCATACTATGTGCTGTGATCAATAATTCCATACTAAATATGCGAATGAAAAAACTCTTTACACACTGTGCGACGTTGGTAGTCAACTGTGCGGCGTTGGTGCGAAATTTCAATGAAGGCGTTCACGATGAGGAGCGAAAAAATCACGGTACGCGCTTGTTGAAACTGTTGACACGCTTGTGCAAAAGGATCAAAGAGACTTTCGATGAAATTAGTGAAAATTTTCCAAATGTTTCACGCGACTATCATTTACAAAGTCCTTACAGAACAGACCGTAAAATGTGTGCTAGGTGGGTTCCGATAATCACAAATTGAAATGAGCGGCTGCAGCGCTAAGCTTTTGGGACGCTATTCGAAACGACCTCGAAAACGACCATGCAGCTGAAAAGACGAAGCAGTTACTCAAGCGATGGGATGTTCTCGACCATCCTCCGTCCCGCACAGCCCAGACCTAGCCCCTAGTGACTATCATTTGTTCACAACACTTTCTTTGGGTGGGAAACGTTTTGAGGATGACCAAACAAATGGTAATGGCTTATTTTAATGGATTGGACAGAAGACTACGACATAGGTATTTAAAAGCTTGTAACAAGGTACAATAAACGCTGCAAAAAAATTATGTAGAAAAGTTGGTTAAGGTATAGAAATGTAAAATACAAAGTAAATACGTTGAAAAATTTTGGTTTTATTTTATTTCTCTTCTCTTAGATTATTGGAAAAGCGGGTATTTACTTTCCGAACGAGCGAGCTCATGATATCCTACCAAAATGTCTAAAGGGGTTTTTATGATAAGAAAGCTTCAACATACAGTATCTACAGAAGTTTCAATGTCTGTATATTATGGGTATGTACACTCACATCTTTCTTATGGTGCCACCATATGGGGTAATAGTAGTCATTCAAATAGTTTATTTATTGCTCAAAAACAAGCGATCCGCCAAATTTGTTAAGTCCCATACAGACACCCATGTAAGAGTTTATTTGTAAGGTTAGGTATTATGACTTTACCTTGTATATACATTTTTCAATGTCTCTTATATGTAAAGTGTAATATTAATTATCTTAGCTTAAACTCAAATATACATAACCATAGAATTAGAAATTGTAACAATATCATGACCAAATTACTGTTCCTACCCAAAAACATTAAATAGTTTTAAATATACATCAGTTAAACTCTATAACAAACTCCCTGTGCCAGTAAGGAATATAAATGAAGAACAATTTAAAAGTTTTACTTAAAATCTGTTGACAAAAAACTGTTTTTAGAGCTTTTAGGACTTTTTATTATACAACTTTAATTAAAATTTGGAATTATGGATTGTAGTATTTTGCCTATTTTATAGTGTATTACATGTAAATATTTTTTATCTTTATTCTTATTCACTTTTATGTTTATTTCTTACAAGCCATGTGAAATGTAAAAAAAAATAATAATAAAAAAATTTCAATTTAAAGATAGCTTAGTTTTAGTTTTATGATATAATATAGGATTAGTAAATTTAAGTTAGTTTTAGCAATCTTGACGATGCCATTGCAGACTTTGTACATATTTGTATCACTGTACTGTTTTATGGCTAATAAATGATTTGATTAGTATACTGGAGTCCATCAGACAAGATTGTGTTGAAACTGATGAAGCCAGAAAAATCTCTAAACACTACAGTCCTATCAAACATGTATTTGAAAACTTGCATTTAGTTGAAAGGACTAAATATTGTATAATTTTCTTTCTTTAAACTGTTTATTAATTAATTAGCATCTGTAATTAGAATTGAAACACATATTTGCCTTTTTCCGTGCCAATGAAACGTTGAGTCAGGTAATAAAAATTTAAAAAAGAATATATACAAACCTCTTTTGTTATTAAAAAAAAAGATGGAGAAAACGTTATTTTTAATTTTACTCAGACTTGCGTGATTTTCTGCTACAAATGGTGAAAATTTTGTTTACTGTGAGTTTTACAGCATTTAAATAGCTTACTGAAAGTCCCGCAAGAGACACCACTGACACCATGGGGAAGGGTTGAGGTCGGGGTCCATCACGGCGGGTACCACCTCACCAGAGATTGGTATGGGAAATAACTATTCGGTGGTAAAAGATCATCTTGCCTATCCTCTATTCCAAGCGCTTTTCTGGCTCTGTAAATTGTAAATTAAGTAAATAAATAATAACCATTTATAACATTTAAATAAGGTTTATAATATACACAGGGTGTCTAGCAAATTCAAGACTTTTTCCAGACAAAGTCATCAACATTTTCAAAATTAAAATTCGACAAATCAATCAATTTTGTACCATTGACTAGACAGTTGTACTTTTGTTCGATTCGTCAGTTCTGTTACCGAAAGCCTGCTTCGAACATGAAATTTTTGCACAGTGCAGGTAGCTTGTCAAGTGACGATGACCCTTTCGCGATTCCTTTTGCAACATTTCCCGGTTTAGGGACGAAATTCCCATATGATGGACACCCTGTTAACACCCATTATTTGGTATCTAACTTTAGTAGACATTTTCCGCGGGAGGCCCCCTCCCCCATTTATTAATCTTTGTTACGCCTATAAATTTTGGCTACTTTGAGAATTGCCCTGAACCTCTGGGACCACTACAAATCATACTTTTAGTTTCACAAAATTTAGTACAAGTGTTTCTTCTGTAAATTTCTAGATGAGGTTTGTTAACCAGCAAAATCAGTTCTCTGGTAGTGACCTTTTGGGGGTTCTGAAAACCTTGTATTTATGAATTTGATTTTAATAAAACTTGGTATAAACATTTAGGACGCTGTACCCCACTTGTATACCAAAACCAACCGAATCAAATAAGCCCAAACAAGATGACGACGAAAACACATTTCCTGCCGCCAACTTGGTATGGCCAAACTGACTTTTTTGTATATGAAATCAACTTATGTTTAAATCAAGTTTGATTGAAATCGAACGACACTAACCACCTTTTCATATTCACTTTAAAACATCCATGAGTTTATCCAGTGTCTCAAAGCAAAGGATAATAGATACAGTTTTTACAACATAACACATTTGTGGGTTGAAACGCCCTCCCAAAACTTTACTTCTGGTAATTTGATTTTGCTGGTTAACGAACTTAACCTAGAGATTTACAAAATTAATATTTGTATCAAACTTCATGAAAAGCTGACAAAAATGTGATCTGTAGAATGGTCACAACACCTCAAAATTCAGGAGGTATTGGAAAGATCAACACTACAAATGGTTGTGTTCTTCCTTCCCTGTGGTGATAGACATGAATATTGAATAGCTCTATTTCCATAGAAATTTGCTAATAACAGCTTAGTGACAAAAATGTGCCTTGGTAGAGCCATAAAAAAACTATTTTACCTCAATACTTTTTTAGTCCTTACTCTTCTTTGACTAAATAAAATTGGCTCTAAAATTTTTAAAACAATGTAACTGGAGTTATAGGTTGGTTGTATATAGGTTATTGACTTACTGTGGCGAGGGAGGAGAAGTGGAGGTGGAAGAAGGCATTATCTCATTTGACTCAACACTTTGCGTAATCACGGTTTGGAACAGGACAAGCAGCAGCAGAACACACCCCAGCATGGCACCAGCTGATAACACAGTACACGTACAAGTGCCGCAATAAACATCTGTTCTAGAAGCGTTTCATTATATTAAATCACTATTTGAGACGCCGACCACTCTCATGAGGGTATTTTAAGGCAAATATATGAGTTTGATGAGTGGTAGTAATGAGTTATGAGGTCTTGTTACAAACTAAGGCCGACTCTTCCTTAGAATGGGTCATTATTTAATAGCCCAATGACCAATGGAAATACAAGGACCGCTTAACCTGACTTCCTAACCGCAGGTGATGGTCTGATACGCCTAAACGATGGTGGGAGTTGATGGTATCATCAGATGATCACTGAGACTATCTCGCTTTAGGCCTATACCATCTCAAACCTGACCTCCATGAAGCTGGACACACGAGTCCCAGTCAAAAGGTTATTCGACATATATTCACTATAAAATTCAGAGCACATTATACCAAGGATCAAAATACTCTCTGGGATCATGTTACAGAGTTGTGATGTTTCCCACAAAAAATTTTTGAGAAAAATTTGCCATTTAAAAAAAATTGTACGTGAAATGTGGCATTTTAAACCGATTTCTTGCAATCTTTAAACAGGTATTACAAAATTGAGTATTAACAAAATTTTTCTTTGCGTCATTAAATTTGTATTAAAATTCCCTTTCTTTTGAGGTGCCACAAAGGGGGTTTCAATTTAAAAGTTCCCCGGTTTTGGGTGGGGTGACGCAAAGTAAGTCAAACAAACTTCAGAATCCTATAAAAATCATTCCCTAAAGAGTCTCAAAAATTTTTCCTTTTCAAAAGTTAAGGTGGGGGGAGTTGTAAAATTCACCCTGTACATATAGGTAATATTGTGTAAACATTATTTTGAGACACTCTATATTCACATATTTGATGTTAATGTTTCACTATTAAAATACATGGACAATAGGGCCTACCTTGTGATGTGACAGACACTACTACTAACACTAGTGCTGGATACTGGCTGATCTCTCACTTATAATGTGTAAGAGGAAAGCACATTGATGGACAGTGCCCCCATATACAGGCAAACTAACTGTACCAGAGTCCCAGTTCACTTTCTCCCTCTCTCCTGGTACTGTGAAATTGCAGCCAGTTTAATTTGTGGTGGTTGTTTAAAAAATAAATGTAATGGTAAAAAAAAAACATTTTTTTCTACTTGAATTAATGCTTATTTAAGAAGCAGGAAAATCAACATAGTTGCGGCAGCCCAAGCACAGATAGCGCTGTGAGGGAATTCTTTTAAGAGTCTCAAGTAGAGCTACTGACGCATGTGCAAATTTGTTCATTCTTGTTCACATTTAAGTCATCGACATCGGACAAACTCGAGCACTATCTATCTGTGCTTAGGCTGCCGTAAGTGTGTGGGTGTTCCTGCCTCAGCAATGTGGCATCTACGTAACATAACCTTTGCTTATAAACTGTTAGCTCTGGTACCAGTCTTTTCCATCAGCGGTAGCAAGTAATAATTTTCCTTGTTCGTAAACCATCTTATTGTCCCTTAAAATTGCTTGAAGATACACACATTCTGCCGCTAATGAGGTGTCATGCATACGAAAACATTAAATATCATTAGTTGAATTTAAAGTAAAACTTGTTCAGAGCGTATAGTGTTCAATGTTTTGAAAAATAGTACTGAAATGTTATTAATGATACCTAGTTTTAATGTCTTATTGTTACTCTTTTAAGTTTATTGACATTACATTCTTATATAGGTAGTTTGTTGTTCAAGTATATTTTATAGTCATTGTTACACACCAAAAATTTCATTATTAAGTAACCAAATTGTTAAGTTTTGTCAATCTTACATTACCAAGCTTAATTTAAACTATTTTATCTAACCATTCTTCTGGTTTTTTATTTAATTGCATGCACACACAATTGTAAATCTATTTTTGTATATTTCCTCTTGTATCACATTGTAAATGGTGTAAACCGTCAATAAATGAATTGAATATTCCTCACAGCTTGATTAACGATTATGGCTGCTATAAAAGTGAAATGGTGTGAAAGTAAACGATATGCTGGTCAGTATCAACTGATAGAACCCTCATGTTCACCGATCACCTTAACTTACCATCCACAGGACATTCTCTTATTTCATATTCTCATTTTCATGTTGCACTCGGTAAGTAAATAGCCAAACTTAGGAATTATTCTATGGGTCAAAATAAAAAGGAAATCAAGAATAAATTGTGTTTGAAAACGCTTTGTTTACTTGAGAGTCAGAAATTGTGTTGTTATTCTAAGACCATTATATGAATTTTACAAGCCCACTTACATGTATTGTGCTCCAAACTTGTTTAAATAAATGTTTATAAGCAGTCTTTTATTGTATTACCTTACTAAGTTTTTTCTCTTATAGCTTTATGGTAATCTGTTTTACTTCCCTGCTGAGATTAACTTTAATTTGATATTTCATTTTCAAAACTGAGTTTAATAAATAAACTTTGCCAAAATGACACAGTAAAAATTATAAAATAAATAATATATAAAATAATATGAAAATTATAAAAAGAAAGCATAATGTAAAATATAAAACAATATAACATACAGAATAATATTTTAAAAAAGAATATATAAAATAGGATAATTATGAAACATTAGGTTTTGGAATATAAGTGATGTTGAATTATTCGATGGGATCCTTTAACACTATAACAGTAATTTCGCTTTTCAATTTGGAGGAAAACCTAATCGTTTTAAGAAATTAACAAAAATTTAGTAATTGTTCCTCTGGATCCAACCACAAGCCAATTACATAGATGGAATTCAATTGATAATTTTGTTTAAGGTAGTCTTCACATGGTTCGTTATATTTTCTTTTTCAAGATCTACCTCTTCAGGTTGGTTTAAAATCTTACTGTGGGGTCAATAATGAATCCGGTCTTGGTCTTCTGGTTGTATGCTAGGATATCTAACCGTCTGTTAGAGCCTCCTTTAGCTATACAGTGCACTTCTTCCATCGTTATGTTAAATGTTATTTTGTTTAGTTTCGACTTTGTCAAAAGCACAGCTGATGAAAATTGTGGTGTTATATGAAAATGAATGTTGGTACATTTGAGCGGTGGTCTTGGGGCCCCAATTTACACAAATCCGCTTTTGTGTGTGCTGGTGGTACCTCATAGTAAGGAGTCCAGCAAATCTCTCCAGAACGCTCAGTTTAACTTATATAGTTAATATAACTAATAATTTATATAATTTTATATAAATAGAAAAATAACTCACAGTTGCAATCTAATTTTGGTAATATTTCGGCTTTGCCATTATCAAACCAATACATAAACAAGATTTTTGTCTTCAAATTTATTTAGTAATAATTTATATACATAGGTTTGAAAGGAAGAGCCTTATGGCTAAATTAGGTGAATTTTACAAGCAGAGAGAGGATAGTAGCTAGCTTATCTAAACAAGTCGCACACAAAATTCACTGATATTTCGCCCTTACTAAGGGCTTTATCAAAGTTCCTAACACTAAACTATATATAAAATTTTCTTTGATAAGTTCTTGATAAAACTTTAACGGATTTAATTAAATCATTACTAATTTTTGTCAAAAGTTTCATTTCATTTAAAAGAAACAGCGACAGCGCTTTCCCCGGTCAAGGCATCATCATCATAAAATATACTTTACATTACGGTATATGAACACTGTTGGGGGGGGGGAATGTATAAAATTGTTGAGTAGGTAAAATAAATAAAACTAGTTTTCCAAGTTATGTCATACTGTATGTTTAATAACAAACCAGCACTCACAATGACACACTATACAGTATACACACAAGTATGCGCCCAAACAATAGCTTTGAACAGAACACATCCACTCAGTAAAGTGTTTTACACACTGACAGCAAAGCGGTGAGTCATCGGTTTTAGAACGGATGACCGTACTGTAAAGGCCTTGGCGCGGAGTTGGGGTGGAAAGGACAGTGTCCTATTGCTACGCAGGTAAGCCTTACTGCCACAGCCATCTGCGTACTGACCGTCATATCTGCGTACGTTGATTCTGCGCTGTGTACTATTGCAGATTACTACAGGACATACAAACATAATTTCTTATTTTTAAATATAAAATATTGGTCCCTCAAAGTCAATGTATGAACTTATAAAATCAATATACAGGGTCATCAAAAATGAATGCCGGGATTTCAATTGATTACCAAAAGAAAACTATTAAAGATATTTTATAATGAAAAAGGACAGGGGAAAGGAAGTTTTACTTGGTACCTCAGTAAGTTTCAATGTGGGCTCCATTTGTTGCCCAGCTGACATCAAATCTGTAGTCGAATTCTTGCCAAGTTCGTTGAATCTTGTCTGGGGTTACAGTAGCGATGCTCTAGTGCAGATGCACCAAATCAGGAACTTTTTCAGAATAAACCACGTTCTTACGCATTACCCCAGAAAAGAAATCCAAAGGAGTAATGTCTGACTTCTGGGGCCAAGGAATTCGCGATCTCAGCCAATCCTACCATTAGGAAATCTGGAGGGTGTTGCGAACCTCTAGATAACAGTGAGGGGGAGCTCCATCTTGCAAAAAATTACACGTTTTTCAGTTTGTTGTTCAATTTCATCAATCTGAGGAAACACAAACTCCATCCAACAACGTGTTTATAAAATCCGGCATTCTTTTTCGATGACCCTGTATAATAAATGCACCAATATATACCAAAAATCCGCTTAATCCGAATTTTTGCTTATCCGAACAGGCCCCGGTCCCAAATGGTTCGGATTAGCGGGACTCTAGTGTATCCCAAACTTTCAGTTGTTACTACTAAAACGCATTGTGACCGACTTAAAAATCATTTTGGCCAAACAATGCATAGAAGTCTTAATTTAAGTTGGACATTTTTGTTCTGGAAATTTCGTCTAAAATCAAAAGAAAACTGGATTTCTTCAAGAAATTGCTAGGATTAATGTAGGTTTTTTCATAAATTCCCACATTATGCAGGATACATAAAATTATCAGATTTTTTCCTGATTTCTATTAAGAAATCAATAATTACCTCAACTCGCTGACTGAGAGATCACTCAGTTGGCATAACACTGCATGATGCTGGACCGTGTTGCACTCAGAGATGAGGCCACAACTTACTTATCTCCCCGAGACATCTCGGCAACTGAGAGATACCAACGCGATTCCACTCCTAAACACAAACAAAACACTTTAGCCAATCATTGCACGAACATTTGTGGGCGTTGTGGACGATGGACTGAAAACCAAACATAACAAGGTCGGATATTTAAGTTTCCTGCAAAAACTGCATACAAATTCCCTAAAACTGTATTTTAACCTGTTACAATTAGCAAAAATCCATTGTAAAATAATTTTTTAAATACTTTTACGAAGTTTTCTTAAATTATGGAGTATTTTAGCAATAAGTTTTTGCAGCTACTTTACCTCGGACTGAATTAAAATAATTACATCCACTCAATTGTACTGGGTTAGGCTATATTGTGATTTGTGTCTAATACAAGAGTTGTGATTTAACAGTGTGGTATAGGATTATGGTGTTCAAACTAGCTGAGTTACAAGGTCTTAGACCTACCTAGCCTAAGAGTATGAATGGTTACCTACCTACCTAGCACATCCAGCACATGCTAACCCTACCTCCCTGTCTCCTGTAAGTCCTAGACTCCTAGCACCTTGACCTCAACCATACACCTACAACTCACAACAAATCAGTCTTCATAATGAGTTGAGAAATAACCAATATTACATTTGCTATACAGAGTGTCTACTAGACGGACATTACAGTTCTTAGCGCAAGAGGCATGTAATTGCAATGCTATGTTTGAAATTTGCTGTTAACGATGGTGCAATTTCTGAGGTTAGATTGAAACACCTGATTCGTTCATCATCACTGTAAAAATTTTCCTCCGATTGGCTGGGCATAATTAGGTCTCTGTTGCAGTTGGTCGGTCTGATTCACGATTGGTCGTTCACTGCTGCGAGCAAGCCAATGGGGCTGTCTGGCAGCTGACCAGGCAGTCAGTCCATGTGCGGCTATGGTATTTGTTTTTTAATTTCATTATTTTTTAAACATGTTATTTATTATTGTTTTTAAGCGAGCTGTTATAAAATGAACAAGTTTAACAATTTTGCTGGTGGGTGACTGGTCAGCTTGTGTTGATTAGTGATTACCTTTAGGCTAGCTCTTTTACTGATGTTAATATTATGTTTTAGGTTACTTTTCACCTATAGAGGGGGTGTCAGATTCCAGATGCTGAAACGTCAAGTACTTTTTGTTTACTCAAAAATTATGGAAAACATCCGTACCAACATTTTACCTCAGAAATTGCAACTGCTAACAAGTCCAGGGTTTCCCTGACTTTACCAGGTTAAAAACTGCCCGGTTGTCATTTTACAACAACGCAGGATAGAATCTAGTTTTACTCGCATTCTTTGTGCAGGTACCAAACGTAAACACAATTCCCAGGTTAAACAAATTGTGCAGTTTTCATTTATTAACAAAAAAAAGAAGAAATAAGGCATTGTGACTGAAACACTTCTGGCCAATCAAATGCACGGTCTCAAGTTTTTTTTAAATTGGCATGCATTTGGTCTAAACTTAACCAAAACAAAACTAGGTTTCTGCAAGAAACTGTTGGATTCAACATTCTTTTCACCTTGACAAATTTAATTATATTCTAAAATTCCCTGACCCGAGCAACCCTGTTGGTCACAAGAGGAGTATAAAAGATGAAGGAATACAGTTACCCGATCAATCTGATAAAGTTAGTTGAGGTCTCCGATAACAAAATTGAGGGTTAATCCCAAGAAAACTAAGTTAATGACGAAACAACGGTATATAAAGACAAAACACTAAAAATAGCTTAACAGATTCCAATGAGCGTTGCATGTGGATCTATCATAGTTTCTTGTATTTTTGCTCCGGTCGGATAAACTCAAACCAACTGAGTAATAATCTTCCGCTGCGAACTCTTGACAGGTCATTGTAACTTTTACCACAGGAACCAGAAAATGGTTCGCTTAATAATGTTGTTATTATTATCTTTACTGTGACATCACCGACACCGTTGTATCACCAATCGCAAGTAATTGGTTCCAGATTTGCTTACTTTGAACCATCAATGTTTGCACCATCTCAAGTTTTCATTGTTAATTTGTCCTACTTGCATTTAGTAGAGATCCTTCTCAATCACCAAAAGCCACTCATGCAAATCAAGACTTTAGAAAATTATATGCCTTCTCATAATGTTAAAATTGAAGAATAATTAGTCAGACGTATCAGTGAGGTGATGGTAGTTCTAGAAGAGGAGAATTGCTATTTTAGACTAACATTGTCAGAGCTGAGAGACACTATTATGAGTCTATTTTGTGAGGGATGGCGTGGATTGTATTCCATTCGGTATCACAGTTAATCCGCTAATGGTTAATCGGAGTTTACTGTACTCCACTGTTATCGATTTTGACCATTATTTTCAGCCCGACTAAATTGAAGGTCTTACAGATTTTTGTCTGGAACTTATGAAAACTGCACCTAAACCCAAAAGAAAACTAGATTCCTACAAGAAACTGCTGGATTTATAGTAATTGTACATTTTCTCCGTGACAAAATCAGTTTGTGCTAAAATGTTCTAACTTTTCCAAAACGTGGCAACCTTGACGGATGATGATCCAGCCAGTAGACACCCTGATACCCAAAACAATACCTTACACCTACCTAACCTAAGAGAAACAATGATAATAGCCACCTACCTACCATTTCCTTGTTACGATAGACCTACTCACTGACAAGTCATCTCAACCTATAACTACAACTTAACAAGTTGAGGGTTAGTATTAGTTTTATAATAAAGTTTAATAAATGGCACTATTTTCACTGGGTGTCTACTTAATCAATGCCTTGTTTTTGGAAGGTAGGTCAGTAGAAATGTTGTTCCCTTTTTATTATGAGTTTGGATTTTTGCACCTATAAATTGGATGGGACAAGTCAATGCACCATGTCATAATGCAAGAAACTATACTTTTTTCAAACTAGTTATAACTATATAATTCTTTAATGTATCGTATAAGAATAATATCATGATATGACCTTTGAATGACTGCATATAATGGCCAAAACCAGAATTTTCAGAGCCAGTGGATCTACAAATAGTAATAAAATTCACAAAACCAAGAACTTTCAATGTTTAAATATTGCTTGCAAAGTCAACCCTTTCAAACAAACATTTTTAAGTTACTTCAGGACTTACTAATTCGGTAGACACCCTGTAATTAAGCAAATTAACATCTCTACTAAGCTTCAACCCTAACGGTAAATTTGTCCTACCTACAATGCAGTTTGCATTCTGTCTATTATGATACCCTAAAGGTAAAATGTGAAACCTAAAAACGCGTAGAACCCAAGGTCAACCCCTGATTAATAAGTTGTCCTAATCCCTTTAGAAAAGAATTAAGCACGAAGGAGTCGCTTCAAGCAGCATTTCAGAGCTTCTTCAACAAAGATTCATGACTGTACAATACACTTAGTAGTGACAGTACAAGACACTACTAGTATTGGTAACTGTACATTAATATAGGTTGACTTCCTGCTCATCTACTCTGCACCTGCTTTTTGTTTGTTTACTCAGTCAGTCTATTGACGTCGAAGGACTTACAATTCGCCTGTGCCGTGTCTTGTGTTGCTTGGCGTATTTTTTACATACTGCGATTGGCACCACTATCATATCATATGGCTTCTAAGAGGAACGGTGGTTTTGTTGTTACTAGACAAAATTAAAATTTTAGAACAATTAAATAAAGGAGCTTAATCAAAGGTTTCCGGCAGCTGAAACACCGGACTGGGACAAGCTGCGATTTAAAGCCTGATGCATTTTACTTTAATCAAAGTCAACAGTACTTTTATAGAGTTTTCACCTAATATAATGTAAAAGAGTTTTTTCGAATTTATTTTTATGAAATCCCACTATCCTAACATTTGATTAACCAATGAGGTCCGTCCCACTAGTTCGATAATTGGAGTTCTACTGTACCTATAACCTGTAGAGAGTACACACAAATATATAGTGTTGAAAACGTGTTCTGGGGGTCCGGATTGGTGCTCATTACACAGTCCCGGGTCTGGGTCTTACCATGCTGTCGATGAATTTTCCAACAAATGTTCGCTAACAAAGCACTGCAAAGCTGACTAGTTCAGTTGGAATAGTTATTACTGCACAAAATATAGGTTCACATGTGTACGTAACAATTCTCAAATTCCGTTCACTAGAGTGTATTTTAACGTTTCATCAAGAAGTCACTTAAGTCACACTAAAAATCGAGACTACCCTTCCTTCATATTAGTGACAGTCTACTGTATTGAGCATTTCTCATGTTTGAATTAAGCATCATTCGTGATCCGTGCTTGGCTTCCACTAGAACTATACCACTGCAAACACATTTTCTTTTTTTCAAACCGATTTCATTTTGTACACTTTGTTTCAGTCTAAAGAAAAGTAAGTTTGTTCCACTTTCCTGACAAATTGTGTTTCCCCCAAAAAGCCCTACTTTATCCTGACTTTTTCTGACAATGCAATCACAGGTACAAAGTTACACTTACATGTTTGCAGCTCATTAATAAGTGTGACTATTGAGAAGCTGAATTTCACCTACAAAACCATAAATTCAAACCAGACGATTAAAAAGGGCCGTTGCAAGATAAGGATGTGAAAATAAATATAGGTAATCCTACCTTTTAAGGTTTTATAAATTTTGTATATTTTTATTAGATTTTTTATTTTGATAAGTTACACAAAACATTGTACCAAAAAGAAAACAATACGCTACCTTCTTGTTAGTGGATTTGTAAACTGCTATTTATCATTATCTCAAGAACTATGTTTAACTCCAATCTAATTTACCAGAAATTATTTACAAGAGCCTAATAATATTCGTAGTGAAAATGTTGTTTAATATATGTATTACTATCCTAAAATAATAGTTGTAATAAAATAACGTGAATATACTGAGTATCCTCTATAGTTTCTAGAACTCAAATTTGGCTTAAGTATCCAAGTTGTTTGTAATAATCTTAGTATTTAACCCAATTGGGCTTACACCTTTTTTTCAAAACATTCATTTTTAAATACAACATCGTAACCATGAGTAAGTTAGGTGGGTCGGGCCATTATAATAATGATGTCACTATTAGGATGTCAAACAGAAATAATGTATTAAGTGTCATAGGTTGTTACAAACAGTACAAAAATAAAAAGGCCTAACATAGAGCCTCTATCGCTACAACTAGAGGGGACTTATTTCACACTAACATTTAGTTTCTGACACTGAATTGTTCAATTTTAGGGTGCGATACACGTAGAGACGAAGAATACAATAAATAAAACCATCTTCATAATCCTCCCTGTGTAAGGTGTTTTATTTTCCAGCTGTTGAGCCACCCCACTTACTTTCTTAATACCTCCTGCCCCCAGTTCCGCCACCTGACCCGTAGCCACCCATGTTGCCGCCGCCGTAGCCGCCGCCTGACGCCCCGGTACCTACAACACACCAAACTCATCTTAGACATCGTTTTACTGTACATCCAGATTTCATAACACTTCAGTGCAAAATACAATACAAATATTAATAATAATATTTATTACTAAATAAATTTGAAGACAAAAATATTTGGACCGAACCGGGACTTGAACCAGGGTCTCCCGCTTGCCGGGCGGTTATGCTAAACCACTACACCATCCGGCCCAACTATTTCTGCCTTCAAATAAGTAATTAAATCTGAATGTTTATCTGAAACATGTGACTGTCAAATAGTGACTTTAAATCAACAAGCTGGAAATATTACAAACAGAATTTAAATACTGTGTCAAATTACTTATTATAGATCTTAATTTGTATAAATGCTAAATAGCTAATTTATTACTAAATAAATTTGAAGACAAAAATATTTGGACCGAACCGGGATATTATTATATATTTCAGGGTATTGTCACTCGGCTAATATATTCTTCTATTACACAAACACAATGAAACAAGTCATTGTCTAACTAACAAAAGCTTGCACGAACATGTACAGTAGCTCTCGACTATCCAGCTCGCGACAATCCGGCCTACCATTTTGTAAAAAAATTTCATGGCCACAAAGAACATTGACACATGGTTTTGAACGCCTTCAGTTGTGAAACTTTTAAGTTTGCAATGCATCGCAGTAACGGTGCTTGCATTTTCCACACTGAAGGCGTCTACCGTAAACAACCTAACGTAAAAATTAGTGATGAGTCGGTTCTCGGTTCCACCGGTTCTCGGACAGAACCGGAACCGAAAATTGACAAAGTTGGTTCCGGAACCGGCCCCAATAGCGAAATAACACGTTGGGGTTAGGGATGTGCGAGTACTCGATGTATTGAGTCCGAAGTTTGAGTATTTACCACTACTGATCCGCTCGACCTGATCGGTAAAGCTCGAAATTTGGTCGAGTAATTTGCCGTGAACGGTATCAAGTCGTGATTTCACGCGGTTAGCGCATGGAGTCAAGAGATCGCCGCGAACGATATCGAAGTCGTGAATTACCGCAGGCGTTAGCGGAGTCGGAGATCCCCGCGCGATATCAAAGTCGTGGAATTCACCGCATGGAGTCAAGAGATCGCCGAATCGGATATCGTCGCGAATTACCGCAGGCGCGAAGGGAGTCGGAGATCGCCGCAACGATAAATATCAAAGTCGTGAATTCACCGCTGGCGCGCAGCGGAGTCAAGAGATCGCCATGAACGATATCGGTCGCGGAATTCACCGCGGCGTTAACTGCCACACCGACATCCGCCGCTACCGCCGAGGACTACGGCCGCTGACGCTTTCAGCGCAGCCAGTCACTAAACCGCCGCCGAAGATTTGAGTGGGAGTGGCCAAGCTCGATCTCGACGACCACAATGCTGCAACTTGGCTTCAAACGGCCACTGCCAGTAGTGACTGTAGTGAACAAGTCTACTTTGTACTGTTCTCTACTGTCCCACAATATCGGCCTCTTCGAACCTCTTCAATTAGATGCTCCATGTCACAACGGTAAACAAACGGGTTAACAATCCAAGTCCAAGTCTAGTATGGTGGCGACAGGGATGAGTTGGTACTGACCTTGGTACCGGGCATGGCGAGCTCGCTTACCAGACGTTAGCGGTAAAAATAGCTCAGCGAGGGGTACTGGCGGAACTACCGCACACCCGCTGGCGCTGCGGATGCCGGTGTGACCGTCCCATTTGTTAACACAGAGAGCGATTTTTTAAACTTCGCCCGCGGACGGATGTCGGTGTGGCAAGGCCTTTAGCGGGAGTCAAGAGATCGCCGCTAACGATATGACCGGGTCGTATTCACCGCAGGCACGGGAGTCGGAGATCGCCGCAAACGATATCAAAGTCGGAATTCACCGCAAGGCGAAGCGGAGATCAAAGATCGCTAACGATATCGGTCGTGAATTCACCGCTGGCGCGAATAGCGGCAGTCGGAGAACGCCCGAACGATATCGGTCGCGTGAATTCACCGCATGGCGTTAGCGGGAGCCAAGATCGCCCAACGATATCGGAAGTCGTGAATTCACCGCAGGCGTTAGCATGGAGTCAAGAGATCGCCGAACGATATCGGTCGTGAATTCACCGCAGGCGTTAGCGGAGTCAAGAGATCGCGCGAACGATATCGGTTTCAATTTTCTTACTAACATAGATAAATACTATTTAAATGTGTACGGTTTGCTCACTAACTTATCAGACCATGATGCTCAGGTAATTAAGCTAACTTGTCCAGAAACAAAAATTCACAAAGTAAAGAACAACGTAGTAACTTTCAAACGGACATTTAATGAACAAAATCAAGCTCTGTTTAATAACATGTTAGAAAAGGAGCTTTGGGTTGATGTGTACCATGCTAAGGTAGAAGACAAATTTGATACTTTCTTTAATATTTTAAATATTATTTTGATATGTGTTTTCCAAAGGTTAAGAGTAGATTATTAACTAATAAATTAAATTGGGTGTCAAAAGAAATAATTGAAATAAAGAATAATTTAGCCTCTGTTAGTAAATTTGTTAGATGTAATAGGGACCCTGAGTGTAAACAAGTTATGAATGTCATGAAACAAAATTATAATAAAAGAGTACAGGAGGTTAAAAGCAATTACTATGGTAACTTAGTGAATAATTCAAATAATGTAAGTAAAACCACTTGGCAAATCATTAATAAAGAAGTGGGCAGTAAAATAAGGGCAAGGAAAATATTATTTAACTCTTAGCAAATGACCATAATAGCCCTAATGTTGTGTCTCAAAATATTAATGATTTCTTTACAAGTGTAGTTGAAAAGAATGTTGTTCCTAAAGTTAGTTGTAAAGATCTCAATTTTAATTACCATGGATCTGAGTTAGAGGCTTTAAAAGTGTCATTTATTCCTAAACAAATTAATTATGAGGAATTAGATAAAATTTTAATGCAACTTAAAAGCAAATTATCATCAGGATGGGATGAGATACCAATTACAATAATAAAGTCAGCCCGAAAAAATCTACTTAAACCATTGCTTCATGTCATAAATTCCTCTTTCATTACTGGTATATTTCCAAAAAAATTAAAAATCTCAAAAGTAAAACCATATTTTAAAAATGGAAATCCCAAAGACATAGCCAATTATAGGCCAATATCTTTAATATCCTCCTTCGCTAAAATTTATGAGTCAGTAATGTACACGCAACTTTCTAAATATCTTGAGGATAACCTCATTCTTGATGACCAACAATTTGGTTTCAGGAAAGGAAAGTCAGTAGTAAGTGCTGGGATTGACTTTATTGAATCTGTCATAAATTCAATGGACTCAAAAGAAATGGTTGTTGGCATTTTCATGGACATGACTAAAGCGTTTGATAGTGTATCTCATCCCACTTTAATAAATAAGCTAGCAAGTATAGGGGTTCAAAAAAATGGTTTAAAATGGTTTGAATCCTATCTAATTGGTAGAGAACAGTATGTTGACATATCCTATGTCAATGAGTCCAACTGTTTAACTTCAGCAGTTTCTAAATCAAATGTAATTAACTATGGTGTACCACAAGGGTCTATTTTAGGTCCTCTGTTATTTTTAGTTTACTTAACTGGTTTACCGTCAATTATTAACATTCCACATAAGGCTTGCCTTTATGCAGATGACCTAAATCTTAAAATAGTTGGACAGTCAGCATCTGACATAGAAATTAACTCATTTATAAATTTGTCTCAAGTTTCTCAGTATTTGCAGAGTATTAATTTGCCTCTAATCCAGTTAAAACTAAGTACATTCAATTTTCCTGTTCTAAAAGAGATAATAGCAATAGTTTAAGCATTTGTATGGATAAAGATATGGTAGAAGAAGTTAACTGTGTGAAATTTTTGGGTTTAACCATTGATAAACAATTAAGTTGGAATGATCACGTCAATAGGGTTTTGTCAAAAGTTTCTTCTGGGCTTTATGCTTTGAGGCAGATGGTAAAATTAAGTAGTGTTGAAACATTAAAACAAATTTACTATGCTTTTATTGAATCTCATATTTCTTTTGGGTTGTGTTTGTATGGCGCTACATCTGCCCATAATTTAAATAAAATTTTATTTTTACAAAAGAAAGCCATACGAGCAATTTTAAAATTGGGTGCACATGACTCTGTAAAAGAATATTTTCAGTCATTGGGGTTCATTACTGTTCATGGGCTTTACATTTATCAAATAATAATTCACCTTAAAAATAACTTAGACAGTGTTTGTGCATTAGGAACCTCACACAGTTACAACACTAGATACAGACAACTTTTGGCATTTAACAGTCATAGATTACAAATGTATGCAAAGAAACCAACATATGCTGGCTTAAAGTATTTTAACCATCTGCCTTCAAATTTGAAAGAAGAACCTAATTTAAATATATTTAAAAGAAAGCTTAAAGCACTTATTATAACAAAAGTAATTTACTCATTTGATGAATTTTTTGACTAAAATTGAACAGAATGTATAATTTAGATTAATAGTAAAATTACCTTGACTAAATTGTATAATATAATAATTTAGTAAGTTACTTAAAATATCTTTTTAGATAACTTAAGCTATAGTAAGTCTTTTGAAATCTGTAAGTTAATGTATATGATGACACCATTCATGTACTCTGGTACTTTTGAATAAAGATGATTTGATTTGATTTGTCGGAATTCACCACGGTTAGCGCTGGAGTCAAAGATCGCAGCGTGAATCCATATCAGTCGGAATTCACCGCAGGCGCATAGGAGTCAAGAGATCGCCACGAACGATATCGAAGTCGTGAAACCACCGCCTTGGCGCTAGCGGAGTCGAGATCGCCCTTGAACGGTATCAAGTCGTGAATTTACCGGCGTCTGTGAGTCGGACATACGCTAAGCGTTATCGGTCGTGGATTTCACCAGGCGTTAGCGGGAGTCAATAGATGAACGAACGGAACCGATTTTTTCTCAGAACCGAGAACCGTAAAATTTTTGGAACCGACCCATCTCTAGTAAAATCATCTAGATAGGCCCGAAGTCCAAGTTCAATTAACCTCGCCTATCCGGCCTATCCTTCCGCCACAAAAGGCCGGATAGTCGAGAGTCTACTGTAACAGGAAATTTGTTAAGATATGTAATGTTAAAGGCTACAAATTTTGCGATTTAATGTCGATGTCAATGATAGATCATCTACATAAAATCTTCCAATGAACAAAATGCTTTTCTGATCAGTAAATATTTCTCATTTTCCTCGAATTTTTCATGTTATTTTCCAATTTGGTAATTTATTACTCAGTTCGATCACACTGTATATTGGAAATCTTTTTAAGAAACTCGTTCCGTAATCAGAATTTTAAATAGGTTAACAATTTTTTAATTAAAAAAATATTAAACATTCATAAATAACTAGTTCAAAATTTGGTTTTCTTTAAAAATGTTAACACATGAATAGCACTATGGCTTTTGAAAATTGCAAAACTGAACTTTTTGAAGAACAAATAGATTCTTTACCACAGTAGATCTTCCCCAGATTTCAACTCCTCAGGATATATGAGGAGCAATCACACCATGACATATTGTCAAAAGAGTTTTTGAATTACAAAATAATGTTTTCCAATGCACTATGACTGGATCAAAATATTTAAAAACAATCATATGTACAGAGAGTCAGCCTACAGGACTTATTTGTTTGGATCTTGTGTACTTTTGGCTAAACCCAAAAGAGATTTCTGCATAGTATATAAATTTCCTTGACAAACTCAATTGCATTGCAATGTTCCCAGACTACTTCTGGACACTGGCAACACAAACGTAAGAGGCTGTTTGTGGTTCGGAAATATTAAAAGAAATCAGTGATTTTCTCCTCTAACCAAAGTGATGAGTTCCTAAAATTCCTACTCTAACCCTGGCTCTTTTGCTAATTTTATTTTTTAATTATTGTACAAACCCTCCCGTATGGGTTTCCTTAGTCCCTTGTAAGCAAAATTTCAGCAAAACCGCTCTCTGGTACGGTGCATTACCAGTCAAGTCAAGTCAAGTCAAATCATCTTTATTCATTGCAATCACATAGGTGACATTTGAATATTGTCAGAATACATAATAATACAGTGTGTAAAAGAATACATCATGTTAAGAAACAAAGAACATCCAGTTGCTTCCAAATAATAAATATTAAATATTACTATCAAAGTGTTATACAAAATCAATCTACAATGACATTTGTGCACTTGTAAACATAAACAATATATACATAAATAGACCAAAAATTTGTTTACTCTATATATATACATGAAAATTAGATTGGTGTTCTCCCTTATACCAGAATTCTTCTAAAGAATAAATTGATTTGTTCAACAAGTATTCTTTTAACTTAGTTTTGAATTTTTTAGGCGATTTTTCTTGTTTAATTTGGAGTGGAAGGAATTTTAAAAATTTTGTGCCCATGTATGTTGGTTTTTTAGTAAAAAAATTTAGTCTATGGTAAGGGACTATTTCACCTTTGTTCCTTGTATTATAAGAATGGGTATTTAATTCTGAATCATTTCTTTTTACATTAAATTTTGTGTACATAATAGTATCTAAAATGTATTGAGAGTAGACTGTTAGAATTTTTAGTTGTTTAAAACGATCTCTAACCGATTCATCACCTTTCATATGTAACATTATCCGAATAGCTTTTTTTTGTAAAATAAGTATATTGTCTAGATTTGCTTTTTTTGTTGAACCATAAACACATAAACCATAAGCAATATGAGAGTGTACGTATGAAAAATAAATGGTTCTTAGTGTGCCAATGTTACATAAATAGGACATTTTTGATAGCGCATATATCCCTGAGTTTAATTTAGTTAATAGTTCTTCTACATGTTGATTCCAATTTAAATTTTCATCAATTAAGAGCCCCAAGAACTTTGTATTTGGTATTCTTGTGAGTGCTTGATTATCTATAAGGATATCAGGATTAATATTAATGTTACTCTGCTGAGTCTTAAATGTTAAATAATTGGTTTTTGTAACATTTAATTTTAAGTTATGTTCATTTAAAAACCTGCTTATATTGCATAACTCAATTGTAGATTTAATTTCTATTTCATTTAAAGTTTTTGAAGAGATATTTAAATTTGCATCGTCTGCGTACAGACAGAGATTCTTTTGAGGGACTTGTGTTAGTGTTGAAGACATGTTTTTTAGATAGCATAAAAACAGTAGGGGACCTAATATTGACCCTTGTGGGACTCCAAAAGTTATGGGTTGGAAATTAGACTTTACTCTTGTCACTTTGCGTTCTTGAGAAATGTGTTGTATTTCAACGTACTGAAACCTATCTGCTAAGTATGATGCGAACCAGTTCAGAGATACGTTTTTAACACCTAGTAATTTTAGTTTCTCTATCATAATTAAATGTTCAACACTGTCAAACGCTTTTGACAGGTCCATAAAAATTCCTAGAGAAAGTTCTCCCTTATCAACTGATTCAATAATAGACTCTAAGAACTCAACTGCTGCACTTGTTACTGATCTTCCAGAACGAAAACCATGCTGGTTGTCGTCTATAAGATTATTGTTTTCCAAAAATGTCATTAGTTGTGTGTGAACAATCTTTTCATACACCTTTGATATTGAAGGTAATATGGATACTGGTCGATAATTGGATACTTCTTTTTTATCGTCTTTTTTATAAATTGGAACAACTTTGGCAATTTTTAATTCATCTGGAAAGATCCCTGATACAAATGATGAGTTAATCAAATGTGCCAAAACATGGCTTAGCTGTTGCTTGACATCTCTTAAAACACTTAAAGGTAACTCATCCACTCCACTAGAATACTTGTTTTTTAATGAACTTATTACTTTCTCTACTTCCTCACCAGAAACAAACTGAAAATTGAACATTGGCTTGCATAATTTATCATCTAAAAGTATATCTACATTTTTACTATTTGTAATACAATTTAAGTTACATTGGCTAGTAAGTTGAACAATATTTACAAAGTAATCATTAAAAATATTGCTAACATCTTGTGGCATTGAAACAGTTATATTACCTTTATTTACAACTAAGTTTTTTACCCCTACATTGGAGTTTTTACTCCCAACCTCTGAATTTATGATTCTCCAAACAGTTTTTGGAACATTCAAAGTGCTAGAAATTTGCTTATCGTAAAAAACCTTTTTAGCCTCAGTAATACATTTTTTGTAATCACAAATTTTTTCTTTTAGTCTTTGATTGCTTACATTATCTTTTGTTATTCTTACTTGCTTGCTAAGACGTATTAGCTCGCTCTTTTCCTCTTTGAGGTTGTCTGTAATCCATGTTTTATTTGAAGCTTTCTTTTTAACTATTTTTTTTGGAAAAGCTATTTCGAAATAAAATTTTAAAAGATTGTTAAAAGATTTATATTTGTTTTCTACGGGTGAGAAATATACCTCTGACCAGTTTTCTTTTTTAAGGAGGTGAGCAAAAAGTTCAATGTTATTGGGAGAAAAACTACGCTGCTCATATATTGTAAACTCGTTATTTGTTTTTACATTATCTGGCCAATTGAAAGTAAGGGTTTGACCATCATGGTCAGACAAGCATGTAATAATGCCTTCAACTAATATTGCATCCATACTTGATTTTTTTATAAAAAAATTGTCAATTGCGGTCTGTGAGTTATTAAAAACTCTAGTAGGGAAGTCAACTAGATACTGCATATGATGACTAGCCAGCATATTATTTAGCCTGCTATGGTCTTTTGAGTGCACTAAAACATTAATATTTACATCTCCTGCACCAAGAATTAAACCGTTTGGATATGTGTTACTCAAATAACTTAGGAGTTGACTTAATTTATCTAAAAATATTTCTGTACATGAAGATGGTGATCTATATAAACCAACAACTAGTAATTTAACATGTTTAGAACAGTACATATTTATACAAAATTCAAATTGTTTTTCCTCTATTAAATTATTTATATGTAAAGGCAAAACTACCTTTTTCCACTTGACACAGTTTTTACTCAAAATCATTACACCCCCTTTACTGAATAGCTTTCTGCAAAAATAAGAGCTTACACTATAATTTACAATATTTAAACGACTTAATTCTTCCTCTTTCATATCATGTTCAGAAAGAATGGTTATATCTGGCATAAGTTCTCCTAAAACTATTTCTAAGGATTCAATTCGGGATTTAAGGTGTTGGATATTTTGGTGGAAAACGGTAATTTTTTCTTTTGGCTTAAATTTATTTAGGTATCTGTAATGGTTTGATTTATTATTGATAATATTTAATTTTTCTGTTTGACTATCTGATTGGAAACTTTCTAATGTGTCTACTTTGTTTTGTAAGTTTAAAGGCTGGACAAAATTATTCAAGTTCCAGACGATATTATTTGAATTGACTGATTTTTTGAATTTTGACTCAGACTGTTATTATTACTAACAATAGGAGAAATATCAACTAGAGACATAGAGTTACACAGACCATTTGACCCTTCACTAGTAACACTGATACTCTGCTTCACTGCCTCACTATATGAGAGATCACCAGGCACCACTGAGGGAACTTCCAGGCATCTTGTAGGGGAGGAGATTCTGTGTGGTTGACTGCTGTGTGGTTGGTTCTGTGTGGGGGCGTTGAGTGGCTGTTCATAGTGGTTACCGGAGATGGTGGTGGTTGGAGGTCTATGATGCTGTCGGTTGATAACACTAGATGAAAGACTCAGATTTTTAATTAGGTTTTGCAGATGTTGAGTGAAATCGGTATGGGACATTCCATTTCGTAGTTCTCTGTATGACTCTTGGTAGTACGAAACCACTGTGACCTCAGCTCCTGTATTTTTTTGGAAATTTTTCAGGTTTCTGACAAAGTGGGGTAGTTTTATCTTGTCCCGTAGCACACAGCCAACAGGGGAACAAATTAAGTGTTTCAGACCAAGTCTTTTAAAGTTTTGGGTCAGCTGTTGGAATGCCATATCATAGTCTTCATTTGTAGGTTTCCCAAAAAATCTTCCTTTTGTTATCAAACTAAAGACAGTGGCACCCCTTTCTTGGCATTGGATAGCCAGATGCTTGCTGACACGTTGCTCAGGTTTCGGACTTTCGAAGTGTTTCTTGAAGACGACAGCCACTCCTGCTGACATGTGTCTCCTGTCGTTCAAATCAGCTGAAATGCTGTGTGCAAAGCCCACCTTTGAATCATTTCTGAACTGTTGTATGACTTTGTCCATGTTGGTTTCTATAACTTCTATAACACTAGTGTTAAGTTTTGTTGTTTGATTTTTCCTATTAATAATATTGTCAACAAGTTTGGCTAAATGCTTCTTTCCCTTTCTATTTATGTGGTAGCCATTTCTTGTGTGATGCCATCTTTCTAGAAGGTAGACATCCAGAAGATGAACATGTTGGTTTGAATATGATAGTTGTCTGATGAACTGGTTGATGTCAGATATTATTTTGTGTTTTTTATCATTAGAGTGAGAATCGTAACGGTAAGGCAAAGTGGCAACTATGACATTTGTGTTTCTGTGTGCCTCGACTTGCCCTTTTAAGTGATTAGTCACTGAGGAGATATCTCTCAGGTTGTCATCAATGTTGTTGCAGTCATTGAACCACTCCTCTAAGCTCGGGGATTAAGCTCACAAAGTACCACTCGTCGCCTCACTGGATTTGATGAGCCATTTTCTCTTCAGGGATCCTCAGCAGGTCATTCGCACCCGGAATGATCCAATGATTATTGCATTGCACCGTACCAGAGCGCACCCGGGTGGGATTCGAACCCACACTGTGACAGACAGGGGCTAACTGTCCGTCACTATAATCACTAAACCACTGGGCTGTTTGTCGTGGGCTGTCAAACTTGCACGTGAGTTGGCGTCAGGGGGGGGACAGAGTGGTAGTTTCGGTGTTCTCTGCTAGGTGCCGTTAGTGTAGCGTAGTCCTTGCCTATCGTTTGCGCTATATGCAATAAACGATATGTCGGACTAGACTATTTTGCTGTTCCGCTCCGATGTCAGACTCAGTTCGCCATTGGAGCTCAAAAGGTTAAAGATCTGGTAAGCTACTAAAGCCAGAAAACACTCGAAACACTTTAGTTCTAGACAAATTCAGCGTCTCAACACAACGTTGAATTATTTCTAACAAGGTTTAAAAAATCCTACACAAATTCAAAATTTAATCTAAGGGACATTTTTTATTCATTGACTCTGATAATTAATCTATAAAACTAACCGATATTACCAGACCAAGCCACCTTCAGACTGCCATTTAAATTTCCCAAAGACAAAAACTGCTAAAACCAAGTCACTTGTTTGCTAGGCCTACATAGGAACAACTGACTGACCGTAAGGAGCCGAGCGGTTAGCACCGGAGTAGGAGTTGCTACGCATGGGCCCGCCGCCGCGTAGCCTTGCTGTTGTCCGCCGTACCCTTGCTGCTGACCACCCCAAGGCTGAGGAGCTCCGTAACCTTGGCTCTGAGCTGGTGCTCCCCATCCTTGCGCCATCTGTCCACCGTAGCCGCCACTCTGGTCATCCCAAGGACTGCCTCCATACCCGGTGTTACCTCCTGCAACGGTTACCAAAGTTATAAGATGACTATGTTCAATTTATTTAAGATTAATAATTTTATTTTATTTTTTACTTTAAAAGATATTTTAAGACTACATAGACAAATAAGCTGACTGCAAAAGTCAATTGCTTAAACTGACCTGTTCTTACACCCTATCGACATAACAAATGGATAAATCCTGTACCTTGTGCTGATTTTCAAATTCTACAAAATAAAGTGTAAATAATAAACCAGTGAATGATAATGATAAAATTGTCTGAAATGTTGACTAGTTTATTAGATATTAGGCGGCAACTGTTATTATATTATGTCCCGGTGTAATGTAGTTGGAAATAATGGATTTTACAGCTTGTAAATTAAATAAATAAACTGAAATGCTCTTTAAAAGGGTTTCTCTCTCTTTCTCTTCAATACATTCTTATGCAACTGTTAAGCCAAACATATGTGTTTAACTACACAAACAAACTGGTTTAAAACTATGCACAGTAGTAAAGTGTATCATTACCCCAGCCACCGCCCTGTGGACCCATGCTGCTGCCTTGGCTGTTCCACCCGCCGCCACCATCACCTCCACGGCTTCCCCTACCCCCTCTGCCGCCACCTGATCCTCCCTTAGGTGGAGGAGCGTTCTTATCCATAGCTTTCTTCACATCCAACGACCTTCCATTGATGGTGTGTCTCTTAGCTACTGAAAGAATTAACAGTTTAACATGAAATTTATCCATATAGAATAGATTTTAGAATGAACCCACCTACATAGCCTCTATCTGAGGTTTCCTCTGTCTTCTTGTTTTAATGTTTTTTTTACTGCAATCTTTCTGGTGTATTAGAGTAGATTAGATTAATGGAAAAAAGGGGAAAGTGGCTCAAGACCACGCGAGTGTCAACTCTTTGGTTTATTGTGCTGGCTCCCTGTTCTCCTAATTAGGCCAGCCCCACCCCCGTTTGCTTACGATTCTCGAGGATCGTACTACCCAATTAAGATGGGTGTAACTTGTTTCCATCGCTCAATGTGTCGTACATTTGCCCTATCAGCTAGCATAGTTTTGACAAGGGAGGGACTGATTCCTACCGCTGGTTCTGGACCGGCAAAGGATGACAGCGCTCCCTTTCAGCAGATCGGCTTTTCCATTCCCTTAAAATCCTTGATGCCCAGTATCCATTCAAGCCGACATTATTACAGCTCGCTAGAGCCCGGAGCGCTTGGGAGCATTCCCAGACAATGCAGGAGTTGATAAGTGGACAGTCCAGCGCTCTAAGGGCAGCCTGACTGTCTGAGAAGATTACGATGTGTTTATCCCTTGTACCTTTATAGTGTATTAGAGTACCTGTCTATTTTTCACTTAAGAGTGGTCAATTGCTGGTTTGAAAACCCAGTCGACAGGCTGAGACTGAAAACCTGTAAGCACTAGATATTATTCTAATTTTGGGCTTAAGTAATTTAAGTGTGTATTTCGTTTAAAATTACTTTATACAAACTAACACAGTAGAATGCATATAGTTGTCTGTTTCTAGACCCAAGGGGTGTCAAACAATCCAGTAGCCGATATGTAGGACTTTATCACAGAGAGGAATTGTAATACCACTAGATTAGGGGTTCTCAACCAGTCAGTCGAGACTTCAGAGGTGCTATTATGCCATTCTTAATAGATTGAACCTAAATAAAAAGTAACTTACAAATAACTTTGTCAACGGGATCGTAGTCATCAAACTCCACAAAGGCGAACCCCCTCTTGGATTGGGTCTCTTTGTTGATGGGAACAGCGACGTTGATAACATTTCCGTACGAGCTGAAGTACTCCTTCAGGTCGTCTTCACCCACGCCTTCTTTGATTCCACCCACAAACAACTTCTTGACCGACAGGTTTGCTTCAGGTTTCCCGATCTCGTCTCTAGGAACGGCCCGCTTTGTTTCCACCTCTCTGCCGTCAATCTTGTGGGGTCTGTTGGCCATGGCTTCGTCCACCATGCTGGACTGAGAGTAGGTAATGAACCCAAAGCCTCGTGACCTACAAGTGTTTCATCGCTTTTAGAACCTGCACAAGGGTATGTGAAAGCAATTGCAAAACAAGTGTTAACTGTCCCAAAACTGTTCCGGAACTTTCCTACACTAAAGAATACTTTTCACAAAGTACAGTATTCCCGATAAAAGATTTATAAGGCACAAAAAATCAATTTTGACGATTACTACACTTATTTAATGAATGATTGAACCTGGAAAGAGCCAATTAATCAGAATCGAAAAGTATGTCTGAGAGTTTAATTTTGTTTACGGATGTACTTAACAAATTTGAAAGTTCATAATAGTGGCGGAGATCAATTTAGTAAAAGGAAGAGACTTTTTCAGCCACTTCTGGAGAAAAACTACTCCTAATGTTTCGGGCAGTTAAAAACTCCACCCATCTTCAGAGGCCTACACTTAGGTAGTAGACATTTAACAACTAAAAATGCCAATATTATTGGTGTACAGTAGTCTTACCGCTTTGTCATGGGATCCTTCATGACCACTACATCTACAATGTCTCCCCATTTTTCAAAAAACTGCTTCAGGGAGTCGTCTGATGTTCTGTAGTCCAACCCTCCAATGAATAATTTCCTGAACTGTTCTGATTCACGTTTGTTCTGAAAAATACAACACAAAATACTTAGTACCTGTTGGAAGCCTGTTTATGCACAAAATAGTTTTATGCATAACACATGTTATGTTTTGATTATTGGGACAGATGTTTACTAATGTAAATAGTGATGTTTACTGTAGGCTAGTTTGTCAATATAGTTTAATTTGATCCTGTACAAGCCTCCTGCAGTTCTTTATTTTCCAGTATTATTTTCAACAGTTTACGGGCCCAGAAAGCTGTCCAAAGTTAAATTAATTTAAAGTGTATTTAAGTGTTTAAGTTGAGAATTATCAAAATGGCCCAAGACAAACTGAATATACACAAATGCTGAATGGAGGAAACTATCCTGGAAAACCAAAATGAAAGCTGTATTAATTCGGGATGATCTTTGGGAAATGGTGGTCGAGCCCAAGCCTGCTGAGCCAGATCTAGCTTGGAAGAAAGAGTAACAACAAAGCTGTTGCCTAAATTACTCTTAGCGTCGAGGATTCTCAGCTTATCCACATTGCCCACCTGGAAGATGCTTACGACATGTGGCAGCTGTTCGCCAAGAAGTACGACAGATTTACCTACGGGAGCAGACTATACTTAAGGAGGAAACTGTACTGGATAAGCTACAAGGGTGGTTCAATGAGTGAACACATCGACTCCATAATGGAAGTAGTTGGGCTACTGCGTGCTTCGGGAAAGCCTTTGGAAGATGAGGAGACCATCGCCGTTCTACTGGTAAGTCTTTCGGAAACATACTCAGGACTCGTGACCGCTCTCGAGGGACGAACGAGGCAGATCTGACGGTAGAGTATGCGACGGGGAAGATCCTGGATGAGTAACAGCGACGCATGGAAGGTGAGAATTTCTCAGCAGTTGACCAGAAGGTAGCGCTGCGTACATCTCATTCCAACGGGTCCCAGAGGCAAAGGAGCACTACGGATCAGAGGACGATCAAAAGTCAACCTAAATCCAGCAAGAACAGTACAATGGAGACCGAGTTTGTTTCTTTTGTAAGAAAAAGGGACACATCAAGGCAGATTGCCGGAAATTTAAGTCATCACAGCATTATGTTTCTGAATCAGAGTCACACGAAGATACTGAAAGTAAGTTTGTTGCCTTTGATGTAAGCAAAGACAGTAACAAAAATGATTCTTCTGACTGGTATGTGGACTCTGGGGCAACAGGTCATATGACAAATGATCGATCTTTCTTTTCAACGCTACAAGGTACTAGCTCAAAAGTATTTTTAGCAGACGGATCATCGGTACAAGCAGAAGGGACAGGTCAAGGGTATTTGAACTGTAAGTTACCAGATGGAAAACTGCAGAAAGTTTTACTTCAGAAGGTACTGTTTGTTCCGCAACTCAAGAGTAGTCTCATATCTGTTCGGCAGATAACTCACAACGGACTGAAGGTAGTTTTTGAGGGCAATACTTGTTGTATTTACAGCGGAGAAAACGTAGTAGCTATGGCTACTAATGATGGACATATGTTTAAGATGGAAACTGTTAGTAATGACAATTCAGCTTGTGTTGTTACTAGTTCAAACGGTCTAAATCTATGGCATCGTAGACTAGGTCACAGGGACGTGCATTCAATCAAAAGACTGGTGAAAGAGAATTTAGTTACAGGAATAAAGATCTCGGGAACCAATGAAATTAAAGATTGTGAAGAATGCATTAGAGGAAAACTAACTGAGTTGAAGTTTCCCACAAGTACAAGTAGAGAAAGTGAGCCAATGAGACTTGTACACTCAGATTTATGTGGACCCATGCCGACTAGTACACCCAAGCGGCAACAGGTACATGTTGATATTTATTGATGGTTGTTACTATATTTACTATTTATGTTACTATTTAATATCGCTTATCACCTAAGTTACCTTCGTACAGCACTGTCTATATCCATATTCTATTTACGTCTGTCCATATTTTTGTATATCTTGTGTTTCAATCGGCTTACCACTCAACCAGCAATTTAGTCATCTTGTGTTAGTCTATCTCGCCTAGTGATGTAAAATTTCCGGGAATTTATACTTGAGGGAAAATTCCCTAGGAACATTGCCGGGAATATTCCCAAAATTCATAAATTCCCGGGAATTTTTGGGAACTTATGATTTCATCTTAAACACGTATAACAGTGGACACTCTTAATTTTTTTTAAATCCCTTGGATCTAATTTATTAATATGAACATATAAATCAACGTTTTAATAGTTGTATTCAAAAGTTATTTACATCTTTAAGCCATTTTAGAGATTTGATATTTTAACTATTTGCCCAAAGCAGGTCTTTCCAATAAAAAAACAAAAAAATGGTTTGAAATTTTTCAATTTAACATTAAAAATAAATTAATTATAATAATATTTTAGATTAATAAATTACTTAATCACTTGAGCCTTTGAGGATTCTATTCCAAACTAATATCATCAGATTTTGTTAAGGTTAAATGAGAACTTGATTTTAAGTCTCACAGGCCTGTTTTCAAAATGTTTATCACGGTTAAAATACAAATTTTAAACATGATATATCACTATATTGTTGTTTATTTGGTCAATATTGATCATTTAAAACCATTTAAGGTCCCAAAACAGTTTAATACTAAATAAACCCCATGTAAATGGGTTTATTTCATAAATTCCCTCGTTTTGGGAATTTATAAAGCCTTCGGGAAGTTCCCTGGAAATATTCCCATTTATAAACTCCCTTCCCACTGGGAATATTCCCGGCTCACATCACTAATCTCGCCCATACATTTTCTTAGGTTAAAGTCACCAGCAGCCGTTTTTCCACTTTTGTCTACCCATAACCACCCCGAACATTAAATCTTTCTTTCTCCAAAAGAGTACAAAAAATAAAGTACCACAATAGTAGGGGTGGATTGGATGAACCTCCCAATAACATTATAATTTTGATATTACAAGAAAGTGCTTGTTTGTTGTTTTGTTTTTCTCTTTTTCAACTCTAGATTATTTGTCTTTGTATTGATATTTGTGCATTTTTATTGTAAAAATGGTGTTTACCGTGAATAAATAAAAATAAAAATAAAATCATTCTAGATTTACCATAGTACGACTTGTTAAATCAAAAGATCAGGTGAAAGATGTAAAAGAGTACATAGAATCTATGACAACGAGGTTTGGAAGAAAACCTGCAGTGTTTCGTACTGACAATGGCAAAGAGTACGTTACAGAGGAACTAGAGAGTTACTTGAGGAAGGAGGGGATCCAACATCAGTACACCGTTGTTTACACTCCTCAGCAGAATGGAGTTGCTGAGCGAAAGAACAGAAGTCTGACGGAAATGGGCAAATGTATGCTTTTAGATGCTGGTTTGCACAACTGCTTCTGGGGAGAAGCAGTTTTGACTGCAGCATATCTACAAAATCGAACTTCAAGTAGAGTAATTGATAAAACTCCACTTGAAATGTTTACTGGAGAGAAACCAGATCTCAGTCATCGTAGAGTCTTCGGTTCTAAGGTTTACTCTCTTGTACTTTCACAAAAGAGGAAGAAATGGGATGACAGAGCAGTCGAAAGTGTGTTGGGTATGATGGTAGCACAAAAGGATACAGAATCCTGGATCCTAAAACTAACAAAGTGTGGATCAGTCGATCAGTGAAGATAATCGAAAGAGAAAAATCAGCCGAGAAGAAGATGGCTCAGCAAGAAGGGGAAACCGTTTGTGACAAGGAACCTTTTAACAAAGAAGCACTTAGATCGTTCCCAGTAAATATGACAACCCCTACTGTGACATCTGAAGTCGGAAATAATGAGCCAAATGAACATGAAACTCAAAGTCAACTTGAGAGTGAGAAGAGAATTTCACAGCGTCAAAATAAAGGAATACCACCTAAACGCTTTTGTTATAAAGCTGAAATCAAGCAAATTCCTGAACCTACTTTGCGGGAAGAAATTCTAAAACTTCCTAGGCCTGAAAAATGCAAATGGATGAAAGCACCTGAAGAAGGAATGAATTTGCTAAAAACGTGTCAAACATATTATGTGAGAAGGGGTGTTGGAAGCCTGTATATTAATTAAGCACAAAATAGTTTAACACATGTTTTGATTATTAAGACAGATGTTTACTAATGTAAATAGTGATGTTTACTGTTGTTGTCAATACAGTTTAATTAGATCCTGTACAAGCCTCCTGCAGTTCTTTATTTCCCAGTATTATTTTCAACAGTACCCATTAGACAAATTTAACAAATCAAATAACTAAGCTACACACATCTTTAAAAAGCTAGATTGCTACAGGAAAAGAGGGTAGAATACTGCAGCCAGGGGGAGACAAATAACAGCTGCTTGCAAAAGACGCAGAGAAATTTTTATTCCAAAATAACTAACACTTGAAAAATTTTAATTCTTGGGATGAAGTGTTCTGATTGTGTCTGCGTGTCTCCGATCGTAAAATAGTCATAACTTTAAAGCCACTTTTAAATAAGTTCCGCACCCCAAGACCAATATTTATATGTTTAGGGGCCTCCTCCACATCGTGTTATATCAGTTTTAGCTCATGAGATTAAGGCTCGTATTACACTAGGTCACTTGGCGACGTCACCGGTGACCAGGCTAGTTACTGGGCACTAGTTCTTACGGCACATATTACACTAGGGTCACCGGTGACGTCTCCAGTGTTTGGTGACTGACTGGTGACTCTGCCCCGTCACCAGACGAGTCACCACTGGTGACCAACAATTATCGCTGGGTATTGAGTCAAATGGCACCTATTAAACGCCAAATACCCTATTTTCTTAGGTTTAACAAAAGGGGTCAGTGTGAGAAGCGAATTAGTAGCGTACTGGACGTTTCGTCCGTGAGTGCCCGATCACGCACTACACTACAGATGCTGGATGAAACCTCCGTGTGCGCCCTTCTGAGTGATGGTTTATGCTAGTTTGAATATCAGCTCGTTGTTTCGTTATAGTGCTTAATTTTTTGTTCTATAAGATGGAGAGGGAAGAAAATCATAATTCAAGACTTTAGGACAGTGTGGAGGGGGAGGAACAGTACGAAATTGTGAATAGACCGGGAGGAGAGTTTTAGCGTGCGTAGTTTCATGATGAAGATCAAGAAGATACAGACATTTTTACGATGGTGAGGATCTGGAACCAGAGAACGATGACCTTACCAATGATTACCTTAAAATAATTATCCGAACCCATTCATTGTATGTTGCAACCTTGTATTGATTTACTATTTAATTTTTACTTTGTAATATTTACTACGTTGTTTTTTGTAGCCTGGCTCATTATCTTAGTTTAAATTTTTTTCAGAACTAAATTTTGCAGTAAACAATAATTATTTATATGTACTCTAATTCAAGTTTTATATCAACAAAGTTAGTTATCAAAGAAAAATAGACCTTTTTTCACACCTGGAGGAAACCTCCGTGAGCGCCCAATGGTGTTTTAAATTTCAAGCGCCCGAAGCAGGGTTAAGCTCGGATTCGTGAAAGGACACATGTGATTTTTAGATGGAATAAGTGTGACAATGCCTATTCAAATGTGAAAATAATTTGTCAATGGCAATAAAGTTCTTGATATGTGTATCACTGGATCAGTAATTTGATGCTTGTAGCAGAGCAATACCCTGTGATTTGACAAGTACACTTTGTTATGGGCACTAACACTGTAAGGGACATAAAATGGGGGAGGCAATATACATTTAATACCACTAACAAAGATTTTGTTGCCAAACTAAAGTTGTGCACAAGGCAAAGTTAGGGCTTTTAGAGTCCTCTCTACCAAGGTTTCTTGTTAAAAGTACAGTACTGGGACAAAGTAAAATTCACAGTCATGATACTTTAACCTATTTTATTCGTGGCAAAGCTCGGGTAAAGAGCTAGAACCACAATATTGAAAATTCAGAGAGATGATGGTAAACTAGTAACGCCGCCGCATCTAGGGGTTTATAAGACAAAAATAACTCTTGTTTAATAAGAGTAAAGAGATAATATACTTACATCTGAGGAAACCATCGTTACTTCGGTAAAAACAAACAGGGAAACGCTTTAAAGCTTGATTATATTTTATAAATTCCTATTATTAATACACTATGTATCACTTTGGAACCTCCGTTGAATCAAAATGGCTGACAGAGAAGGATAGGTAGCGTTCGTTCACTTCGTTGGCTTGGGAGTAGTAACAAGCGGAAGCTTGCCGATCGTGAAGAAGGAAACAGGCTGTGTCATTATAAAATTAACCCTCAACGCAATACAAATTGCCCTTAGTAAATTATCTTATACGCTATAACAAGTGGATTCCTTTCACTTTATATACTTACACATTTAAAGTCAATTTGGATTGATTTAGTGTAACCGTTGACCTAGTATGATTAAATTTGATGAGGTAACACTGTAGTCCTATGGTAAAATCTTTACAATTAGTTGTATTTTCTTCAGCCGTAGGCCTCGCCTCGGCTAATTAATAAGTGGGCCGGTAACCACCAAAAGCTAACGCAATTATAAACGTCAGACATATATAAACATAACAATATTGAAAAAATAAAACGAATACAACCACGACAGCTGTTAATTAAAATACCTATACCCACATATAATGCTTATTTTAATAGCAAATAAAATAATATCATGAATGTAGCCACAGATACACACAAGTCATACATTATTTTCTTCCAATTGTATCAATAATGTAAAAATGGTGTTACCGTAAATAAATAAATAAATTAATATGTTGTATAAAATGCAGATTATAAATATGATACAGTACCCGTAATCTTAACTTTCAGTGTTTTTCGGGTAAATAATAAAACACACATAAATCTCAAGAGATTAATTGAGTGTTGTTCTTATATTATGCAAACAATAAATATATAGCGAGTTTTATTATCTGCGGTCTGAGCTGAAATGACGTCACGGAAGGACGCGTATGCCCGTAGAGTGTGATCAAACTTACCCGGAGGTTACATTCAAAGCAGGGTTTCATTCCGGGAAGAATTGGCGGAGGGTTTTTTTTTCATGTGACGTACACGTTCGATCTGTTGAACTTCGAATACCTCACCGTAGCAAATGACGAGGTGTAAAACATCAGTTACGTCACTGTCTGCTTTCAATCATAGAGTACCATACTCATAGAGATACAACATTGTATATTCTCTATAGACCTGGTATTATATTAATGACCTTGTACCTTGTACAGATGGAATTTCCTTGGTTGGCACTTGAGGCATGCAGGCCTCAGCGAGAGATAATGGGCCGTATGAATAAAACTGAGCAAAGGCTCAAGAGCATTTGCTCTGAGTAAAAGCATTTGCTTTTGGTTTAAAAAGTAGGAGCAAAAGCAATTACTCATACACTATTATATTTTTTGCCACCAATTTGCAGCTATATCCAGAAGCTTTAAACAAGTTCCAGCTACCCACTATGAAAAAGAAAAAAGAGAATGGGTTGAACCTAATGATAAAAAGTTACAAACAAAACTACAGACAAACTATTTCAATCAAACTTTTTTTACACATTTATTAACCGTTCAGCAAATTACAACTGCTATGCAGGCTACTTGTAACTTATTATATTAACAAAGTATACAGCCAGTGTGAGGACAGCTTTGAACCCCTCTGGAAATAAATAAACTCAATCAAACTAATGCAGAAGAAAATTAATAATATGAAATCCAGATTCAAAATCAAAACTGATACAAACAGGACTGGCAACAAACCGGCAACTAAACGCATGAGAAAAAATACTTCTGGAAATTATGGAGGGTGATTCGAATTGAACTATACAAAAGGTTCCTGGCGCAGTACAGATTGGAGTCTCGATTCGAGAAGAGCAGCAGCTGTCTGCACCAGTGGATGTGTTATCAATACCAAGTACCAGTTCTACCAGTGAACATCATAGAGAAGGTGGTCATGTGCTGACCAGGCCAAGTAAACGGCCTAAGCTTACCAAAACTGACCAGCATGAAACGGATGAAACCCGGGGACTCTCTACAGTTGAACTCTAAAGAATTGTGTCGTTAGAGCAGTTGGCAACAGCTAGAGCTCAGAAGGAGGCTGCAAATATGCAAGCCCAGTACTTTAAACACCAACTTGATTTGATGGTTTGATTATCCACTCAACGTTTTCTTCTGAAAAGCGATAAAGACTCTTGTAATCTTCAGGGCTGTGTAAAACCGGATTTCTGCGTTGTTTGTACACTTTTGGACAATGTATATTGATCGGCAAGTTTGCCATCTTGCTCTTGAGTCTACTAATAACTAGACTCCGATTTTCAGGAGTAAATGCTTATGTTATTAAGCAAAACCTCTGTTTTATTCATAACATGTCTGTAACCAAATGCTTTTGCTCAGAGAAACATCTGATTTTAAAAATTAAGAGATAATGCTAATTGTTATTCATACAATATGGAGCATTTGCTTAAAAAGGGTTTAGCAAGAGCTATTGCTCAGATTTATTCATACGACCCATTGGGCAATGGGAGGGTGGAGAGGTGAAGAGGACACTTCCAAAAACATCGGTCCTTCTTGGACTTGCCGACTCATAGGGTTGATGAACACTGCTATGACCACGTTAGCTAATTTAAACTGTATACACAGAAAAGAGACAGTCCCTACTGTGTACACTAAAGCCTGGAAACTTGGAGGAGGTTAAGCTGCTGGGATTTGGATCGATAAGAGGTTAAGTCGGAACGAACACGTGAATAAGGTATGTGTAAAACTCTCCAGAGTCTTGTTCTTATTAAGGAAATTGAAATCTGAAATCACCAAGCCGTACTTGCTTACTGTTTTCTATACTCTCTTCCAATTTCCAAAGTCATAAATTTATAGCGTACGGTCTTATTCTTTGGGGTCACTGCCCGGCAACGCAGGATGTTCTGGTACTACAAAAGAAAGCCCTGCGCATTATATCGTCTGCAAGAGATCGTGACCATTGTCGCCCTATTTTTAAAGATCTTGGTGTACTGACTGTCTACAGTCAGTTTGTATTCACCAGCCTACTGGCCATCAGAAGCAATGTCGGCGAGTACACCAAGAGGGAGGACCGGCATACATATAACACCAGACAAACCCGCAAACTGGACGTACCTCGCTGCAGATTAAGCCGCACGCAAAAAAGGATTCCTGTGGTTCGTGATAAAGTTGTTCAACACGCTGCCATTATGTGTACAAGAGCTCGACGATAAGCCATTTAAAGCCCAACTTAAAAAATATCTTGTGGAGAGACCGCTCTATTCCCTCCAGGAGCTTAGTGAGGTGCCACTCTTTGGGGACCAAGCCTCCGCCAACTAGTAAATTGTATAATATAATGTATATAGTGTAAATAGTTTTTTAGTCTTTGACGCAATCTATCCGACAATGTCGGTCAAATATACAGCACTCGAGTATTACAAGACGTATAACACCGGTTTAAATTATCCGATTGTAATGGGACAAAAACAGAAAATACTGGTAAGTCATTTTAAATTACAAGAGCGTATTATCAAATTGACATGTAATTAACTTTTTTAAATCACATTTAGAACTAGGGTGTTACTTTGATACTTTGATTTTGAGACACCGACCACTCCTAGAGGGTATTTTAAGGTGAATATTGGGTGAAGGGTGAGTGTGTTGAGTGTTATTGATGGATGATGAGGTGTAGTCTTGTTACAAACTCGGGCCGACTGTTCCCCAGTTTGGGTCATTAATTAATAGCCCAACGACCAAGGGAATGGACCAACGGCTTAACGTGACTTCCGAACCACGGGGAGTGGCCATCGTGAAAAGTTATCACTGCGCCCGGGAATCGAACCCGGGCTGATTTGGTGCGAAGCACACACTGTACCACTGAGCTATGATCACCCCCTGTTCATGGATTGATACGTTTGAAACGGTTTTATACTGTGTTGGCAAATGTAATTGAATCTAAGTTTATGATGTTCACTTTCATATTACCAGACTAAATGTTGTATATAGGCAAGAAAGCCATATAGATTGCAAATATTCGAAAGATTGCCAATGCAAGCAGATCTACACTACACTAACTAAAGGCAAAGAGAAATGAATGAAATGATAGGTTATGTTTATCGGTCACTAAAAAGAATTCGTGACGTCACCACCTCACGTCACACGAAAAAAGCCTCTAACATTGCTCCCCGGAATGAAACCCTAGTAAATACTCTGTGGATATGAGTATTGGCTCTGGGTAAACTTTGATCACACTCTGCGGACGCATGTCATAGCCCTTCGGCCTTAGGTCATGCCAGATTGTTAGCCTGTTAGGTTAGGTTGAACACTTGTGAAGCCTAGCTTATGGTTAAATAAGTTATCGAAAACTATTGTCCAATTCGATTTACAATAAGTGTTGGAAAAATGGGAGAACAGTATGTTTTAAGAGAACATAATATTTCCAAGGTAAAAAGTTCGTCATAGGTATAACAATAATGCTACTAGTAACTAGACTGCCAGGTTAGGTTGAACAGTTGTGGAAGTTAGCTTATGGTTTGAAAGGTTATAGAAAACTTGTGTTCAATGTTCAATAAGTGTTGAAAAAGCAATGGGAGAACAGTATGTTTTAAGAGAAAATAATATTTCCTAGTAAGAAGATCCGCATAGGTATTACAATAATTCCACTAGTAACCAGGGGGTGTGCTTGTGGGTTTCATGTTCACCTGGCAGTACGGTAGCGCCGTAAGCCATGCAAATCATACGGGAGACACTGCGCTTCTAGTCACCGTGAAAACATTGATTCGTTACAGCAGTTTACTGGCCCGATTCCAGCTCTGTATGTCCTTCTAATTTATTTACACACATTTTAGTACTGTGTGAACTGTTACAACAATATTTATTGTTAAAACAAATAAATGTTAATGATCAAATGATAATGCTATTGAACAAATGATAATATTCAAATTACTATTGCTTTAGTTTTTATTGGTGTTACAGTCTTTCTTCTTTGCGAAACCTATGGACAGACCTCACACTTGTTGATGTTGCTTCACTGGTATGTTTAGCCCAAAACATAATCTTGTTCTCGGGGAAAGATTTTTGAAAGTGTTTTAAACACACTCAGCACTGTTTTACAATCAGCACTTTTAATTGGTTTTCCTGGTCGTCTGGCCGCCATAATCCGTTTATGTTGACACTATGCGCGTTCACTTACACTACTGTTTATTTTACACCATATTCACTGAATAACTATTAACCCTCAATAATTACTAAACTTTATCACTAAAAAAACACTGATTAGTTATTAAGATTTATATATGTGCTATAAAAATAAAGATACAAAACTTAAAGCTATAAATAAATTTAAAATAAAAAGAACTTGGACACTCACAAGTACAAAAAACATCACTAATGCAATTTTTGCTGCAAGTTAATTAATTAAAACACTCCTTTCCAAAATATTCAACTTAAAATTTCATCTTAAAGTCAAATGAATCTATTAAGGATTAGAACAACAACTTTATCGGTTCAAACATTTTTTGAATTTTAGATACTTTTACGCTTGTAGAAAGAAATGAAAGTGAGATGGCAACTGCAGCTCGTCGATTCAACCCGCAGAGCTAGTAGTTAGACTGTCTCCCACAAGCGCTATACTGCCAGGTGAACATGGAACCGACAATAGCAACCCCCCTCCCCCTCCACTGCAGGGTTGTGTATCAGAATGAGCGAATGCCTAGACATATATTTTGATTAGAGGGTAGTTTTGTTAATGTATACGCTTGGTTTGGAGAAGTTTAGCATAAAAATATATATAACCCACTACATTTATAATGCGTTATTTATAGGTAGTCAAAAAGTCTTATACATCGGCTTCAATATTTAAAATGACATACACCTTTTTCATATTTATAACATAGCTTAAGATAAACAAAACAACATGGTTTAGATGCTTAAATGAGAATATAATTACAGAAGAACATTTAGAGAAAGTAAGTACACGTTGTAATTTTCCTCTCGGCCTTGGCCAAGGAGCTTTAAGTTACTACTTCATTAAAAATCACATTTTATTTACAGACTATTGCTCTCTCCGGCTTTGGCCCTAAGAACTTGAATAAGTACATTGCATATTACTGCCTTTCCCCTGGCCTGGTTGGGTATTTTACCACATAATTACAAATTATATTAGATTTCCTCACTTTTGCCCTTGGTATCTCGTATCATTACAAAATATTGTTCTCAACCTCAGCTTAGTTCGTACTTTAATATTAGCGATTTCCCTTTGCCTAAAGCTCCGGCTTTTTGTCGTAGTGCATGTTTTTGTATCTATGGCGAGCTCATTGAAAAAGCCTAGTTGTTTTGTCAAATCAATTTTTCCTTGTAACATTTAATTATTTCTTTTTAATTTTTAGGGAGTAAAGAAAGTTGATGAAAAGTCAGGAGTTCAGGTGAGTTTAGTGCGAGTTTTGTGTTTTTCCATAGACTTAAATATAAATTAGTCACCTTTTTGGACGCTTAGCCAAATAAGTCACCTTTTTGGACGCTTAGCCTTAGTGTCTAAAAATAAATTGTTTATTTGACAGAGGGTTTTATTTTTCTTTTGTGGCATATATTTCAAATAACTTTCCAAGTGTTGAGTATATGACATCATAATGATTTGCTTTGACAACATTTCAGCCATCCGACTTTCACGTTAATGTTGTTCGTTACGCCGGAGATGAGATTGAGTTTGATCTGATCGGGTTTCCCACTTCCTTGGCAAATGCGTACCGACGCATTCTTCTCTCAGAGGTTAGTAACAATTTAGTCATTATTAGATATGTAAGTGTTTAAACTCTCATCTGTCGAACTTTCAAACTAGAACATTGTAACTTTTGCGGTGATGGTCGTGTTAGCTTGGCCGAGAAAGGGTTTTACTGACTTAGTATTTGCTAGTGTTACTGTATCTACGTAAATTGTGCAATCCTAAAGCAGGTCATATCTCAGCTGGGAGAACTACACAGGACACCTTTAGGGCCGGTTTCCCCAAATTCTCGTTATCCCGGTTTACTTTGTACCGATCAAAAATGTATACCTCGGGTTTTAAACTCCAAGGAGTTTCCCCAACTTTTTGACTGGCACAGCATAGATTAAACCTCGCATGTCTGTTTGATTTCGGTAGAAACAGACAAAAAAAGTGTGTTCGATCAGAGTTGAGGTTATGTTTACTGACTCCCAATGTAAAGAAGATAGGCCTATTTTGTTTGATCGCAATTTCTATTTTATTCCCGTTTTTCTCCATTGGTATGAAAGTATGAAACGTGGACACAAACGGGCTTGAGCATCAGACACTTGCTAACGGAGGACTTGTGCATTCTGCCCAACTCCCCTATGTCGATAAAAAAGGACTGGAGGCATAAAAACTCAATGCGCCCTAAAATGAAATTCAAGAAATTCAAATTTATTTGGCCTTTAAGGTTTACAATTGGCTAAGTTGTAAGTCATAATACAAAACACTTCTTTCTGTCCTTCTTTCTTCATTGCGTCCAATATAAAGAAGTAAAGAATAAGAAAAACAAAACAACAACAACAAAAAACACACCATGCATAACACACCATGCACAAAATGGAAAAGTGATACCTGAAAGCACAAGATTTACATAGCCAGATCTTCAAGACTGGACTGGAAAAATTCACTTATGCTATAAAAAGGGTTTCTCACAAGCCATGCTCTAAGGGTTTTCTGTAGACTCTCTTTACTTAGACTTTTTACATGAGCAGGTAAACTATTGTACATTTTCATACCTAGAACAGGAAAACAATTAAGAGTTTTTGATAATCTACAACGGGGTACATTGAGCTGTGAACTAATTCTAGTGTTGTTGTGATGGACTTGGCTATTGATTTGAAGTGTTGGCAACTTGTCCTTAATTGCTAGAAGACATTGTAAGATGTAAACAGTCATAATCTCACGCTTTACAAACAGAGGTTTACAGTTTTCAAGAGCATGGGCATTGTCCAGAATCCTAATAGCCTTCTTTTGCCAAATCAAAATCCTGTGAACATGAGGGAATGGCCCCACAATCTTGTTCCATACACAATATGTGACTGAAAAAAGCAAAAAGGCAAGTTTCACAAAGCAGTAGGGCATTTCAGCAGAAAGTCGTCTCAACAAGTAAATTACTCTACTTAACCTCTTACATAATTCATTTACGTGCTGTTCCCAACTGAGTTGTGGGTCCAAAGTAAATCGAAGAAGTTTTGCACACTGAGATCGTTGCTCTATAGATCTCACCAAGGTAAATTGAATGGATTGAGTTTTACTGTCATTAAGAGATAGCTTATTACTAGCAAACCATTCGGAAGCCGAGTTGAACAGGTCTTTGACGTCAAGCTCGGCTTGACAATGTATCTGCAGGTGACAAGGCTCGATTTTTGTTACTTGTGGATCTCAAAGAATCACTAATAAAATTAAGCAATAATCTTGCAGTTTCCTTCCTCATTCGAAATCTTTCAAAAACTTTTCCTTTTTCCCATCTCCCGAAATTATTAACTCTCAGTCTTTGCCTGATTCTCGTAATCCTCTTCCTCGACCTCTAATATTTTCAACAGTTCATCCATTTGACTAAATAATTATGTACTGTACTTAAAACGAAAAAAACTATTAAAAAGTAGGCCACTGGCTAAGTATTTGTAAACTTAATATTATGGCTAGGCTTTGATTACCAAATTTGAGAAGTTAATCATTCCAATATTATTTATGTCCACAATATTTCCAACAGTTTAATGAATTATTCCATTTAACTGCTTGTGCATTTAAAAATAATAAATAGTTACGACGATTTATAAAAGTAATAGGCTAAAAATTAGTGAACTTAATATTATGGTGCGAAGGCTAGTTTTTGATTTCCAGGTTTGAGGTTAGGTTTTGTTTACTTCGACTAGTATAACTTTGTATCAGCTTAAACCACCTGCCGAGGCCAGTTAGTTTGTTCCGCCAAATTGACGGTACAAATTTTGGAGAAACACCTACCGAGATTAACCGCGGTTTAAACGGCCGATCTCAGTGAACTGATGTTGGGGAAACCGGCCCTTAGTAACTCAAGGTGTTGTTCTTAGTAAAGCTTACATAAAAAGTTGATGTCTGTCAATGAGTTGGGTTATTGTAGCTGCCAAACCATCTCGCCCTTGACCATTGGCAAAGATCAGTAGAATGCGCAAAGATGCCACATGGGTCTGACTAGGTTCGCTCAAGCTAATAATTCAAAGCCCTTCTAGAAACTCAGTAAAACTGGAAACAATACACCTTCATCATGTTTAACCTTTTACCTGTTGAAATCATTGAAATTTGTCAATTTTATTAAATGAAGATTCAAATTAGAAATTATGAAATAAATTAATGCCTCAAATACAAATTGTAGTTTCTTGTCACACAAAAATGCGATTTTTACGCATGAGGGATAAGGGCTTTTTTTAATTCCAAGCTTAGGCAGACATTAACTAATCAATTATCAAACAAATTCAATTAGAAACTTCAATTAGCATCAAAAGCTGCAAGACGCATAAAAAATATTCAACCTTAAGTACAAACCAAGCTTGACACGCAGCTAAGCTGGATTAATTGGTTTTTCAAGTTGTTTTTGTATCTTCAAAACTAGTCATTATAACTATGCTACCAAAGTGACTATGTCTTTTGACAGTGTCAACTGACATTGTCAATGCATGTATTTGTAAAAAACAAACAAAGGTATAAAATAATACAAAAATAAATTAAAAAGCTGAAAGAATCAAGACTAATTTAAGGTAGTTGTGATAAACGGGGTAGAAGTGAGCTGTGGTGTCAACTGAGTGTTGAAGAGAGTATAGTTATGTTTACTTGCAGGTTCCGAGTATGGCTATTGAGAAAGTACTAATCTACAACAACACGAGTCTCCTGCAAGATGAAGTGTTGGCACACAGGCTCGGCTTGATTCCTATCAAAGCTGACCCTCGCCTCTTCGAATACAAGCCTGAAGGTACTTTATTGTCGATTAGTAGTTGAAAATGCCACAACCTACGAGTTTCTATTCTCATCTGTTATTTAAATGAGCTAACTCCTTTGTTATGAGGATCTGAGACTGACTCATTCATCAAAACTTGAATAGGGTTTGCCGTGGTGCACCAAAAGGAAATGCACTGATGCTAGAATCCACTCACCAGGACATTCATGATTACGATACTAGACATAGGCTTGCTTTTGTTACCTTTAGTATTTGATTTGTGTAATCTTTAAAATAAATTTGATGTTGTTTTGTAGCTGATGCAGAACCGACTGATCAGGATACGTTAAAGTTTGAGTTGAAGATCAAATGCACTCGCAACCCAAACACTGTGAAAACCTCAAACACTGTTGAAGATTTGTACATAAATCATAATGGTATGGCTTTCATGATTTTTAGAATATTCTTAACTGATTCAACAAAGCAACATACTTGTATGTAAATTTTAACCTTTCCCCCCCTCAGTTGAACCATGATCAATGTTTTGCACCATGTTGAGTTTGGCTGTATTGTCAGCGTATTAGACAGCGGCTGTACAGTAGACGCTCGCTCGAACGGACCTCACTCGACCGGATTCGGGATGGTCCGGACCACCCCTCAGTAAAAAAATTTAAAATAAACGAAAAACATATTTTGTTGTTACACACAGTATTTTTAACGCCAACGTTAAACGCTAGTAATTTAAACAATATTGTGCACTAACGTTACTTTAACAATACCGGAGCTACGCAGAAATGCAACTGAGTTCTGAGTTTGCGTATCGATGCTGGGGTTGTCAGGATACACCGCGCAGACTGGAGCAGGGAGTGGATCGATAATTTCAGGCCACTCTCTTATCAACTCGCGACCGCAAGTTACCCTCCTCCCCTGCACCGTCACAAATGTAAACAACAGTGAGTCACCTGCAGCTGATTCGTGATGTGATATCTGTATTGTGATAACTTGTGTTAGTGTGTCGGGTGATTAAATTGTGTGATTACGATGGCGGACATTTTATTAAATGAGAAACCTTTTTTACTGTAAATATGAATTGTACATAAATTGTGAAAAAACAGTATTTTGAACGAAATAAATACATTTTTAACGTTAAAAGTGTTTTTATTTCGTAAGACAGGTGTGAGTACTGCCTACGAGAGTGAGTGGTTTTAAGGTGTGTGGCTCAGCCAAACACGTCAGTAACCGATCTGGACCTCAAATTACGTCATCTTGAGTCTATTTTTATCGATCCTAATGCACTAGGATATGCTTATCAGTATCCCCCCCGATAGTCCGGATTTTTCAAAATTCGGAACACCCTTCCGCCACATTAGTCTGTTCTATCGAGGGTCTACTGTATGTTTATACTACGATTGTGTGTATAATTTTTAAATATATGTTTTTATATCAATTTTAATATCCTTGTAGAGGTCGTGCGGAACCTGTTGAAGCTTGACCTTGGCCGCGGAAACCGGTTATAACTGGGTTTGAGCGGGTGGGGTAGACAGCTGATCAGTCTGATTCATATACTCGCCGGATCGACTTTTACTGTACGCTCTACAAACATTGGTTGTTTAGTAGCATTTTACACATTGCAAATTAATTGTATTCAGTTCAGAGTTCGGCTTGGCTATAGATAGATTCTATCTTGACTCAATGTGAGTAAATAAAATATTCCTTTTCTTACAAGTTGTATTTTTTACACGTTTTGGAGCAAGCAGAGCGTTTTCTATTACTTTAAGAGAAATATTGTATTTTTTCTTACATAAGCAAGTTTGCAACAGCTTGTTATAAAAGTTATTATTGATTTATTTAAATGAATCATAACAATTGTAGTAAATCGTTTTACTGCAATTAATTAATTTGTTAGCAACTTTTACTTGGTTTCTTGCCAAACTAAATACTATTACACCACATAGCTCGTCAAAGTAAAATTATTTTGGAATTTCGTTAAATAACCCACAGTTTTGTTTTGAATTCTGTAAAACCTTAGATTATATAACACCAACCACAACAAAGATCCATAGTGTTGCGTTGTGGCTGCAGTCTTAAAAATAAACAATACACAAAACATACAGCACTTGAAGTCTCGCCTTTACATTAAACAATGTTTGTGTAAACATAGCATTGAACAAAAGTTATTATTGATTTATTTAAATGAATCATAACAATTGTAGTAAATTGTTTTAATTAATTAATTTGTTAGCAACTGTTACTTGGTTTCCCGCCAAACTAAATATTATTACACCACATAGCTCGTGAAAGTAAAATTATTTCGGAAATTCGTTAAATAACCCACAGTTTTGTTTTGAATTCCGTAAAACCTTTGATTATATAGCACCAACCACAACAAAGACCCATAGTGTTGCGTTGTGACTGCAGTCTTAAAAATAAACAATAAACAAAACATACAGCACTTGAAGTCTCGCCTTTACATTAAACAATGTTTGTGTAAAAATTGCATTGAAATGTGCAGTATTTTCGTTTTTACATTTTCACCAGGAAGGAGCAAAGCTACAAACATGAACTTTTTTTTAAATTGTTCGCTCATGCCCTCTATGATATTAAATGCAATTTATTCTTGCAGTTCTCTTAGGCTTGAAGCTCACGGTAATGACTAGCGTAGTATGGCAGTGGAGTGGCGGCCGGCACAGCAGTATGGTCAAAGTTTGCAGCCAGTATAGTAGCGCAGCGGGCTGGCCTGGGCCTCTCGGCGGCTTTCCCCTCCCGCTGTACTCCCTACCTTGTCACCCTACCTCCCCTACCCAGGCTTCAACAGGTTCCGCACGAGCTCTATTGTAGTTAAGTGGAAGAGAGGACTTTATAGTCCTGACCTCGTCATTAATAAAGACATTTTTCATTTCATTACATTATTGATTCAGTAAGAATATTATTAGTTAACTGTCAGTCTCTAGTCTTTACCCTCTGCTTTGTTGGTGATTTTGCTATTTGTAACATACAATTTGTTTTGCAAATGACAATTAATATTATATTTTCTTTCAGTTTACTCAAAGCACATAAAGTGGTTGCCGATAGGGAATCAGAGTGACATGTTCAAGCATACTGACGTCGGGCCGATCCATGACGACATCTTGATTGCTAAGATGAGACCTGGACAAGAGTTGGCATTGCAGTTGTTGGCTGTCAAGGGGATCGGCAAAGATCACGCAAAGTTCTCCCCAGTCGGTAATCACTTAGTTCTCCCCAGTCGGTAATCACTTAGTTCTCCCCAGTTGGTAATCACTTATTTAACAACATCTCATAACTATTTCATCAAACAACAGACAAATTTTGAATAAAACAAAACCACCAGCAGTTTTCCTTTGTGTAATCTTAATAGTTGTAGGTAAGTTTTATTAATAAATGACGCTATTTATATGAAATTTCTGTACAAAGAGAGAGAGAGAGAATATTCTTTATTATTACAATCTTAAAGATCGAACATGGCGTCAAATGTTTAAATTATTTACAGACTACTATAGCCAGAGTCTCTCAAGTTCAAAAATTCCATCACACTGTAGAAGGGATTTTCTGTGAGCCTCTGCGGCAACTTCTTCCTAATAAAGAAATCCAAATCTAGAGGCGGATAGATTGATCTACTTGAAACAAAATAAGTGGATCTTGGTGACATTACGTTCGTTCTAAACTGGGGTTTAGTGATATTAAATTTAATTAGAAAGATAAAATAATTATATATAGTTTATTTATTTATTAGCACATTTCCTATGGAAAAATGAGATATTTATACCTTCATATATTTATATATCATATAGATATTTATGTATCATAAAGAATTATTATTGTTTAGAGGTACAATTTTGAAAATGCTCTAAGGGTTGGGGGTCAGGATGGTGCTCCGCCTCCGGCCTGGGTTTTATCATGCTGAAGGTATAAATATATCATTTTTCCATAGGAAATGTGCTAATAAATAAATAAACTATATATATTTTATCTTTCTAATATAAATTCAATATCATATTATGTGAGCCTCTCTACAGGTAGTTTTTTTGCCGGATTATCCTTAAGTTGGGTACAAATGTTCCTTTTTGAAGTTTCTCAGTCAAGACCTTAAAAACCATGCTTTCACACTCCACTATGATTGAATATGAATGTTTTGTTACCAGCGACTGCTGCTTACAGACTGCTGCCTACGATAGAACTGATGCAGGAAGTGGAAGGTGAACTAGCCGAGAGACTCCAGTCCTGCTTCTCTCCTGGAGTCATCAACATTGTTGAAAATGAACAAGGTGGTTAAAACTATCACCAGTGGCTGCTACTGCTTGTCGGGTGAAGGGAGTGAAGGGTCACTTCCAAGGATGTTTTAGAGGGGAAAAAATTAAACTTAACATTTAATTAATCCGTATCCAAAGTCTGTAGGATCACATATCAATGACGCCAGTGAGTTTGATATAAGCTTGATACCAACAATCGATCATTGCCTCAATAGTTGCTACAGAAAGTTAGTATGCTTCTACGGTTGCCACTGGCTGCTTCGTAGAAGATTGAATACTTTGTTAGGTGAAGAGCTTTTACCTAACACATCTCTGTGTTTTTCAGCTATTTGTTCTTTCAGCTATTTATTGTATGTTAAGGCTAACATGTAGTTTTATCCCTATAACGTGTCCTCTTTTTACTTATTCATATATTTTGTAATTGTAATTTTGACAAGCCATCAATTTTTATGATGTAGCGGTATTTTCAAATATTGGTTGGAGTAGTCCTAGGTTAGTTCTTAAGTTAAGATATTAATTATGTAGTTCCTAGATTAGTGTAGTCCTCTGAAGACGGGTGGAGTTTTTAACTACCCCAAACGTTAGGAGTAGTTTTCTCCGGAAGTGGCTGGAAAAGTCCGTTCTTTCCTTTTACTTAATTGCCCTCCGCCACTATTATGAACTTTCAAACTAACGTAACTACTCTGTTTTCACACCGTAACTACTCTGTTTTCACGGTGTAACTACTATGTTTTCACGGTGTAACTACTCTGTTTTCACGGCGTAACTACTCTGTTTTCCCGGCGTAACTACTCTGTTTTCACGGTGTAACTACTCTGTTTTCACGTGTAACTACTCTGTTTTCACATCGTAACTCTCTGTTTTCACATCGTAACTACTCTGTTTTCACATCGTAACTACTCTGTTTTCACGGTTAACTAGTCTGTTTTCACACCGTAACTACTCTGTTTTCACGGCGTAACTACTCTGTTTTCACGGCGTAACTACTCTGTTTTCACACCGTAACTACTCTGTTTTCACGTAACTACTCTGTTTTCACTAACTACTCTGTTTTCCACCGTAACTACTCTGTTTTCACCGTAACTACTCTGTTTTCACGGTAATACTTGTTTTCACTGTAACTCTCTGTTTTCACGGTGTAACTACTCTGTTTTCACGGCGTAACTACTCTGTTTTCACACCGTAACTACTCTGTTTTCACGGCGTAACTACTCTGTTTTCACGGTAACTACTCTGTTTTCACGGTGTAACTACTCTGTTTTCCGCATGTAACTACTCTGTTTTCACGGCGTAACTACTCTGTTTTCACACCGTAACTACTCTGTTTTCACCGTAACTACTCTGTTTTCACCAGTAGCGGCTCGTGTGTATAGTTAGCGGGAGGGCTCTACCGGGGGGTTTGGGGGGTGTGGAACACCCCCATTAAACAGGGGTCCGGAATTTCCGAAAATTTGTGAAATTTAATGCTAAAATAACGTATTTTGAAGCCTTTTTTACCGTAATTTTCAACTGCAGTATTGATAGAAAGCTATCAATTGCATTAACCCGCCGTTACAAGTAGTAGGTAAAAGACGACGGTTTTCGGTTCGTCTAGATCAGAAGAAGCCACTACAACTAACCATTAAAAGAAAACTTAGATAGAACAAATAAAAGTGCGTAATGACGCTTACTTTGCATAGACAACCAACTAAACTGGGCTGAAAACCGTTATGAGGCTATCAAGTTCGAATAATCAGGTGTACCAACAAATTTAAGTGCCAGTAGCGTTTATTCTATTTGAATTTTTCATTGGAATAATAATAATTGTTTTGTCCATTGCGTTGGCATCACTGATTGATAATCAGCTGTAGGTGTCCGCTAGACCAGCTGTTCGATCTAAAGATTATTCGGTCTGGCGGTAGTAGGTAGTAGAGGGGAGGCGCATGACTAGGTTGGGCAGAGCCCCAGACCGTCGATATAACGCATTGGAATGGCGTCACAGCACCCTCCTGGCTGTCGGCTGCTTCTCCCATATGCCTGCATTGTAGCTCGTGGCGCTCCAGCTTAGCCCAGGCGCAACCACGCTCTACCTCGTCACCGTCAGCGTTCTATCGCTCACCACGTCAAGTCTGACTTGGCTGCGTTGTACAAACACTTGGATGAACGAATTTGTTAATTTACCTCATTAATAGATGGTTTAATATAATATTTAGATATATTAACGGACTTGGGAGGGCTGCGCCCAAGAGCCCATTAAGGAAAGCCGCCACTGGTTTTCACACCGTAACTTCTCTGTTTTAGGCCTACTTTTGCAATAACACAACCTGATTATGTACATTCTTAAAGAATTAACAACTAATTTTAAATAGTTGTATATTATTTGTTAACTGATCCAATACTACAAAACAACCGTATGCAACGATTTCTATACGTTGTCAGTGTTTCAATTCAACATGTTATTTTTTGAAACCATAGAAACATTAACTTTTAATTCCCTGCTGGAACTTGCGAGCTTCAATAACTACATTTTAAATTATTTACATAGTTTCCTAGAGAAATAATCATATTATCAATAAACAATATAATTATCTTGAATCTTCTGTGCTTGTGTTAAGAATCAATATTTAAACATATTTGTCCTGTTAAATAGTTGAGTACAGCTGATTTGCCCTTCACCTTCCTCTTGGCTCACGAGCCGCTACCATCACATTTTTTAATGCTTATCATCAGGAAATTTTCAGGCAGGATAAAAGGTTTATTTTTGTCACTACAAATTAAAAAGAAAAGGTTGAAAAACTGAAAAAGAGTTTTTTACAGTAAACAAAGTACATTTAAACTTAACTCTTAGGCTTTTGCGGCCGGTGTCACAACTATATCTAGTTCTTCCGGTTCACACCGCGTCCAAACTTCATAATTACGTTGAAATATTTCTGTCTCGCTGTGGAGTCACTCAATCACTGAAAACAAGTGGGGCACTACAGTATTTTAAATTGAATAACAATTAGTGGCAGTATTTTGTATAACTATTACCCAGTGAGAATCATGCTAACTCCTTCAGCTACCTTTGGTAACTTGTTGCGATGTACATTTTGTATAACTATTACCCAGTGAGAATCATGCTAACTCCTTCAGCTACCTTTGGTAACTTGTTGCGATGTACATTTTGTATAACTATTACCCAGTGAGAATCATGCTAACTCCTTCAGCTACCTTTGGTAACTTGTTGCGATGTACATTTTTTACTAATACTGAACAAAACAGTTTCATAAACGTGAAAATAATGCAACATGATTGTGTATAATTGTTAAAAAATGTAAGTGTAACACTGTTATATTTTTGCAGTAATTTTAATAGCCTATTTTGATTAAAAAAAACGTAAAAGTTTGCAATCCAGGCAAGATCCCCATATGATGACTGATAACTGAAACTATTCAATTTAAACCAAAGGTTATTTTGTCACGGTAGGTAGTCTAGATTGGGCATGGATGCTACATGGTTAAGGCAGGAAAATCAACATAGTTGCAGCAGCCCAAGCTTATATAGCGCTGCCAATTCTCCCCACATGCTTGAGTTTGTCCGATGTAAATGTGACCAAATCATGCAATTTTTGAGACGAACAAACTTGCGTTGTGCGTCAGTGGCTCTACTTTAGACTCTTAAAATAATTCCTTCACAGCTTTATCTGTGCTTTGGCTGCCAAACTATATTGATTTTCCTGTCTCAGCTATGTGGCATCAATGCATAATCTACCTACCATAAAATAATCTTTGATTAACAATTTGTGATGTATTTATTAGCAAGCAATTGATAATTTCAGGGAAGAAGGTGGCTACAGTGGAGAACCCAAGATATGACACTTGCAGCAGAAATGTGTTCAGGTATAATGAACTCAAAGACACGGTTGTTTTAGGCAGAGCAAAGGACCACTTTATTTGTAAGTATGAATATTGTATCGTCAAAGAAGTAGGTAATTGTTGCTTAACAGGAGAAGCTTTTATATTAGGGCTATCCAGAAAGTAAGTTACGTTTTGGAATAAAAATTCTACGAAGAATAGGAAAAGATTTTTATTATATACATTTGAAAGCCACACTAAAATACTACTTTACTACATAATCGCCATACAAATTTAGGCAATCATCATACCGATGGACGAGCTTTAAAATTTCTTTGTCATACAATTCTGCCGCCTGTTCCTTCAACCCTTTTGTTACTTCTTCCTGCAGCGGTTCATCATCGTCAGAACGCTGTGCGTTGCCAGCCACTTCTTCATCGTTGGGAACAAGTGGTAGTCGCTTAATGCAAGATCTGGACCGTACAGTGAATGAGGAAACAACTCCCACTCGCACGGTCACCATAATCTTCCTTATTGACATCATTTGCATGCATTTTTTTTTTGTTTCTGAAGGAAATTTGTTCTGCATTGGCTGCAATTTCGTCTCACAGTTCACATGTTCCACCCATGTTTCATCACCAGTAACAATCCGATTAAGTAGTGAATCGCCGTATTTGTGGTAATGGTCCAAAAACGTTAACGCTGCACCCATTCGCTGATTTGTGTGATTTCATTATCTTTTTCCGCAAGTTCGGCATTCGCCAAGCTGAGTCTTCCACTCCGCTTTTCGCCATGCACATTTGTTAGGCCATTTTAAGACGAATGCTCCATTGAACTCCACCTTCAGTGATGTTATTGTCCCCACACACTTCACAAAGCTGCCGATAAATTTCAATCGGTTTACAGTTTTTGCAGCCAAAATCCTTAAGACTGCACGGACTTTACAGTTGGCGGATTTTCAATTGACAAAGACATTTCCAAGCAACACTGTAACGTAAAAATGTACGACACATACCTGAGAGTTGATCGGCTAGATGCAGAATGAACTGGGGAGTAACCACATATCAAGATGGCCGCGCTAGCTTCGCCCCTAGCGGAGGTAACCAAAAACGTAACTTACTTTCTGGATAGCCCTTGTATGTTTGCAATATTTATCTGGCTCCTTAAAAGTTGTATTTGTATTTAATTTCCCCCAGATTTCTTAGCCTAGAATATTTCTTTGTCTAATGTAAATCGTGTGTTCCAGTTACCATAGAGTCGACAGGAGCACTCAAAGCCGATGAGCTTTTTTTGGAAGCCGTTAAAGTTCTCAAAAACAAATGCAAAGCAATTTTACAGCAAATAGATTGTTCAGAAAATCAATAAAAGTTGTGTGATTTGTAAGGGAAGTATAATTTTTCCATACCAAGTCCTCTATTTTTTGTAAATTTGGGTAAAACTAGCTACTGATGCCGTGACTTTGTGATATTTATCAGAGTTCTTAATTCAATGTAAATAACTGACCATTAGTGAAAGAGGGATTAAAAGATAAAAAATACATCATAATACTTGTGATACAGTTTACTACAACACATTTGTACATCTGCACTTGCAGCATAATGACGTTATCTAAGTCTGGTATGGCTTTTAAAGTAACAAAACTACTCAAGTTCTCCTTTAATATCAAAGAGTACCAGTCAAGTTTTCTCACTTTAATACATCAATATTTAATTATTTACAGAATAATATTATCATTCTGTTCAATACGAACAAAATAAATGTGAGCTATTAACTGTCAGGCGGTAGGCCCTTATTTATCAGGTTGAAAATCAAAGTGAAGCTGGTTATATGGACATTTTATGATGTTAACAAGTGGGGTTTACAACATGTAAACAATGAGTCACTATTTTGTTTTCAGGACACAGATGAGATTTTGTTATGAAGAAAATGACATGTTTTCTAAATGTTACTCCAACCCAAACAATAGAAAGCAAAGTTGTCTAAAACTCAGTTTAAGAGGTTACGACTGTGACATTCATAATTCACTGCAGAACAAAACACTGCCTAATTTTGTTTAGTCCTCTAAAAACCAGCTTAACATAAACATGTTATTTAATATTACATAAACATATTTACATCTTAAACAATACATAAATTCTCTTTGTAGATTGAGTACAGTACATAACAAAAATCACATAAGTATTGGAATGATTTCAAACCATCGGTAGCCTTGCTCATTGTTCAAAAACTGAAAATAAACATTTTTCAAATACTTGTGCTTTGAATCTGAAGTAGTAGATTTGGTATTGAGTATAAATTATAATTAATAAGCAGTATGCATAAAATATACAAGTGAAAGGAATATAAAAGTATTGATTTTATGTGTAAATTCTATGAACTATTGTAATGAACACTTGGACCATTAAATCAGGTTTGGTAATCGCAGGTAAGATGTTGGCGTTTACTCCAAAGAGTTCAGCATGAGAAGTTGTTTCAGCACTTTGGTCTGACTTGTTTCCCTGATTTCTCCAGCAAGAAACATTTCATCAACTACTGTGTACACCTGCAAACAATTTTCAAGTGGAATCATTTGAGCTTTATAAAATTGAGACCACTGCCTGAATCATACTGAGAAATCATTTGGGGAGTAAATCAGCTCTTAGACTATATAAATGTCATGAGAGTAAAATGGTCTTAGCTGTAGAGATTGTTGCTAAAATTGACAAAGAAAGTAGTGATTTTTTTTTTACCGCTTACATGCCTGTAGAGACTAAAAATCACTTGTCTAAACCTAACATGGGCGAAAGTGAGTGGACGGAAGCAGAGTTGGTGGCTGAACAATAACAACAACAAAAATGGCAACAATAACCATGGTTAGCTCAGAATAATGGTGCAGTTGTCTGTTAAGGTATCCAGTGCTCCCGGTCGGCTAAACATTGGCAAAGTCTACATTATCTGCTCTGATAATCAACAATAACAGATAGCCTTTGAGCTTAGAATAAAATACTTATTCAATTAATTCTTCTTACCTTGTAGAAATTGAAGACCAGATCTAATTCACATACATTGTGGAAGTACTCGTTGAGAACCTCAACAAAGTTGTGAATTGCCTCGAGGTAGCAGAGATTGTTGTCATTCACATCTACACAGATGCAAAAGTAGAGCCCAGCATATCTCCTGTACACTATCTTGAAGTTTCGGAACTGGAAACATACATCACAGTAGAAAGAGGTTTTTCAACTTGGATTTTATTTTCAGGGATATTTGTAATAATGTTGTCTTAACATTTATAGCCACAGGTTGAAGAATTTGTGCAAAAAATAATTTTAAGTTACTGATCTCAGTATATTTTTTAGTTCTTTGTGCTGCTTGTTGTCAGTCAAAACATCCACCTTGATGTCTTTACATACCAGAATTGGAACATTAAACTTCGATAGAGCTACAAGCTTAATAAGCCTTTTCGAGTTTTTCCAATAAAATGGTAAAATCACTGTCAGGGACACGGTAGGCCAAAGCAATTACTATTTTAGGACTGGTAGAGTATAACATAGCTGCAACCACTTTAAAGTCTTTTTCAGAACAAACAAGTTCTACATCAAGCACTTTGTAATTAATATATTCTCGGACATAAAGAGCGACTCCCCCTCGGGAGTAAATAGTCCGGCAAAACATGAAACATGGGTCCTTGTAAATATATAATAATTTCATCAATATGAGCCAAAAATCCACTTGATCAGCAAGGTCCGGTCCCAATCAGTTCGGATTAGCAGGACTCTAGTGTACATTTATTTGGAGCGGAATGATTGCTAGTGCAGATGAACTCACCTCAACAAAGTTTGTATGTTTGGCATCTCTCACAGTCACAACTGCGTGCACTTCTTCAATCAGTTTCTGCTTCTCATCGTCATCAAAGTTCATGTACCATTTAGCCAACCTGGTTTTGCCAGCTCGATTTTGAATCAAGATAAATCGGATCTGAAACATAAGTTGAATTCTTATTTTAGTTTTTTCAACTTTAGACGGCATTTGGCAGCCAGTTCTTCAGAAGTCCTATTGAAGCCAGCCAATCCAGTTCGACAACGAACAGGCTCCGGCCAATCAGATGACAGGACCCTCCCCACCACCACTGGGGTATGTAAGAAGACGCCACGGCCGGCCAATCCAGTCTCAGCCAGGTCGAAACGTCTAGCAGTAATTGTATTTCAACTGTGACACGCTGTAAACCGGAAGCCTTAGATCTTAGTGATGACACCGGCCGCGAAAGCCTAAGAGTTAAGATTAAGCTTATATTGATTAAGTGGTCTTAAATTAATATCAGATGAATTGTGTGTTCCTAAATTTAACCCTGCTAGGCCTAGTGTAGGCTTACTACTCATTTTAGGTCTAAGTCTTTTTTATATGATTTTAAAAAGACTACCTTGGGAAAAGTACAGTAGTACCAAGGCAACTAATTTTCATCTCACAAATTTACACTTGTACACTAAAATCAAGAGTATACCTGGTATACTGTACTTAAATCCAAAATAATTCTCGGGTTAAGTTATGTAACATAAATCACTAATAGTATGGACTAGGCCCAAACATGTCCAATCATAGGAAATCAGAAATCTTTATTCAGCCTTTAAATAAACAATTACAATTGGCTTTGTCAAGTTGAAAAAATATAATTATGTCACAATATAAATAATCATGTTGATTCTTGCTGAACAATACCAGTCCATTTTTTGTAGAAAGTCCATTATAGTAGTAAGTAGGCTACAGTAGGCTACAAGTTATCCCTACTGACAATTAGTTGTGTGCTTCTAATACAACTAAAACACAACACATTTTTTATTTGACATTTTTAATAAATCTAATAGTTAATAAAACATACTATATTATATATGTATATTATCAGCAAATTTTTAAGAATTTTCTGTAATAGCCAACTTACCATTATTTTCAAAAAAGGCTACAGTGGATAAATAGTTGAAATGTGTGTGTGATGTGTAATCGTTTAACGACCGTTCAATAGTAAATAACTGGAATAAAAAGCCAGATTACAATGTTCAAAACTTGGAAATTTTAGTCGACAAGAACAGGAATGTTATATCGGAAAGAGGTAGTTTGACGTTTATCAAGCAGTAAGCAGAAACGTCCTCTTTCTTCTTCTTCGTTGGTCGCCAGTTTGACCAACGTATTTTAATAACGCAGATGGTCGGGTAAAAAAATACATTACATCTCAGCTCTTTACTATTTATAATATAAAAATGGTACGATGCTTGGTCGTGCCAGCGAACACTGAATAATATGTATTCATTGGGTCGTGCACATTGATAGATATCACAGATTATTTATTTATTTTTTGTTTCTTTATTTTGAACCTCCGTCGTTGACTGTAATTACCAGATAAACTGGATCAAAACGTGTAATAAATATGTTAACAACACGAAAACCCTGTCATACCTGACGAAAGTACTGTCCTCCCTGACGAAGCCCAGTCTTCCTTGACAAAGTCCCTGTCCTTACTGACGAAGTTCCTGTCCTTCCTGACAGTTTCTAGTGGAAGGAGTGTTTTAAGAATGAAAATACAGGTTAAAGGTTTTGAAAGATAGGGCGCGTGTCTGGAAAATGTATTTTATGCCTGTTACGGTAAATATTATATCTTTAAATGTTTAACTTTATAGTCAACGGTGATAATAGAAAAACACAGTGTCATACTGCGGATAGTGAAGCATAAAAGCTGTTGTTGACATTAATAAAAAACTCACCAACATCTTTTAAACGTTTCTGAAATTTCCGGACCCTCTCTGTACAAGGGGGTTGCCTCCCGCCTTGTTGTGTGTGCTTTGGTTTAGTACACAACTTTGCTTTAATTCTGTACTTACGCCCCTAAATTAAATTTTAACCGCACTTATTTTACTTTATTCACCCACCCACCATAAAATTGCCGGTCCTCTTTTTTCTAATACTGAATCGTCTTTAAGCAGGACGAACTCTACCCAAGTCCACGGGCCAATTTGCAAAATTTCAAATTAATGACGTTTTAAATACAAATATGAAAGCGGTGAACCTTGAAAGGTTTGGTCAGTGGTTAATTTAGGTTTGAACAACTCTATTATAGTGCTAAAGTCTACATTACTATCTTTCGTATTTTATATACGATCTGTAATGTATAAAAAAAGAAATTCTATTCCTAACCATATAAGGCTGAGTCGTTCGTCTGTTTCATCTTTACTTTTTAGTACTGTCATCGTACGATTTGATTCCTGTCAGTGAGTCGTGAGATTTTATTTTGAAGTGGCTGTGTTATCGCTTAGCGTGTGGGCGTGTATTCCGTTCATTTTTGCTTCTAATAATTTCAATTACAATGTCTTATTCCAATCGTAAGTACAGTATAACTTATGTTATACACTACATTACTTGCCTGTCCATGTTGTGATCCTATCCATTATATTTACTTCATACGTACATCGAACTCCCATCAGTGTGCTCATCAGACCGGCACACTGAGGCGTTATTCATTTCTTGCATAGAAGCTGAACTTAGTACCATTATTGTCCGTAGTGAGAATAAACTACGTTAAAATTAATCATTTAGCTTACTAAACTGGGCAATTTTTCAGCTCAACACTGCTGTAGATGCTACTTAGCTAGGCCGTTAGCCTAGACTACGGCTTTGACTAGCTTGTGTAGTTAATCCGCTATTACCCTTGCAGAGTAAATAATCTTTCAGAAATTAATGGAAGACAGGCTTGATTTTCTGATCTCATTTTAACTTCTCCCACGCACCTTGTGATGGACTCCATTACCTGGTCTTTATACAAGCAGAATTACCAACTCTGTCACTGACCCTTATTTGGAGAGTAGTCTGCAGTGTCTAGTAAATAAATTGAATAATATTCTTACCAAATGATATGCCTTCAATATACAGGGAGTAGGTGAGAAACCTCAAGGATCTGACAAAACAACTCAAGGTTATCTAAAGTGCTTTTTTAACCGTTATCCAGAAATTTGCCAAGCACAGCGGTTTTGCAAGTGTTTGTTAGACTAAACATCCACTTCAAAGCGACTGCAATGCTATCGCAGTGCATTCGCCGAAATGTGGTGAAAGGGGCAGCCAGTTATGCAGTTACTAACTTCAGGCTACCTGAAAATATACTTTTAAATTGTGTGCCTAACGCCGCTTTCAGACGTTACGACCTTTTGCCGTGCGCCGGATATGGAACGGCGTGAGTGAGTGATTATAACGGTCCGGCACGCGTCTGAACAGCTCCATATGTTGCCATTATCATCAAACTCACTCGCGCAGTGCCGTATTCAGCGCACGGCAAAAAGTCGTAATGTCTGAAAGCAGCCTCGGACACACTCAAACTAAGTAGCCTATATTTTATATGTTGTTGTATTTTCCAGAGTTTATTTATGCTACGCTGCCAAGGACTCAGCGTGGGCAACCAATAGTTCTTGGTGGAGATCCCAAAGGGAAAAACTTTCTTTATACAAACGGGAACAGCGTGATCATTCGCAACATTGACGTAAGATGTTCGTTTTAATAAATGTCAATAGATTTTCAAAGAGATATGAAAAGAAATTAGTTAAAGTATGGTACTTTAAGATATTTTAGTAGGCCTGTCTAGTTAAAACATTTTACTGGAAGCTTAATTTACTTAAAAATGCAAAGTCATAAATCTGAATCTAAACAAGCCTAGGTTTCACATACAAACTAGGCATAACTTTAGTTAATCAGCAAATGGAAAGAGCATACTCAATAGCGGAAAGCACATTTGCTGTGTTAAATTTCCAGTTCAGCCTTTTTTTACGTGCCAGAAATTCCAACAGAACATTTTCAGTCTACAAACTCAAGCAAGCACTTTCTGTCTTGACTGTCTTGTGGATTCGTTTTTTGCGAGGTCTCAATTGCATAGAGACTTTATATTGTTTAAAGCATGGTATATCCAGTTTGGATTCATACAGTTAAGAAGATTACTTTGTTCTTACAGAACCCAGCAATCTCTGATGTGTACACGGAACACTCGTGCGCAGTCAATGTAGCCAAGTACTCGCCTAGTGGCTTCTACATTGCTTCTGGGGGTAAGTTGTACCAAAGATAATGTTAAGTTAGCTAGATTGGGGATAGACGTCACATGGCTGAGGCAGGAAAATCAACATGGTTCAACAGCCCAAGCACAGATTGCACTGCAAGCGCTGGCATTTCTTCCCATCCCCTCCTTGGCTCGAATGCTCGAGCTTATCCGATGTCAATGACTTAAATATAACCAAATCATGCAATATTCTTGGTAAAAGAATTTTTAGTGCATTTCGGTTGGAAATTTTGAAGATAAAGTCAGGCAAAATTGGGAATCTCACTGTGTTTGGTAGCATCGTACACCACAGTCCCGTTAATCCGAATTTCGGTTAATCCAAGCTAGCAGTTGGGAAACAATTTTAATTTTTCTAAACATTTTTAAAGACCTTTATAGTTGTCACAAGGAAGAAACAAAACAACCACACAGACACAACTACGACGGCGCACCGCGGCAGTGCTCTGTGACCTTGAACCGGCACCCCAGTAAGTCGCGACAGTGACAAGTCGCTGTGCATGCAGCTAACCTCACACACTAGTGTTGCAGCCCTTCACGATGCAATGACCTAACATTTATGCAGTACCGATAAATAAAACATAATGTATGTTATTTTGTTGTTTAATTAGATGTTATTTTGCATAAAAAATGTTAATTTTCGTTCAAACTTGTCATTTAGCGTCTCCGGTTTAATCCGAACTTTCGCTAATCCGAACTGGGTTCGGTCCCAATTAGTTCGGATTAATGCGACTGTGGTGTATTACTTACCTACTTGCTTACTTATTACTTGCTTACCTACTTACTTGAACTTATAGCCTACAGTACATATAAGCGTGTCAGCATCAAATTTAGATTTATAGATTTTTACATTGATCTTCTGAGTTGCTTAGTAGTCTTAGATAGCAGGAAAGTTTTATACATTTAATAAGTACATTTATATAACTTACATGTTCTATAAACTGAATAGCCTAGTTAGTCTTAATTGAAGGGTGGTTTGTGTTTTGACAGACCAGTCGGGAAAAGTAAGGATCTGGGATACTGTCAACAAAGAACACCTCTTGAAGAATGAGTTTCAACCGATCGGAGGCCCAATCAAGGACATCTCCTGGTCCATGGACAACCAGCGCATGGTTGTGGTAGGAGAAGGGAGGGAAAGGTAACTCATTGCTCTTATATTATTAAACTAGGGATTCGTTCTACTTGCGCAAAGTGGATTACATCTTCCGCAGCAAAATTCAATAACTTAATATGGTTTCTATCCTGCTTCTTCGATCAAAATCATTCGATGAGTCTTTGCTCAAACATTGCATACGTTACCAGGATGTAATATTCTATTTCCCTGATTTCACCACCATTAGATAATCTCAGTAAGCCTACAGCAACTAAGTTCCTACATGGGTCAACTCTAACTGAAACCAGACCAATGGAACAAGTCAATTGTTCTGATTCGTTACTTTTCCCTGATACGGGAATCCGTGAGGTTAAAACATTTTTATGGACGTTTTCCATCATTTTTGTGTGAACAAAAAGTACACGATGTTTCCGGATTTAGAATCTGTCCCTGTCTGCAAGTGAAAAGTAACCTAAAACATAACACAAAACAACAACAATTCGTTTAATGTCAAAACTTGTACAATACATTTTTTTTTACTATAATAAATTATACTAATACAATTTTGTGATATTTGTTCATTCCCAAAACCGGTAGTGGTTTAACCTTCCATGAGTGTTATTGATTTTGAAACGCGTAGTGTGATACACGGTGGTTTCCTCCAGGTCATGGAATAAAACACGTATCGTCCTTTTATACGGTTTATAATTAGAAATGTAAAACAAAATACAAATGATATTAATAGGAGATTAATTAATTATGAAGTACAACATTATCAGGTAGAAAAAAAGCTCGTCTACAAAGCTCGTCCACAAATATATTTCTTCCAGAAGAACCTGACGGTCTGTAAAATGCTTCCCGCTCTTCCCTCTCCACATTTGATAATAGTCTATTAATACGCTCCTCCTCAGAATCCATCGTAATCACACATAACAACACACAAAAATAAATAATATATAATAAAACTAAAAAAATCTATAAGCAAAAAATCCACGAAACTACGGGTGCGCAGTCGGTGACACACAGTGACGAGCTCTGTTGCGCGCGAGACACGGGCTCTGACTGAGGGAGGGGTTGGGGGAAGGAAGTGAAACTAGGTCAAGTCAGTTCCTAGAAAGAGGCGCGTGAGGTACGCCGGCGCTCGACACTGCCGGTGCACATGAAGTTGTCTTTATAAACAAAATAAAATACGCCCGGAGGAAAACTCCGTGATGACACCTCTCGAAGGTTGAATAAAATATGTTTTAAGGGTGCTTCTCAGTTCTTTCAATTCTTGTATTAATAGGCCTATACTAATACTATATACCAGAAGTAAGACCTCGAATCGTAATTAAATAATAGTAGTAGGCCTAATTGAATTTTAAATATTCATGAATTCCTCAATTTACTACAGAATGAATTTTGAGCCAGGTAGTTTTCAAGGCATTTGGAAAAGAGCTAGCCTTAAAGTAATCAGTGCAAGCTGACCCATCACCCACCACCAAGTAATCTTATTTTTCTTTTGCTTTTTTTACCTTCTTTTCTTCCCCTGTTAAACTTGTTTATTTTATAACAGCTAGCCTGGAAAACAATGCAACATGTACAACAACTTAACGAAACTAATAAACAAATAGAGAAAACCAGCACGTCCTCAGTCGGTGACAGTTGCACACTGGCTGACTGCCTGATCAGCGCCAGACAACCCAATTGGCTAGCTGGGAGCAGTTAACGACCAATCACAGCCAAGAATCACACAGACCAACTGCAACAGAGAACACAACAAATACCTATTTATGCACAGCCAATGTAAGAAAAACCAACGAGGGAGGGGAACGGAAGGGGGGTCGTGTACTTTTTGTTCACTCAAAAACTATGTAAAACGTCCATAATAATGTTTTCACCTGAGAAATTGTACCATCGTCAACAACAAAGGTAACAAGAATGTTAGTTCTTCTGCATGAAGATAGGTAGGGCCTGTAACACAACAAGTGTGCGGTTGATTTCAGATTCGGCCATGTGTTTATGGCGGAAACGGGAACATCAGTGGGAGAAATCTCCGGCCAATCCAAACCCATCAACTCATGTGACTTCCGACCTGCTCGGCCCTTCAGAATAGTGACTGGCAGCGAGGACAACACTATTGGAGTGTTCGAAGGACCTCCCTTCAAGTTCAAGATGACCAAGCAGGTATTCTAGTAAAAAAATGTTGAATTATAAAGAGTTTAATACAGACATTTTGCAGACAAGTGTTTGTTTAAATCATCAGAATTAATGACTCACAGCGTTTTTTACAAATGATCAAGCGGCTCTACTAAGAGTATATGCTGGGTTTGCCAGGAACACACGAGGTTTGTGCAAGCGGTCCGCTACTCTCCCAGCGGCAGTCACTTTGCGTCGGCAGGGTTCGACGGCAAGGTGTTCCTCTACGACGGCACGACGGCAGATCTGGTGGGAGAAGTCGGCAGTCCCGCACACAAAGGAGGAGTTTACGGGGTAAGTTCTTAGCCAGACAGGGGCTGTAAACTATTGGCTGGTTAAAATGTCTAATGGCTGTCCAAATTAAAAAAAAGCCTGTTAGTGTAAAAAAGTTTATTTTACAGGGTGTCCAGTGTCAAACTTCATCACGTGATTTGTCAGATTATAATAAACAAAAAATGTCCTATAACATATAGGTCTATCTTGCTTGGTTTTCCGTTGTCTGTCTGTGTTTTTCACTAAATAATTTTTATCTCCGAGGACAATTAAGTTACAAACTTGAAACTTTGCACATTTGTTAGTATAAATAATAACAATATTTAAAAAATAAATTTGACTAATTTTCACTTCTGGTTTAAAAATGACAGTTTTTTTTCATTTTTCCAAGCTGAATAACTCAAAACCCTCAAACTTTATGGTAAATACAGTAGAATAACAACACAAGGCGAACGTTTTCATAAACATTTTAAACCAAGTTGGTTTTGCTGCGATAAGTAACAACGGAGATATTGAAAGTTTTCTTGAACACACTCCTCTATTTACATTTGAGAAACATTATGTAAATAAAGGTTTGTGCTCAGGAAAACTTTAATTACTCAGTTTTATCTATCGCAGCACAGCAAACTTGGTCAGCACACCTTTATTCACATATGTTTCTCAAATGTAAATAGAGGTGTGTGTTCAGGAAAACTTTAATATCTCCGTTATAACTTATCGCAGCACAACCAAATTGTCTTAAAATGTTTATAAAAACATTTGCCACGTATTGTCATTCTTCTGTATTTACCATAAAGTTTAAGGGCTTTGAGTTATTCAGCTTAGAAAAATTAAAAAAGCCGGCATATTTAAATCAGGAGTGAAAATTAGTCAAATTAATTTTTTAATTATTGGTATTAATTATACTAACAAATATGCAAAGTTTGAAGTTTGTAACTTTATTGACCTCGTAGATTAAAGTTATTTAGTGAAAAACATAGACGGACAGACGGAAAACTAAGCGAGATAGGCCTATGTGTTGTAGGACAATTTTTGTTTATTATGACCTGAAAAATCACCTGGTGAAGTTTGATCCCCTAGTTACTGGACACCCTATATGAAAAAATATGTTCAAGGAATGTCAAACTTTTTATTAGGGAGTTGAATCAATTACAAAATAATTTTCACAAGAGCAGTAAATACCCAGTCAGTGGCAAGTTAAGATCTTTAATGTTGTTTGGCCAAAATAAAATTTGCTTATAATTTTCACTTGACATATTATATAAGTGCAATTGAGTCAATCTTGTTATATAAGTGCAATTGAGTCAATCTTGTGCATAGTCATGACAAACTGACATTTGCTAGATGTTTCTTAACCCTATGAGGTCTTATTTATTCTCAGTATGGGTTTTTTACACTTTACCTGCAGCAAGTTTGTGTTGTTGTTAATGACTACCAATGGAGCTATGTTGACTCAGTGCCACCACACAACTTAAAAAGTCAATAAACTTTGCCGAGCCTGTTATTTGTAACGAGAAGGCAGACCACCTCGCATGGAGAGGAGTACAATCCGCCTTTAATTGACCAGAACCGGCAGTTGTTTAAGTCCACCTTTGGTTTACAAGTCCTTGGGGGTGAGCCTTGTGTTTGACCTATGACGCACATTGTCAAAGATGGACTAGCCTTGCAGGAAGCTCAACTGCTTACCTATTCCTAAAAGGACCGAGCAGTTGCTCTCCAGTTGCTCCTAAAAATTAAAAAGCACTGATATCAGATTTTTAATATCGTATTTATCTGGACACGGGCACTTCATGTATCATCTACAGAAAATGAGGTTGCAAAATGGTAATACTTCATGTAGACTTTGTTAAGCAGTCGTCTACCGCAAGACACATCCTATTAGACAGTCCCTCTCTGAAGATCAGGAGAAGGTGTCTACTTCAGGGGTGTGATTGGGATGAAGTTCAATTGTTACTTGGGGGAGTCATCTTTAGCCTTGATGTGGATATGGGGGTGGGTCTCCCAATGTAAAGAACTGTAACTTTTTTATGTTGCTCTTTTCAACAGCTGTTTTTTGTGTACATTCTCATTTATATTGTTGACTTTGAAAATAATGTATTGTGTTGTTGTGATTTGGTCCTAGTGAAAGTAAACATAGTTTAACAAACTCGGGAAAGAGAATCCCGCGGATCTCCCCTCAAAAAGGTGCGATGTTACATTTGGTCGAGTCAAGATGGTGGGAGGGACCACTTTGGATAAAAGAATCTATTGACATGTGGCCATCATGTATAGATTCCTGCAATGATAAGGAAATAGTAAATGAGATAAGTAAAACAGAAAAATCTTCAACGGCAAGCTGCCTAGTGAACCAACCTAATAATACTTACTCTCAAAGGTTTTCGAAATATTTTTCTGACTACATGCAAATTATTCGGGTAGTTGCTTGGACTACTAGATTTGTGACAAATTATCGTACAGCTCAAACTCGACGTTTGAAAGAAGAGTTTTCAAGTGAAGAGATAAGTTCTGCTGAGAAGAAACTTCTAATGTTAGTCCAACAAGAAACATTATATGACTCCAAGAAGATCATTCCTTTAAGTCCTTTTCTTCATGAAGATGGCTTGATAAGATTGAAGACAAAGCTTAGCAAGAAGGACGACGCTAATTCCCTATTCTATTGCCTGCTAAACACGAGATCGTTCAAGCACTGATTTTGTATCACCACAAGAAACATTGTCACGTTGGTGTGCAGATACTTATGGGTATATTAAGGGAAGAATATTGGATTATAGGAGGTAGGAGGTCTATCAGAGCTGTAATATCAAAATGTGTTGTCTGCAAGAGACAAAAAGCGACAAAAATGGAAGTCATACCTGCCACACTACCAGTTGACCGAATGAAAGATGCGTCTGTATTTGAAGTAACCGGTACAGATTTTGCAGGCCCCGTTTATTTAAAGACTGGTGAGAAAGCGTGGATTTGTATTTTCACCTGTGCTGTCTTCCGAGCGGTTCATTTGGAACTTGTGACCGCCCTCTCCACTGAAGCCATCCTTCAAGCGTTTTGAAGATTTATTGCTAGAAGAAGAAGGCCGAGTATTGTGTACTCGGACAATGGTACTAACTATTGTCAAAATTGTCTCCAGCAAGACAACTGGGAAAGAATTGGAAAATACAGCAGTGCTCAGCGTATAACATGGAAGTTCAGCCCTCCGTCAGCACCCTGGTGGGGTGGTTGGTGGGAGCGTATGGCACGGCTCATAAAAGAGTTACTGCGGCGAGTGCTTGGAAAAGCATCCTTAACCTATCAAGAAATGTCTACAATGCTTTGTGACTTTGAGGTGGTTATTAATACAAGACTGTTAACTACTTATGATGGTGAATCAGATTTGATACCCCTCTCCCTGAACAATTTTCTCCAAGAAATTCGAGAGCATGGGGTTCCTGGCATCGATCGAATCGAAGAAGTAAATTTGAATAAAAGACTGAAATATCTTCAAAGTTTACGACAAGATTTAAGACAACGGTTCAGAAAGGAATACCTTGGTCAACTTGTCCACAGACATAAGAACAATAGAAATTATCGAAGACTTGTTGTTGGAGAGATTGTGCTTTTGGAATGCGATCATTTGGAACGTGTGGACTGGCCGTTAGCACTTGTGGTTGAAGTCTTTCCAAATAAAGATGGTACAGTCCGTCTAGTAAAAGTGAAAACTCAGAACAGAACACTGCTCCTACCTATGCAAAGACTATACCCACTTGAAATATCTGCTAATGAGGCTCCTATCATAAAAAACAACGTTACCAAATGTGCTGCTTCGACTCAGAGGAAGAAGAAAGAAAATCAATGCGAGTCAAAATTGAAAACTCGTTCTGGAAAAATTATTAACAAGCCCTTGAGGTTCAATTTGTGCTGAGGTTGGAGGATGTAAAGAACTGGTACTTTTTTATGTTGCTCTTTGCAATGCTCTTTTTGTGTACATTCTCAGCAGTATTGTTTACTTTGAAAATAATCTATTGTGTTGTTGTCATTTTGGTCCACGTGAAAGTAAACATAGGTTTTTCTTAATTTGATAGTTTTTATTTCCGTGTTAATTAGAGAACAGTTCAAACTTATGTGGGTTTATTCCACACCCAGGCTAAGATAACCGGGGTTGGCGTACAACTGGTACATTAGCAGTCCTACTTGAATTTAATCTACTAATCTACTTGTTGATGACAGGTGACGTGGAAACCTGACGGGACACAGCTGCTGAGTTGCTCGGGGGACAAGACTTGTCGTCTGTGGGACGTGGAGACTCGTCAGCTGGTCTCTGAGTTCGTCATGGGCTCTCAGGTCGAGGATCAACAAGTGAGCATCATGTGCCTCTAACTTAGACAAGTGTTGAGCCTCAATAACTCCTCAGTAACTGCTGCTGTGTGTAATATTTCAAGAGGGAGTCCTTTCTCCAAGTCTGAGACCAGGGCCCTGTTTCATATAAATTACCGTATATACTCGAATCTAAGACGCACTTAATTTACCATATTTTAGGCTCTAAAATAAGGGTGCGTGTTAAATGCGCGTGCGTCTTAGACATACGATACAAATATTGAGTTAATTTGAAGGGTTACAAAAACCCTCAAAACATCGACAAAAACATTCAGATAGGCCACGAGGTGGAAACACAACAAGGTTGCATTGCATTGCCTGTTTTGAAGAGTGGAATGAAAGAATTGTTTGTGACTAGAGGGGACTCAGAATTGCTTCTTATTGCATTTGTCATGTTCTCCATCCTTCTTCTCCCTCCTTTTCTGTAGGTTGGTGCGGAAAAGAAGGAAGAGAAAGGAAGCAGTAGCATACAAGGAGATCTGGATCTAATCAAAGCAAACACTAGCTTGGAAATATGGGGCAATCACCAGTGGCAAAAACATGAACTAACTGACTACAAAAATAGTCCCTCGCCAATAGTGGTTCTTTACTCTCTCTAGTACTGCTGACCCTTGTTTACAACATTTTTGTGCTAGTGAGTGGTTTCGATGGATGAGGGAAGGCAATCGTGATGCATTCTTTGTTATACTTTTACTCTTGACAGCTGCAGGTGGCAATTAACTGTTTGCTGAGGGGTTAGGGGCCTGACAAATCATAGCCCTCTACCTGTTGACATTATAAAAAACGGGGGTCGTCTTATACTGAGGGTGTAGAGTTTTTACCATATTCAGGGGAAAATAATTATGGGTTCTTAGATTCGCGTGCGGCTTAGACTCGAGTATATACGGTACTACTTTTAGGAACTCCTGAATAGTGCTAGATTTAAAATTCATAATGTGGTGGAAATGGGTTTTGGGTCAATAAAGAAAATAGAAAAATTGAGATCAGTTTAATTAGAAAAACAGTTTTTTCCGGCCACACTCAGTAAGAAAATACTCCCCACGCTTCGGGCAGTTACTCCACCCGTTCTCAAGGGCTAAACGGGTGGACCTAACGGGAATTTAAAATAAGTTTAGGTTAGGCCCTCGAGAACGGGTGGAGTTTCCCATCTGCTTGAAACGTAAGGAGTAGTTTTCTTCCTGAAGTCCATTTTTCTAATTAAGTCCTAAATAGCAGCATAAAAATAGTAGTTGGAAGTGTTCTAAAATTGTGTTCAATGTAATAGCTAAACCTCTTCTACCAATTTTTAAAGTTTAAAACAGTTTAAAGCTAATTAAGATGGAAATATTTCTGCTTTATAAAGAAAACAGATTACTCTTCAAATTCTACACTATTATTAGGAGTTCAGCTGATATTTTCACCAGTCAAGTCGTTAGTGATTGCAGAAGTTACAAGTTGGTTATGTAGACCTTTCTAGTCCTAAGCATAGTTTTATATCGAATTTGCCTAGCTAATGTTAATATTACATTAAATTGTTGTCTTAAGCCTACGCTACAAATTGATATAAAATAGTCCTAAGAAAGTTCCATTGGTAGCATAGTTTTTTAATTTTTTAAGTTGTAAAAAATGTACACAATCAACCTATTTTCAAGCAAGTTCAAGAGAGAGATTTACACTCCCAATTAGGATTTATGAGTAAAGGTAGACCCCTAAACCTTTACTTCTAAACAGGAGCGTAAATAAGGCCTCAGCTGTTTATAAGAAACTAAACGCAAAATTGTAGTCTTAAAATACTTCTAAAAGAAGTTTTACACTTCTAATTACAACTATATTACCATACTACAGGAAAATATATTTTAGAAGTGCTTCTAAATGTTAACAGTTCCGTCAAGGAGTTCAACTGCTTTTATTAAACAGGGCCTGGCTGAGGAACTCGTGTATAGAGTAGAATGAAGATCTCCATAAGCCATTCCCCAAAGTCTTCTCAAGGTGTTTACCAGCAGCATCATGTGGCATTTAGTTGTAGAAGGCTGCGGTGATGTGTGTCAAGCTAGGAGTTGTGTCTGCGCCTTGTATTATAATGGTGTTGGTCCTCCGTTCTGGGTTTACCGGACTTGACAGTGTAGAGTGAAACCCTTGTGAAAAGTGAACCTCAGTCAAAGTTAATCTGAGTAAGTTCAAGGATTGAAAATTGTAACTATGAAAATAGTTTGTAATTATGTAACCGGATGTTGATTTTGTGTGTACATCTTGCAGGTGTCATGTTTGTGGCAAGGACAACATCTCTTGACTGTCTCTTTGAGTGGATTTATTTCCTACCTAGACGTCAACAACCCAAGCAAACCTATCAGGGTGATCAAGGTAGTATAATCTTATCTTTGGAACCAAAATTATCAAATAAGCTGACTTCAATAACTGAGTTCATCTTCTACAAAGATGTGCAAATAAATTATCTAAATCTGTGTTAATGCATATTTTTACAGCAAATCTTAAATAATCTACTCTTTACCCGTCGACTTGGGTAATGAAATATACTCAAAGATTATTTAGTTAGAACGGCAATGCAAGAGTTTTACATTTTAGAATAACTTGAAATCTAACTGCCCTGGGTAGAGAGATTTTTTGCATCATTTAGTAAGTCAAAGGTTTTAGATATTCACTAACGCCAAATAACAAAAACTGCATAGATACTTTTAGAGGTGTGCGAGATCGAGACGAGAATTTTTATTCTTGAAAAGGAGACGAGAAAAAAATTGAAAACCGACAAAATTTGCAATATTATAATTGACTAGAAGTTATTTGAAACACGATTTGCGCTGTAAACTAGAAGATTATTTCCAAATATTAAGTGCCAACAGTTTGAACAACGTACTAGGTAACATCGATGTCCAGTAGCGACTGAGAACGGACGAGATGAGAGGATGATGCAATATTTATATTACGAAGTAAACAAGCTTGTCAAGATGGCGACGCCACAAAATGGCCTCCAACCGGAAAATAACAGCTAGCATACACACAACTAGTCACTTAAAAGTCTTAAATCGATAGTTACAATAGTCGCAAGTGTCGATAGTTGCAATATTGTTGTTGGATATTTATACATACAAATATGTAAATAATTGATTTAATTTCTGTTATGTTTACTAAATATGTCAAAGTAATAATCAGCTGTTGCAACTAATTATTGTTATTGTCATGTAAACATTGTAATGTAAACAAACTTTCTTATTCTCTTGTTACCCTCTATGAAGTAAACAGTGTTCCTCTAAATTTCCTTCTCTCATTCAATCCTATTTTACTTTAAATTACCTTCTCATTCTGTTTCCTCTATTCTCCTACTCAACAATTGTTATTGTTTTCTATTCACAGTAATCGAAACAACAGTTAAGTTCGAACGTTTCGACTTTCGATCTATCGCAAAAATTACTAACTGATCACGCTGCTATTATTGCGTCGTCTGTTAGTACTTCTTCGTGACTTGTCGTGTTACAAAAGCATCAAAAATAAATAAATAAATAAATGGTTTATTGCGAAAAACATGTGACATGTTATGCAATCGTCAGTTTTTCTTTTAGCTAAAATTTTCCACACATTCTAACATCAAAATCCCGCTCATACATACATTTTGACATTCACTCTCTCTCAATCATTCGAATTGAACCACTCTAGTCCCGTAATTAAGCAATGTGTTCCATGATTTCCCAGTCATGTGCCATGAACTCGCCTGTATTATAAAATGCTTCTGCCAACACTTTTTCAGACAAGTTTTAAAAGCCTTGAGCTCGGGGCACTTTTGATCGAATTTGGCAACATGTTGACGAGCTGAACTCCTACCTGAGAAGGTAAACGCTCATGAACTGCCGTTCTGTGTCTCCCAGTTCGGTAGTTTTCCCTGCCTCTAGTTTCATAAGAGTGAATGTCACTTTCTTACAAGGCCGCATTTTGATTTGAAAAAATACACGCTTTCTAAAATATAGAGGCAAGGTAGCCAACAATTTCAAATTTTTGAAGGCTGGCCTACACGACTCTCCATTGCAGTTTTGCAATGATTCGACTGCTTTTTTTGTAGAATGAAAACTCTGGCAAAACTTGATTTTGAACATCCGCCCCCACAAAGCCAATCCATAGGATAGGTGGGTAGATTACTGTCATACGCGCCATCAGTACCTGAATTGGGCAGTATTCGGACAGTTGCCTCAAAACATAAATGTCTGAGGCTAATTTTGAACAGACGCTGTCTACATGGCATTCCCAGGTCAACCCTCAGTCGAGATGTATCCCCAGGAACTATTTTTGAGTAGACCTCTTCGATCTCAGTATCGTCCTTTTGAAACCCTAACATTACTGTTGGATTGCTATCTGAGACCGCTTTTTCTGTCCAGACTAAATTGAATAAAAGTTTACTGTTTTGTTGGATTTGAGCAGTTTTGAGATTGAGCTCGTTAAAATGCTGAATTGAACTGTTGAGCTCAATAAACGAAAGAATTTCCAATTGTTGGTTTGAAGACGCTTTGAACCGGTTTTTGACAGGTCGGACAACAAGTCAAATTTTGTGAAAAGAATCATTGTCTTGAGATCTGTACAGCGCACTGGACAAGCTGTGGAATAATCGAGACTGTAAGTGTCCGTTCAATGTACAACGATGAACCAACGTCGCTGACATAGCTCATCCCTTTGTTTGTTTCCATCATTTTGTGAACTTGATGTTTGAATTTTGTTTCTAGAGTTGCTTTTTTCTTGTTGGAGTTTAGTTTCGGGCTGAGTGGGGTCCCTAAATTATGGAGCCTTGTGGGACCCCATATGTTCAGCCACTCTCCCCGATCTGACATTAGATATTCCTACTAATTGTGATCCATTACTGAGGTATGATTCAAGCCAAGCAGTTACCTTGATGTTGAACAGCTGCTTTGATGACATGTTCAAGCTGGTTGAAAATGATGGCACTCCTGCTTACCACGCCGCTGGTACTTGCTAATCTTTTCAGCGAGCGATGTGACTGGCTGCCGTAACTCTCAAAAGGAGAAGAGTTCTTGGTACGGCTCCCCGATGAACCAAGTTGAATGGCATGAGCAAGTGTTGTTCGCAGGTGACACGGTTATTTTCAAAGCTTTGATTTGTTGTTTCAAGTTGTGAGTGTCGGTTTGACAAGTCAATAAAGAAAATGGTCATAAAAAAGTTTTAAATAGTAACCAACAATTTTGATTACAAAATGGGAGAATGCTCATTTGTCAGTATGTTCGACCTTCGACATATTTTGGGAAAGACGAAGCACAGCTTGTTGATTTACTCTGTAATCTCAAGTAGGCGCTTAACTGAAACTTGATCTGATAGGATGGAATAGGGAACAATAATTAAAAATTACCTGAATATCAATAATCTTTTGAAACCCAATATTTTCTGGTTAGGTTACTTAAATTTTAATTTGGTGATAGGTATTGGTGTTTGTGTGGCTTTAGCTCTAGCCAACTTGACAAATTTGCGATTCACTTGATTAGATAAAAAAAACCTTGGCTCAAACTGGACTAACATTTTATTTTGCTGAAGGCTCAAGAAAAATAAAACACATTACACTTTTAATATTACAATAATACCATATTCTATTGCAAACTACTTAAAATAGCAAAAACAAACGGGGAAAAATTATCAAAATTATTTCTCGATTTTGAGTTGGCTGATTCTCACCGTCGCCTCGACCTTGAAAACTGGAGTGACTTTTGCATTTTGTAATGGCTGAAATGTAAATAATAGTTGACTTGTTTAAGGAACTATTTACATCAAAACAAAACATGTAACCTGAATGCTGTTCGTATTTGTTTATATTATATTAGGTTCATATTTTGTGATAATTTTCACTTTTGAGGGATACTTGGTACAGTCGAACCTCAAACCAACCCCAAGAACAAAATTTTCGCAAATCCAAACAGGCTTTGAGTGAAAAATGTTGTAAAAAAAATACAATTTCAGTAGCTTTTCAACATTTTTATTTACAGTTTACATACTAAAAATACAGTACACACTTGAAATACAGTACATACTTCAAATTAGATGAAATCTGTTATCTTCTTTTGACGAGGCGGACATTCGTCCCTCACTTGCGATCGAACGCCAGCGTCTCATAAAGGGATGTCAGGTGAGTGAGAGTGTGCACCGGTATCCTTGCCCTAAGCCAACGGAGGTGACAGGAAAACATACATTATGAAAAGTTTACATAAATTAATTATAAACGAGCGTGAACCCTTGGACCATTTGTTAGAAAACCACGTCATAGCCAGCTTTAAAGAGCTTGATTTAATGTCTGCAGACTACAGTAATATATATATATATATATACAATTAAAGTGCTGGCGTTACAACTTTCTTAACAGGAAAAAGACTGTGGCGACTTGCAAGAAATATTATAAAAAATATTAGAAATATTACCTAAACTTATACAGGAAAATTGTGCGTTTTGGCGATTAACGAATTAGCTAAAAGGAAACATGTTTGGAAGGGGGCAGAGCCCCTAGACGAAAATAACTATATCATAATGAAATCTAAGATACTTAAGTGAATTGGAGAAGATTGCTGCTGACTCCCGGGCCTCACTGCACACACACTGGCCGGCCGGTGCCCGATGTCCTCCGAGCTGGACTCTTCTCCCCTCTCCTCCTAACCCACGCTGTGTTCTGATTGGCTCACTTACTTTGAATATTGTTCGTTATACTGTATGTCGCGGACTTGGTCGTGACAAGTGGTCTATTTTTAGCTCATCGGCACAGAGTTTCCGTGCAAGGTCACTCACCCCTCACTGCCGCGCCTCACTCACGTAGTCAGTGTCAGAGTCACCCTCGTACTGCACTGTGCTAATGCGCAGTGTTACAACTGTACTGTGTTGTGGATACATAATACACATATATTTTGATCCCGACATTTAATTGCAATTATATGGACTGCATTCGTATGCAGTATTAATTTTATCATGTTTTTTTCATAATTTTAGATTTGATTCGGCAAATCCGAACAAATCGAAATCCGAACAGGCCACAGCCCCAATTAGTTCGGATTTGAGGGGTTCCACTGTATATTAGTACAAGAATTGATAAAACTGAGAAGCACTCTTTAAACATTTATTTCAGCCACTACCGGTTTTGGGAATTATCGCATCTTCCAGGTGGTTCTAAGCATCACAAATTTACAGATGGTTCATTGTGTTGGAAAATCCCTCAAAAAGTGAACAGTTATCACAAAATATGAACCTAATATAATATAGACAAATACTAACAGCACAGAACATTCCTTTGAAAATAGATAGGCTGTTTAAGTGCAGTGTAAGTATCACCAAAGAAAATGTTATAATAAGTAGATTGCGCTTAGATGCTGAATGGCTGAGGCAGGAAAATCAACATAGTTGGCAGCCCAAGGACAGATAGCGCTGCAAGGGAATTCTTTTAGAGTCTTAAGTAAAGCTACTAACGCGCGCGCAAGTTTGTTCGTTCTCGAAAATTGTCACTATTAGGTCACATTTAAGTCATCAACAATGTGATAAACTTGAGCATGTGGAGCCGAGGGGGGAGACGCAACGCTTGGGCTGCCGAACTATGTTGATTTTGCTGCCTCAACCATGTGCAATCTACTTACCATAACATTATCTTTGGTATCATGCAACACTTCAGTAGTCGATTGATCTTGTGTTAAGTAGGAAATGTATCCCTCATTTAAGTGAAAGTAAAAGTGGTGTTGCGTGATATCTCTGAGTTTGTGGGTTTGCGCAGGGCCACAACAAACCAATCACAGTTCTGACATTGAGTCCGGACCGGAGCACGATCTACACCGGCTCCCACGACGGCTTCATAACCTCCTGGGATGCCAAGACTGGTAAACACTCACTTCACTCCTTACATAGGTTGTAGAGAACTAGCTGAGAGCGAGACAAGAATGCTTGAGGCTACGTACGAGAGTCATGCGGAAAGTAAGGAATGTTTGCACATCACAGCCAGTGAAAATCCCTTATCAATGTGATTGCATATTTACTTGATAGCTTCACCCCTTAGCTTGGTTTGTGCCAAATTTTGTTGCCATACAAGAACTCATCTTAGTTCTACAACATTTTTAATTAGCAGTGCCAAATTTAATTTCCGCCAACAGTAAAATTACTAGCCTTATTGGCTTTTATGTGCAGTGCAGGAGTTGCCAATGGAATTTCATGAGAAAATGAAGTTTTTTCAAGACCTTATTATATTTATAATGTAATACATAAAATTTGGATTGAGTCAGAATTGATTTTTCATTTCACGGTGCGTTTTAACTTGTTGCTCCTTGTGGTCTTCAGTCAGGATTCAAGGCATGAACCCAGCATCAACTCTTGTCATTCCCACATCTTCAGTTAAAATTCGCTGTATTGAGTTCAACTCCAACTCATTCGATACACTAAACAGATATTCTCAATGCCTCTGAGGCTAGTTGATGGATTTTTTAAACACTTTACTTAAATGAAATAAGCCATTCAAGGAATTTTAACACAAAAAAATATGGCGAAAATACATAAACATAAAATTTGTGGAAAAGTCAGTTTATTTTTTCTAAGTTTAGACAAGTGAATGTGCTGATTCCAGGAGAGACGGAGAGAATATCGGGGACTGGTCACGGGAACCAGATAAACAGCATGAGGACAGTGAATGGGGTGATGTATACCTGTGGCATTGACGATAGTGTGAAGCAAGTAGACACAGCTGCCAGGGCATACACAGCCGTCGACGTGAAACTGGGCTCCCAGCCTCGCGGCATGGACATCAGTGGAGATATTGTCGTCACAGCCACCATCAAGGAGGTAGGTACATAGTACATAGGTACCGCCACGGGAAGAGAGTCATCCCTATCGATAGTCTTAGCCGTTTGTTCATTGAAAGATTTGTAAGTTGAGAAAATCAACTTGAACTAAATAGACTGGTTTATGGTCGTTCATAAACACAAAAACCTATTCAATATGTCTTAGTTTCTGTATGGCAATCTTCATATAAAAAAAATACTGTTATATTTTTAACTGATAACTTATGAGATCAAGGTCATTTCATATGTAATCATTTGAAATCAGTGTGGAAATATTACCACAAAATTATCCAAAAGAACCTCAAAATTAGTCATTTTGCAACTTAAGTTTTCAAAGCACATTTTAGAAATACGCCTCAACAAGTTAATGTCAACTCATATATCGGATCTGAAACCAGATGTGGGTCAAATAACCAGCCGTAAGATTATTTTTGATTTCAGATCTGTGTGCTGCAAAACAATCGCAAAGTGTCGAGTATCCCAGTAAGTTACGAACCCTCGTGTGTTTCTATTGGTGGAGAGGAACCGTTCGTAGCTATCGGCGGATCAGCAGACAATAAGGTGAACCAAATGACTCTAATGCTTAGTTTAAATATCGGTTATTTGTAACTCAGTTAATACTGAACCCAATTAATTTACAGCACCAAACCAGCACGACTAACCTTCCCGTTACACTCTTTTGTCATCGTTATATTTTCTTGTTTAAAAAAATATTTGAGCACTAAATGATGTTATTCAGGTGGGTTGTTACAATAAACATTTAGCCTGGCATTCTCACTTTCCTCACTATACTATCATCATCACTATCAATCCAGCTTCATGGAGGTCAGGTTTATGAGGTCTAATCAGATACTCAGTATCATCTGATGAACTCTACCATGTTTTATCAGACCATCACCTGGGTGGTTCGAAGTCGTTAAGTTGGTCCTTGTATTTCCATTGGTCATTGGGCAATTAATGACCCATTCTAAGGTAGAGTCGGCCTTAGTTTGTAACAAGACTACACCTCATAACTCATTACTACCACTCATCACACTCATCCCTCACCACATATTTGCCTTAAAATACCCTCAAGAGAGTGGTCGGCATCTCAAATAGTGATATAGTGATACTATGATCAAACTCAAGATCAATCTCATCGTCACGTACGGAACTATTGCAGGCCATAATTAAAGTGAGAAAAGTCTGTTTAGGTAAGGTTTCAGAGATAGCCACTGTGGCGTCTGACACGGGGAAATAGCCATTCTTCTTTACCTCTTAGGCTTTCGCAGCCACTGTCACATCTTTAATCTACTTATTTTGGTTCACACTGTGTCAAAACATCATTATAGGTAGCTTAATGGATATCCACTGGAGCAGGAATGCCAATTGTCTTCATGGCATACCTTCTCTATTGGACGGTTGGCAGACCTGTGACCAATAGGATAGCAAACAGTAAGTAACTCAGTTTCAGCTAATCAGTGACTGGAGATGGTACTCTGTAGCAAGACCGAAATATCTCAAGTAAATTATAATGATGTTTTGACGCGGTGTGAGCCGAAAGAACTTGATTATATTGTTGTTTGCGGCAGGTGCACGTGTACAAGTTGACAGGGAGCATGCTGAGTGAGTGGAAGGAGTGTGAACATCTCGGTTCTGTCACAGACTGCAGTTTCTCCCCTAGCGGAGAGTATCTGGTCGCTTGCGACGTCAACCGGAAAGTCATCCTCTACAAAGTTCCTGAGTTCGAGGTAGTTTTACCAACCACATGTTTGATTGCTGGATTATTTCCAAGCTATCACCTGTTGATTATCACAAGTTAATTTTGATCTTAAATCCTTAATTCTTACTTTTTTGGGTTGATCTTCAAGTAAATATTTGATTTTTAGCTCAATTCTATCCAAAGTAACACTTAGTTAAGTGAAAGCGTAGAACCTCTCTTAACTACTAGAACATTTTTTTTTAACTGACTGGACTATGATTAGCGGAAGGAGACTAGGTTAAAAAAGTCACTCTTATTATTTTATTTTGAAATAAGTGCCCAGCTGCAATTTGCAAAACTGTCAAGGTCAAACAGGTTTATTCTTTAATCATGCCACTTTCACCTCCTTTTGTCAAACCAAGTTTTGTTTAGTGGAAGGGTCAGTTCTAAACCACTCACCAGCAAACAAAGCACCAGCCTGACTTAGTCAATGCTTTGTAAAATTGTACGGCAATAATTTATTATTTATCTATTTACTTTGTGGTTAACCTTTTCGTGGATTTTGAATAGTTTGGTGAAAAGGTGTGGTTATGAGAGGTGTAACTTTACAAAGTCAATTTAGTAAGTTTCCTTATGATTTAAATCACTAGGTTATTCGAACACTGTGTACTAGGCTAAGTCCTCTCTTGTAAGAAAGTTCCTTTTTGTTCAAGTGAGAGTCGAAATTGCAAACTACACTTAGCAACCCTTGCTAATGTTTACCAATCTCTCACCTGCCACTCCTATAGAGTATTCTCCCTGCTCATTGTAGATGTACATTTGTTGCTCTTCTTACAACCTTATTTAGCCAGTTCTGTGGTTTTACGCTGCTTTTTTGGATCTCTAGACTGTAAGTAAACGCACATATTTTGTATTTGCATTGTTTATTGTTCTTTGAATATGTAGTAAACATGGCAGTAAATATCATACTCCTATTCCTCGTCGTAAATTGACTAGATAAAATAGTGCACATATTTTTGGTTGAATAAAAAAGTGGTTTTCTTAAGTTGTGCTTTACAAAATTATATTAGTGGTCAGTGTCAATAAGTTTATTAGTTATCTGTGAAAATTTTTGCAGTGTAGATGTAAGATTGAGGGGATCAAGAGGTTAGGGACAGGTTACTTTTATGCACTTTTATGCATCCATATTGGTATGCATTCTGTTGGGCATATTGCGCTACCACCAGAATGAAAGGAAGTCTGGATTCAGGAGAGGAATGGGACTGGGTTCGGCCTGACCAGGCAATCATGAGAGGTCGTGACAAGCAAGCTCGCTGACAACCATTTAGGGGACTCTAACCCCCCAAGACATGGAGAGCCTTGCTAACACTCGAGGGACCTCTCCCCCCAAGATTTCGGCAAGACTCTCCTGAAGTTGCAGTCTACCCTGCTGCGGCGTCCCCTTAAAATGATATCTGATCCAACCTCCCCTGGTGGGGAACGGAGCGTGTTCAACAACCGGACAACTACAAAGCTGCGCAGTAGTTTTGTGAACAACTCTCTTTTTTTTATGTACCCCAGTAAAAAGTAATTTGAACAGGTACTAACCAGAAAGATACTGACTGGAGGGAAGAACGACCTGTTATCTTTTTTTGTTCCAGGTTGGGTCATTGATTAATAACCCAACGACCAATGGAATGAACCGACGAGGTTTGGTTGTGATAAGTGGTGTTTGGTTTCAGCTGGCACACAACAAGGAGTGGGGGTTCCACAACGCCCGGGTGAACTGTGTGGCCTGGTCTCCCAACTCTCAGCAGGTAGCTAGCGGCAGTCTGGACACCACCATCATCATCTGGAGCGTGGCCTTGCCCAGCAAACATACCATCATCAAGAGTAAGTCAACTAGACACACTCTTGATATCTGCATATCAGATTCCTTAAGTAAAAGAGTAAATTAAGAAAAAAAGAACCTACTGTAGGCACAAACTTGAAAGTAGTAAAGTAAAAGGTAAAGTTTTTCTTATATTACGAGGCCCAAAGCTTGACTTCCTTTGAAAGTCCTTTTTAAGCTAAGACCCTTTCTACTATTCAACCTTGACTTTTACTTAATGTACCAAGTTGTGTGCAGTCGCGCAGCCGCAGAGTCAGATCACACGGCTGGTGTGGCTGGAGTGTAAGAGACTGTTAGTGACTGAATGTGTTTGTTGTGTGCAGACGCGCACCCGCAGAGTCATATCACACGGCTTGTGTGGCTGGTGTGTACGAAACTGTTAGTGACTTGTTGTGAATGTGTTTGTTGTGTGCAGACGCGCACCCGCAGAGTCAGATCACACAGCTTGTGTGGCTGGTGTGTACGAAACTGTTAGTGACTTGTTGTGAATGTGTTTGTTGTGTGCAGACGCGCACCCGCAGAGTCAGATCACACGGCTTGTGTGGCTGGTGTGTACGAAACATTTAGTGACTTGTTGTTAATGTGTTTGTTAGTGCAGACGCCAAGACCGCAAGATTCAGATCACACGCTTGTGTGGCTGGTGTGTACATTTAGTGACTTGTTGTGAATGTGTTTGTTGTGCAGATGACGCCAGAAGAGTCAGATCACACGGCTTGTGTGGCTGGTGTGTACCTAAACTGTTAGTGACTTGTTGTGAATGTGTGTTGTGTGCAGACGCCGACCCAGAGAGACAGATCACACGGCTTGTATGGCTGGTGTGTACGAAACATTTAGTGACTTGTTGTTAATGTGTTTGTTGTGTGCAGACGCCAACCGCAGAGTCAGATCACAACGCTTGTGTGGCTGGTGTACCAAACTGTTAGTGACTTGTTGTGAATGTGTTTGTTGTGTGCAGACGCCGCGACCAAGAAAGTCAGATAACACGGCTTTGTGTGGCTGGTGTGTACGAAACTGTTAGTGACTTGTTGTGAATGTGTTTGTTGTGTGCAGACGCCACACTTAGATTCAGATCACACGCTTGTGTGGCTGGTGTAAGACTAAACTGTTAGTGACTTGTTGTGAATGTGTTTGTTGTGTGCAGACGCCAAGCACCGCGAGTCAGATCACACGGCTTGTGTGGCTGGTGTGTATGCGAAACTGTTAGTGACTTGTTGTGAATGTGTTTGTTGTGTACAGACGCCGCACCGCAGGAGATCAGATCAACGCTTGTGTGGCTGGTGTGCACGGTGACTGTTAGTGACTTGTTGTGAATGTTTGTTGTGTTGCAGAGCCCGCAATCCGCCAAAGTCAGATGCGGCACGCCTGTGGCTGGTGTATTAATGTAAACTGTTAGTGACTTGTTGTGAATGTGTTTGTTGTAAGCAGATCGCGCCACCGAGTCAGATCACACGGCTTGTGTGGCTGGTGTAACTAAACTGTTAGTGACTTGTTGTGAATGCGTTTGTTGTGTACAGACGCTACACCGAGAGAGTAAGATCACTGCGGCTTGTGTGGCTTTGTGTGTACTGAGACTGTTAGTGACTTGTTGTGAATGTGTTTGTTGTGTGCAGGACGCCGCAGAGTCAGATCACATGGCTTGTGTGTACGAGACTGTTAGTGACTTGTTGCTAATGTGTTTGTTGTGTGCAGACGCGCTCCCGCAGAGTCAGATCACACGGCTGGTGTGTACGAGACTCTTAGTGACTGAATGTGTTTGTTGTGTGCAGACACGCACCCGCAAAGTCAGATCACACGGCTGGTGTGTACGAGACTGTTAGTGACTTGTTGTTAATGTGTTTGTTGTGTGCAGACGCGCACCCGCAAAGTCAGATCACACGGCTGGTAATAATGTGTGACTGTTAGTGACTTGTTGTGAATGTGTTTGTTGTTTGCAGACGCCGCACGCAGAGTCATATCACATGGTTGTGTGGCTGGTGTGTACGAGACTGTTAGTGACTTGTTGTGAATGTGTTTGTTGTGTGCAGACGCGCACCCGCAGAGTCAGATCACACGTCTGGTGTGGCTGGACGATCAGACTCTCGTCTCTGTCGGGCAGGACTGCAACACTAAGGTGTGGAACATAACTCCGATCCAGTGAACCTTGCTACCAATCAGGTAAGTAACACATTCGACACTGTCCAACACTGCTCGCTTATAAATCCAAAGATAATGTTGTGGTAAGTAGATTGCGCATGGATTGCTGAAACAGGAAAATCCACATAGTTGCGGCAGCCCAAGCACAGATAGCGCTGCGAGGAATTCTTTGAAGAGTCCCAAGTAGAACCAGTGATGCACGTGTAAGTTCCCTCGTTCTGGAAAATGGCACTATTTGGTCACATTTAAGTCATTGACATCAGACAAACTCGAGCATGTGAAGGTGGGGGGAGAGAAAGAAGGCGAGAGACGGCAGCGCTATCTGTGCTCAGACTGCCGGACTATGTTGATTTTGCTGCCTCAACCATGTGGCATCTAGGCCAATCTACTCACCATAACATTATCTTTGATGAAGCTGACATTTCTGCTGAGATTTAGTTTGCCCCAACATTACGTTTAAGAGGTTATCGTTTAGTTTGAAAGGGAATTAATTTTATTATAACTTATAAAAAATACTTGCCATTATTCACTTTTGAATTTTGTTAGCATTATGAAACTAAGGTTTAAGCAGAACGGTTCTAGCTCAACCTTTGTTTGAGCATCATTGTTATTATGTCCTCCACATTTCATTATTATTATTTATTCATAATTCTTCGTATGTAAGCCAAATGTATCTCGTCATCTACCACTACATATTCGCCTGTATATATTAAGTACACATGTTATGTCACTTATGTATTCCTTTCCAAGCGCATCACCTAATTTATATCAAATTACTATGTTATCTATGTTATTACTACTCCAATATTGTTATTAATGTGTTTTTTCTCACAAACTTTCTCATGTTCTATTGTACACAATTGTAAAAATGGTTATTACCGTAAATAAACGATTTGATTTGATTTGATTTAGTATTACATTTACATTAAACTTACTAAACTATTGCGATAACCTTAAAATAATTTACTCAAAAGAATCATGTAGACAAAAAGCAAGCAACACAATAAAATGTTACACTTTTGTTTTTCAGATCTATCAATAGCAACTGAAAGAGGTGTCTTGATTAAAGGTTCAACTTTCATCTCATACGATTCTCATTTCAAATTGGATAGCTTAAGCTAGGTTAATTCTGGGACTAAAATTGATCACAGTGCAAAATATACCGTAAGTGTTTGTATCTTTTGAATGAATATTAAATCTTATAGAAACCCTTAGGGATTTTTAGGCGTGTTGAATGAATTTGTTGAACATAATTATTTAGATTGCTGTTCAAGGATAGAATTAGTTGCCAATAACTTTTGAAGATTCGTATATTTTATACTAAAAATTATTCATAAAATATATGGCTTTATATTTTCAGATGTCTAAAATAATATTAAAACTTTTAAATTTGACTGTGATACACTTTTCTCTATTTAACATTTTGAAAAGATTACTAGAACCTTATAATTTTTATTTATATCGCTTTGTTTATCCTTTGTTCAATCTTCAACCACACAGTAATGTTACTTTATTTAGATCTAATTATTTATTTTACGTTTAAAATCAAAATAGTCATAAGCACTTAACATACTTTCCACCTATACAGTACTTGTTTTAAATTTGATAATAATAATTCAGTATACTTTAAATTTAAACACTACATTTGCATATACAAAGCAACCAATTATTGATATGTTTTAAGTAAGTTTTTGAAAAAACTTGTGTAGAAAATTTGAACTGTGCATTTTGGTTTTATATTGTTTTGTGTGTTCTAACAAGATGTGGGTTTGAATCAAAAGCTTTACTCATGAGTAGCTCAGTGCAAATCAAACATTTCAACGGCAGTACTACTGTATGTAAATATCAATTTTTAGTTTGTAAGAGAATTATTTATTGTGTTATCTAAGTGAATTATTTATTTTATTAATCTTTAAAAAAGGTGTTTATTTCATTAAGTTGCATTTATTTGAATAACTATTGTTAAATTACACGTGAACTATTTCTTCCATCTTAGCATTTTCTTATTTGGTTGGTTTCATTATTTATGTTTAATGGAAGAAGTGTTATTTATAAATAGTAGATGAACTTATCAGAATCCTGTCAATTCATTAACCAAGATTTAGATGTGTTTTCGTTACTTTGCTCATTTTTATAAGGTAACATTTATACGATAATAAATGGCTTTTGTAAGTGAGTGCTTGTTGTACTTGAATTTCCTCAGGCTCTGCACTTTTTCATAAATCATATCGTAAAAGTATAAAATATAATAATGGTTAACTGACAATTTTAATTTTTAATAGATATAAAATTAATATTTTTTTATTAGTGCAGCCTAAGATATTGTTATGGTAGGTAGATTGTTCATAAATGGCGAATGGCTGAGGCAGGATAATCAATATAGTTGCGCAGTTCAAGCACAGATAGTGTTGCAAGGGAATCCCTCAAGAGCCTCAAGTAGAGCCACTGATGCATGTGAAAGTTCCGTAGTTCTTGGAAATGGCACGATTTGGTCACATTTAAGTAATTGACATCAGACAGACTTGAGCATGTAGGGCCGAGGGGGAGAAATACAGCAAGTGATGTGCTATCTACTTACCGTAGCATTGTCTTTGGTGCAGCTTTCTTAGATGCCATAAGTGAAGTAGCAGTTTACCAGTATACAATACATTAGGGTACTAAGCGATTGTCAAAGTCGCAGTGATAGGGATTTGGTTTCAGTTCTGTTTTCTTTATGAAAACAAGTCAATTGTGGTTAAGAGTGCGCAGTAGTGGCTGTAACCTTGAATTTCATCCCATAAGAACAGTGTAAAAACATGCATTTTCTTGGGACACTTCGCCCCTACAGTTTTCATCGTACATCAGATGTTTTAGTGGCTTCGATGAGCCGAACTCCCATTTTTCATTTATAAGACTGTGACTTAAATACAAAAATTAAAGAAACTTTGTATCAGAGTTCAATTTTTTTACTAGTAAACTAATACAATTTTTTAAAAAATGGTCATAGAAGTCACTGTAGTACATTGTTATCTTTCAAATAAAACTTATTTCAAAAAGATGTGATGAAAATTGTAGGTGTGAGGTGTCTCAGAAAAAGTTGGTTTTACATTGTTCTGATGGAACAAAAACAAAGATCGTCCTACTTTGTGTAAATATAAAATTTTCTAATTAGGTAATAGAATGAAATGAAACAGAGAAGAATCCTTTACATACCGTACTTTTTTGCACAACCGGACTTGGGAATCATCCCATCTTCCTGGTTGTACACAGTATCACGGAGCAATGTATTTTATTTCAAGAATTAGGACCTTTAAAAGGTTGAGTCCAAGAGATGCTTGCCGAAATGCCTTTAAGGAACTTACTGTTAGGGTGCTGACAGTAATTTCACTCTACATCCTGGAAACAGTTCTCTACGCTGTCCCAACACCATTACAATACAAAGCACAGACAGACATCTTGCTTGACACACATCACCTTAGTCTTTTGGAAAAACCATTCCTAACGTGGATCAGCTTTCTACAAATGCCTGCTGCGTGAATTGAAGATGCAACCGCCAAAAACCTTAAGAAGACTTTGGCGGACTGGCTTATGGAGAAATCATCCTACTTTGTCCAAGAGTTCCTCAGTTTTGTGCCAGGCTTGATGAAAGAAGGCAACAACAGACCGTTTTATTGTTATTTTAAATTGATGCAATATTGTACTCTCTGTATATGTAAATAAAGATTATTTGTACATAGCTCAGTGATACTGTGTACCACCAGGACGATGGAATGATTCTCAGAACCGGTCAATGTTTGCAACAAAGTTTGGTATTTTTAAAGGATACTTCTGTTTCTTGCATTATATTAACAGACTAAATAGCTCTAAAAATGAACAGAAAATACAAATTATAAAAAAAATTTGTAAATATAAAATATTGAATAAACAAGTGAAGCTGTGGCTACTAGAACTGGTGCTGTGGAGGCAAGGGCGAAGTTGGCAAGGGACATCCGCTGCTCGAGGACAAGACGGCGAGAACTGCCGTCACTTTCTCATCAGCTGCTCTCACGCCGCCCGCTCGTCTATCTTCTCCGCACTGTCTGTCGCACTCTAAAACACAACAGCCATTCACATCCTGTAACAAACCTACCCAAACTTTAACTGTTACAGATTTATTCGAACTAATGAGTTTTTCACTAGATTCTCGACTTTCCTCCACTTAAATTGTTAAAATGTCTTCGCTACATGAGGCAGAGAGTCTCTCCCTTTTCAGCCATCAAGATCTTCAATCCTCTACCTGAGAACATTCGAGAGTTGAACGCCACGCCAAGACACGGCTGAAGCGAGTTTGACATCCAGGCACTCGACCGGTCAAGAGCTGCTCCTAGTTCCAAAACTGTAATTATCTAAATTATTTAAATCACCACTTAAAAGTTTACATAGTAATAAATTAAAATAAAACTTTTGGGTTAACCAATAAAAAACTGTGTTTAATGACAACAGGTTTTGATTATTCTATGATATTTGTCATCAATTGCATAAAATTAGAATACAGAAGAGAAAATAAAATAAAACAGTTATATACATACATTTAAAAGTATTTTGACTATAAAATAATTATATACATAAATCATCTATCTTTTATTTATATAATTAATTAATAATTTATTTTATTTTCTCTTCTTTATTCTATTTTTATACAACATACCTGATGGTGAATATCATAGAATTATCAAACATTTTGTGTCATTAAACACAGGATTTTCATTGTGGTTAACCCAAAAGTATAATTTTAATTTATTATGACAAACCACAAAAGTTTGTAATCCAAAATGTACATACTGTAGTAGCGTTTTTGATCTGTTATGAAAATTAAATTGATGCAATCGATACGATACCTTAATCAAGGATAAAGATTTTTACCTTTTAAGTATTCATTATTAAAGTAAGTAAATATTCATACAACAAATGCCTAAAATTAAGAAAAAGAACTTGCATACAATATTGAAATGAACAAAGAGTATCACCGGCAAATGTTTAAACAGGTACTTACACCTCTCTGGCCACATGGTCTGGGGATAAACCTAAAAAACATTGTGCTTTTAAAAATATAAAAAGAATTAGGTAAAGAAAACTATATTTTAAACACTATTCAAGTAATTTATTATCTTTTAATTACTGCAGAACTACTTCAGAGTACCTTTTGACCTTTGCTTTAGTTTGGTTAGAGTATCTGTCCTCAAATAATCTAGAAACAAAGATAAATTGCAACCTATGACTGTTCAATTGAATGCTTTCTTCTTGTTCTTCAATTTTTTGTTGAAAATTTATTTTAAATTTCCTTTACATAACCTTTTTAAACAACACATGTCTTATATTTAGTGTGCATCATTTTGTTATCTTGGTTTTCTACAATGATCAATAATCTAAATTTATTGATACCATATCGTAAAGCCTATAACTATGCCACCAAGGGGAAAACAACTCAACCCGTAAAGTTCGATAGATTATGTAAGACCATGAATAGCACTTGGATTTCTGAAATAAACGTTTGTCTTGGCTACTAAAAATGTATGAAATACAGTTTAAGATTTTTTCAATTAGTCAAATAAATTTACATTAGAATCTTGTAAGTGTATAGCAAGTGTTCCTTTAATTTATTGGTTAGTAAGCTACGAATCAAAAAAAGAAAAATTAGAATTTCTATATTTAACCTAAATCTAGTTCTTCCGGTTCACACCACGTCAAAATATCAAAACAATTAGCTTGAAATATTTCGGTCTCACTGTGGAGTACCATCTTCAGTCTCTGATTGGCTTAAACCGAGCTACTTTCTGTCTGCTATCCTATTGGTGTGCAAGGCTGCCAACGGTCAGTTGGAGCAGGTATGCCAAGTGTCAATGTTCTCATTGGCTGTAACAGTTGGCAGCCCTGCCACCAATAGGATAGCACACAGAAAGTAGCTCGGTTTCAGCCAATCAGAGACTGAAGATGGTATTCCACAGTGAGACTGAAATATTTCAAGCTAATTATTTTGATGTTTTGACGTGGTGTGAACCGGAAGAACTAGATTACAGTTGTGACTACTGTTGCGAAAGCTTAAGAGTTAACGTTTTAACCTTACCTTTGAACTTAAAATTTTTCATCACATTGTTTATGTCGTCTTCAGTGATTACCCTGGCATTGGACACTTGGTACTTTGCCAAAAACATGTCAATTTCCAACTCGGTAAAACCACACCTAAGTAACAACATTTCGCTATCCAGAAAAATAAGCTCTTAAAATCATTAATTGTGTAAATGGGAGGTGAACACATACAAATTAAAATTAGCTAACGTCAGTAAATTTGACACATCTTATCTGATAGTTTCAGTGTAAGTATTGTCAACAACCCCAAGAGTTCTTCAACTTGTAGACTAGCATAAAAGTGTGGAAATAAAATGATGATTACAGCAAAGTAATCTACCGCAATAATAATTAAGCAAAGTGAACACCTGTCAGTAATCTAGGTCTTACCGTATCAAAACATCATTAAAATAAGCTTGAAATATTTCAGCTATTCATTTCACCTTTGCAACAGAAACTGTACATCTTGAAACTTGTGCTTCATTTTCTTTTTATTGAAGGCGTTCATCACTCGGTTTGCCAATTTGCGTGAAAACGTCTGTAGAAAATCCACAAGCCACATTCGGAATATGTCTCCGATTTTCATCTGCCGAGGAGCATTGCTGATGTCTTTTCTCACTTCTGCGTATTTATGAAGCAAAATTGCAAGGTACATACCCTAAAAGTGAAAAGAAACATCAAGGGTGTACAAAGTATCCCAATATTTTAACAGTTGAGATTGAGTATTAACACCTGTTTCAAAGCTTAGAAGATTATGGCTGTATTAGTATATAGTAGGCCATGTGGAGCATCGTTAATGCAGAGAGAAAAGCGCATGAGGAGCCAAAGGAAATCACGTGGAAGCTGTTAGTGATTGACAAATTAATCACAAGTCCCAATATGGTAGCTCAATGTTTCAACGAGTATTTTACACCTATTGCTGACCAAACACTAAAAGCAAACAGCTCACAGAAAACCAATTACCACTTATTCAAGCCAGACGCTGAAAATGTACTTTTTTTATTCCTTCCAGCAACTACTGAAGAGGTCCGAAGCTCATCATACAAATCTAAAGCCTTCATCCTCTACCGGCGTCGACGACATTCCCTCCAGACTTGTAAAGTTCTGTGAAGAGGACGTGGGGAACTATAGACCAATAATGATATTAGAAAAGCCATAGACAAAGAAAGCTCACTATATTGATGTTGCTAGACTTTTCACGTGCCTTTGATTGTGTAAACCACGAGTTGCTCTTGTCCATCTTAGAATCATATAACTTTAGCTTGTCATCAGTAAATTGGTTCAAATCCTATTTAAATGGTAGAGTACAGAAGATTAAAAGTTCAAATGGCAGTTTTTCAGATTGGAAAATAAACTCAGTTGGAGTACCCCAGGGCTTAACATTGTGAGCTTTACTGTTTTCCTTATATATCAATTCAATAAATGAACCTATAATGTTTAGTAAATCTATGTTGTATGCTGATGATATGCAGCTCTATGTAAGTAGTGATTTGAAAAATATAAATGATGCTGTTAGTTCAATAAATGCTGATTTAACGATGTTACTCAACTGGTGTAAAGATCATGGTCTTAAATTAAATATTTCAAAGTGTAAACCAATGATTGTTGGACATCCACGCTTATTGTCAAATTTAAATGTGAATAATATTCTCCCTGTAGCTATTGATAACCAGCAACTTGTATAATATGAAAGTAATTTCGTTAACTTTGGTTTGAGAGTTACTAACACTTTATCATGGACAGAACAGGTGAATTACATACACAAGAAGGTTTATCAGTGTTTATACCAATTTAAAAGTTATATTTTAAGCCTTCACTAGAAATTAAAAATTGTTAGTTACTTCACTTGTGTTCCCTTACTTTGATTATGCAAATGTGGCATACTGTGACTTAAATTTTACACTGATTACAAAACTACAACGAGCTCAAAATGCATGTATTAGATATATTTTTAATTAAGATTAGATATGATCATATGACACCACATTTTAGACAATTAGGTTGGTTAAAGGTTAAAGAAAGATTAGAATTTAATGTGTTAATATTAATGAATAAGATTATGAAAAGTGGTAAACCTGATTACTTGTTTGAAAAATATAATACATTGCATAACGCACATTTAAGACAAACCAGATTTGGTAATAATATTTTACAATTTCCTATTCACAGAACAGAAATATATACCAGATCTTTCTAAGTTCAATTAGATTAATAAACTCTTTGGAAAGTGAGATAAAAGAAGCAGAATCTCAGCTAACTTTCAAAATAAAACTAAAATAAAAATTATTAAGCAGGTACTAGTGTTTACGTTAGAAAATACAATTGTTAGCTATAGATATGATCGATCAGTGTATTGCACGAGAAGAAACCTATGTAAATAGTATATACATTAGACATTTTATAGAAAAGAAGATTTAATTTTAAACCACAACCGATTTGTAAATGTATGTATAATTTGGGGCCTGTCCTGGAGGAAGAGTTGACCTTGGTCTAATCCAGGGCAGGTTAAATAAACAATTTCATTCATTCTTTCTCTCTCTCATAGCACGTTTCTCTTAATTTTCATTACTAAGGCTTGTCAGTTGAAAGAAGGGCTTGTTTGTTGCCCGCCGTCCATGGTGTTAAGTACTTCTTGTGCAGACTAACTAAGGCTTTAGTGCTGAGACAAACGGTAAGTTTTGTCTCCTGCTTAAGTCTCATCTTTTACCCAGTTTCAAAATGTATTTCCAGTTCCAAATATTTTGCTTACCGTACCATAATACAAATTATTATCTTATATATTCTCCCAGAAGTAACCTAGTACTTACTGATACTGAAATCACATATTTCTCTGTACTTACAATAAGATAAAAGCTTATCAATGTGAGCCAGAGAGCGAAGAACATTGGTCCAAGGTAGGGATGTGCTTGTTCTAGCAGTGAGTAGTTGAAATCCCCTACTCCCGCCCGGACCAAGGTCCAGAGACTCATAGTGAAAGTATAGTAGTCGTCGATCTGGAAGTAAAAGTTTCAGTATCCTCACTGTCAGTAGGCTCTTTTACAACCTTTTAAACATTATGCAAAAAGACACTTTAAGTCTAAAACATATGTGCTTTGAAAGGACCTGATACCGTCCTAAAAGGGGAACACTTCACTTCAAAAAGGAAATAACACAATCAATCCATACCGGTAAGTTTCATTGTGTGTGTGTACTGTGTAAGTTGATTGTGTAAATTGTTTCTGTGGTAAAGTGCACTAGTTTTAAGGATTAGAATATGATTCAGGCTAAGGTTCACTTGATAACGCGAGGATTTTTCCTGCCTTTTGAAACGTTGTGTAGTTTTAAACACAATAACCAGTAGAAAATTCACCTATTTCATGTTAATAAATTACGTAACAGGTGATGAAAATTCCTTAAAACTCACTATTTTGCACCGAGGTTTTGAGAATATTCCAGAGTTGTTACCTCAATTCTTTGAGGTGGAGGTTTTTCAATCCCCTGCTTAGATGTCAGGTTCCCAAATTAAGGAGCACACCATCCATACTTTGTACAGTCTAAACCTTTAGTATTAAGTGTCATTTCAAAAAATATTATCATGTTCATTGAGATTAAACTTTACTTGGTAAGGAGACAGTGCTAAACACTTAAAAATACTTTGAAACGGAACTATTTACAAATCTCTGAATTATGTTTGTAGTTACCTGGTTCCCAAACAACATGTAACCCAGTGAGGCCAGTGCAAACAGTACTGTGAAGAATATAAGTGAGAACGAGATAATATCTTCAGCCACCTGTAAGTAATCAATTCAGTTCAACTCTCAGAGAGGTAGATATGATAAGAACAACTCTTCGGCAGTTATATCTTATCCAAGAGAAACTTGTTACTCATGTACTAATGATGCACAATTTTGGTAATGAAAATTTGTGTAGGGGTATGCCCTATTCCTTGAGACCCGTCACTTCTTAGTGAAACAAAAAGAAACACGCAGGGACGTATCTGCCGCCCTAAGCAGCGCCTCCCCCTAATTTCACCCCCAAAGATCATCCTAATACATGTCTAACACAATACAAGTTATTGGCTAATGCTTGCTGCATCAATAAATTCAATAATGTTTAAAATTTTGAATTCTTCTTTAAAGACGTTTTTGTTGCCCTGAAAGCTGTTTTAGCGTAAACTTGATTCGGACTCATGATTTGATCTATGGAATGCAATGTTGTTTAGTCCGAATAGCTTTTATGCATGCATGAACAGTACCTACTTAACTTCACGAACTATTGAGGAAAGGAGTTTACTTTCTAAGAACAAAGGTTGTAAAATTGCTATTCTGTTGATACTGGATAGTAGGCCTTCAATGACTTGCAGACTTGCACACATCAAGAATTATTCTTAAACATGATAGCTGAAGATGTTTAACCCATGCACATTAGTCTAAGAGAGGGTTATATTTTAATTTAATTAAATTGTTCAAAACTACTGCCATATTACAATTATACAGGGTCATCGAAAAGGTGTACGGGATTTAAAAGTGAAATGAAAATGTTAATATAATTTATGTAATAAAAGAGGTTCAATGTGAGCTTTGAACGCTTTAAACGGGGGCCATTGTAACGACAGACATCTAGCCGATAGTCAACCGCCAGGTGTTTTGGAGCATTTCAGGAGTCACCGTTGAAATGGCTACGTTGATTCTTCTTCTTATCTGTTCCCTCGTTGAATAAATTGAAAAGGAAAGGGAATTAATGTCATTTTCCAGCAGGATGGAGCTCCATGTCACTACGGTCTAATCACCAAGAAGCTCTCAACAATAAATTTCCCAATCCTTGGATTGGGAGGAATGATCGTGTTTTGTGGCACCTAGGAGTCCTGATTTAACGCCTTTGATTTCTTCTTTAGTGGTTACATTTAAAACTTAGTTTGTGCTGAGAAAATACGTGATCTACAGCACCTGAGAAAAAGAATCAATGTGGCCATTTCAACGGTGACTCCTGAAATGCTCCAAAACACCTGGCAGGAGGTTGACTATCGGCTAGATGTCTATCGTGCAACGGGGGGAGCTCACATTGAAACCTTTTTAAATACGTTTAAAAATTTAAGACTAACTTTTACGACAATAAAGGCATTTTTATTTATTTAAAGGTTAATAAAAAGTTAACGATTAAAATTAATCGTTAATTTTTTTTTAATCATTATTTCCAACTCTGCTGGGTAGACTATACCACAAATAAATTATTCATCCCCGAAACTTTGCCGCCCTTAAAACTTGCCTCTCTAAACACGCCTCAGTGTGATCAAGTCTAGTGAAATGTTGACAACCCATTCTCCGTTGTTGCAACTTACCAACTCGAAAGTGTTGCAGTTGGAACATGGAGTGGTTGATGCAGACATACTTCAGAAACTTGAACCAGCAAAAGAACACAAGCAAGCGACAGGCTGACACTTGGCTTTATGAATCAGGGCCATATCGTCCAGATTCACAAACTTGGGATTACGTGCTGACATCCTAGAAAATATTCAACGCTCAAACAGAAACAAGTTCAATATTATTGTAAAGTAGGACATCTGTAAAATAAAGAAATAGACAAATGGTCAATTGTGGTGAGTACGGATCAATTTCTTTTTAATGTTAAAAGTTTGGGTACATTAACATCAATGGTATCAATGTATTTAACATGTTATATATCTAATATGCAATCGTTTCTGTAAAGTGCCCCTAGGCACCCTAACCCCTCTCAGTGAAAGAGTAAAGCGGTGTTAACCTTAGTGTTGGGTCTTGTGTTGGATTTGTGTTGGTTTTAAGAGTGCCCACTACTGGTCGGCCATTTGGTTTTTTGTGCTTTAAAAAAATGTAAAAAAACATTTTCTTAAGACACCTTACACCTATAACTTTCATCAGATCTTTATGAAATAAGTTTTGTTTTAAAGATGACAGTGTACTGCAGTGACTTCGCTCACTTTGACTAGCTTAATAGCTAAACAAGACCGGCTGCAAAAGCCTAAGATTTAAGTAAAACAAGAAACTAAAATCCAAAATTTCTTCATTTTTTGGGTTTATGTAACGGATTTATAAACTAAAAAAATAAAAATTTGGCTCAACAGAGTCACTACAGCAGAGTTTTTACATTGTTCTCATGGTACAGGTCACGGCCCCCTGAGTGTAGTAATGTATCGAATTCCTTTCAGAGCAGAGGAATCTAGATTATTAGTGATTTTATATACTATAAAATAATTAAAGTAGATATTATACAGTTTTAAGGGCCTTCAACTTTTCAAGCAAACCCTTTGAGAGCCTAAAAACTTCTCTTATACACACTGTTTTTTGTGTGTTGACAATACAATTGGTTTTAAAATAGTGTGACAATAATATTGAAATAGAATTATAACATATTCAAATTCTCAATATCTTTGTTCGGTGAAATGGATGTACTTTTGCTACTAATAATTTTGAATGTTGTAGCCCTAACTTTAGAAAGACAAAAACCCACAATACTTACTGTTACAATGGCAACATCCAGATAGTTCCAAAACGATTTTATGAACTCCCATTTGAAATACAGCATTTCATACAACTCTTCTATTGTGAAAAATAAAAAATAATACAAATATTATAACAAAAATCAAGTCATTCCAGCCTCGGTTTTTAAATGCAATCAATCGAATGGGATGAGCCATGAATGAAGGTATTACCCCTCCAGTGGGGGGCATCTCAAACAGTATCCTGAAACAAAAACCTGCAATTCATATCAAAGGGTTGTGACTTATAGTAGAGGTTTTCAAACTTATCTACCTGTTTAAAGATTATTTTGGTCAAGGTAAATACTAGTGGGTACAACATGTATTACTTAACTCTTAGGCTTTCGCAGCCGGTGTCACAAGTATAATCTAGTGTTTCCGGTTTACAGCGTCAAAACATAATAATAATTAGGTTGAGATGTTTTGGTCTCAATGTGGAGTGCCATCTTTAGTCACTGATTGGCTGAAACTGAATACTTGTTGTCTGCTATCCTATTTATTGGCAGGGGGCTGCCAACCGTTCATTGGAGCAGAGCCCTGGTGGAAAAGCTTCAGACATCAAGAACAAGTAGTTAAATTATGTAAATCTAGATCTGGATGTCATACACCTTCACGTTGGGGCAAACAATTTAAGACGAGGTTATGGAGGATGGCCTGGGTACAACGGAGGATTTCTCCAAATTTAATCATATATCTGCAGTAGAAACCACATCAAGCATCAATTGGAATATCGCTCTCAAGAAAGAAGGAGTAGATGCAATTGAACAGTGAGTGCATCACAGCTAATATCAGGAAAGTGTTTGATGAGCATGCTCCAGTAGTGTGTAAACGAGTTTCTTAAAAAAAAGCTCCCTGGAGAAGTGAGGCCATTAAAGAAACTAAAATAGAACTAAAATGAAAAATAATCTTAGAAATCAATACTAAATAACTAGGTTGAAAGCCTGTTGAATGCGGATTGGTATAGATACAAAAGGTTAGAAATATGCTAAACAAACTGGTTTGGAAAGCAAAAAGAGATTATTTTTTCGACACCTTACTCACTGTCTCCAACAGACTGTTGGAGATCCCTTAGACAATGTGATATTGTACCTGATAATTAAAAAAATCCTCTTCCAGATGGCTTGAAAGTAAATGAGATGAACACTTATTTTGGTGAGATGGGCTCCAGCCTGGAAGTAGACAAGGACTTTCTTGCATTCTTTGAAAGCAATAAAAAGTGTGGTAATAATAGTTTTGAATTCAATACTGTCTCTGAAGAGCATGTCATATGTGCCATGAACGCAATAAAGTCTAATGCAATGGGAATTGACGACGTGTCTATCCAAATGGTTAAAGCTGTCAGTCCATATGCAATCAAAGCTATTACCCACCTTACAAATGAAAGTTTAAGGTCCGGTACATTTCCCAACACTTGGAAAATGAGCATTGTCCACCCCTTGCCCAAAAAAAAAACTAACCCGACCAGTGTTCAACATCTAAGGCCGATATCAATTCTGCCTGCAATGTCAAGTGTTGGAGAAAATGGTTATAAGCCAAATTAACGAGTACATTAAGGAACAAAACGTACTCCCCAAACTGCAGTCAGGATTTTGCAGGAATTTTAGTACTTGTTCTGCACTGACTAACTTGTTCAGCGATTTGTTTCAGGCCAAAGACTGTGGGCTGTATAGCTCTCTTGTACTCCTAGATTACTCTCAGGCATTTGATTCAATTAATAATGATATGTTGCTAGCCAAAATGAGCTATATGGGTTTTGATGAAACTCCGTTAAATTGGGTCAAGTCATACCTGGAAAGTAGGCAACAGGTGACAAAGTTAGGAAATGAGACTTCATCACCGCTTCCTAAGCAGCGAGGTATTCCTCAAGGAACCTGTCTGGGTCCACTATTCAATCTTTACACCTCCGATGTAACAGACTGTATTGAAGCTGCAAAGCTCATCAACTGCACTGTTTGGCTTACAAACCAATCATGATGAACTTAGCAATCAATGAAATCAACGCTGATCTAAAATACATTTCGAATGGTCAATGAAAATGGGCTGAAACTTAATGTGCAAGTATGTTCTGCACGTAGCTCCCCAAAATTCAGTTGACATTATGAGTGGCGTGGATTTAATGTTGAGCTCAACCAAGTTTATCTGTATGTAGCACGGTGAAGACTTTGGGGTTGTATTAGATAATGAGCTAACATTCACTCCTCATGTTACAGCTCCATTCAACGAATCGGACGTTTAAGAGGCCTGTACAGGTTTAGAGATCTCCTGTCTGAATAAAGTTTCATGCAGTCACTGGTGTTATCAGCATTTCAATACTGCTATCCTTCTTACGGTAACAGCATCTCAAAGGAAAATGTTACACATCCAGAAAATGCAAAACAGTACGCTTCATTTTCCAGCTGAAGCGCTACGACCACGTTACTCCCTTCGTGAAGCTGTAAACTTGCTGACAATGGAGGATATTTGCAAATTACTCACTGGCTGTATGATGAAGAAAGTGCTGAAACTCAGATAACCAGAGTACCTCTATGAGAAGCTTGTTTGCGGGAAGATGTTTCTCAATAAAATACTAGGCAAGACAAAACTCTGCACCGCCCAAGGTTAGGCTTGAAGTTGGACGAAGAGGGTTCGTACTTGGTCCTAAGTTATATAATGGCCTCCTGACAATGTCAAAGAATATAATTCAATCATTAAGTTAAAGAACACTTTTAAGCATTCAAACAACTTGTAATTTTTGTACATAAGTTGTAATTGTTTTCTTTGTTATTACCCACAATGTTTTTGTATATTGGGAAATAAAATGTTTAAAATGTTTAGTAATTTCTTTGTTGAGCTGTGAACTTCTTTGTATGTAATATTTATTTTCAATGTAAGATATATATATATATCTTAAGAAAGTCGAGGTTGAGTGGTAGAGAGCACTTTGTGTTTTTTTAACTTCGCCTCGTTAAACAAGACAAACTTTACCTTTTTTACTTTTTATGAACAAATAAAAATGTATCACATGTAGCGAGGAAACACACAGTAACGCTGCACCCACTTAAACAAACGGGAAAACCTTTGGTCAAGGTATAGTTTTTAATAGCTTTGTTTCTCTTAATTTTGTTTTACAACCTTTTAGTGTCAAAATAAAATAGATTTTTACCCTGTGTTTTAAACGAGGATTCAAAATGTTTAGCTTTTAGTTTAACACTCATAACCTCGACTCAAGGTTTCTTCTGTTCTTGAAGTGTTTCTCTCTCTATTATATATATATATATATATATATATATATATATATATATATATGTATATTTGTTGTATGGTTGTATCAGTTGTCTATTTTATTGTTTAAATATGTAAACTATTTTCTGTACTTTAATGTGTAATTTGACATGAGTTAACAGTGTTGTACTGAGAATCGCTTGAAAATAAAGGCATTTTTATTTATTAATTTTATTTATTATCTAAGTGTAATTGCTTTGGTCAAAGGACAAACTATTCAACTACAAAAAGGACTCAGTTTTGCAGAGTTGAAGAAACATGGTTAAAAGTTTCTAAAAATGAAAGCTCCTTGCCCTGGAGTTGTTTTCACAAGGAAGTGTTTGATTACACTCGAGTAGGTTAAACCGTTCTCTACCTAAATACATGTATTGTAGTTAGGTAGGTCTTATACATTACTTGCTTACTTGATAACACAGAAGATATTCAAGTTCGCATTGTAAACTGACAAGTCCAAAATGACTGCTCGTGTTTTCTATCAATCCACAGTCTTGTTCTCGCCTAAGCTGTCAGCCAGTTTGTCTGTCCTGTAGTAGTCATAAAAGCCTCCTCCTCCGTAAGTGCTTATCACACCTGGTAACTTGTACATTCCAGCTTCTGATGCATCCGTGTATGACCACCTAACCCGTTTCCGTTGTCATTTAAAATTCTTCAATTGGTTTAATACATTCGCTGCCATGGTCATTACACTGAACTAAATACAAGTTTCACTTTCACACAAGTCCAGTGATAGCAAATGTGTTAAACTGATTTGTCAAGAATTAGAGTTATGTTAACCTAGCCAGTAGCCAGTACATAAAATTGAACTCTAAATTATAAATATTTAAACTATTTTACAAAAAATAAACCCATAACAATCTAATTACTTTTTAGTCACCCTGCCAAAAAATTACCTCTGACATAACAATGGACTTATTATTAGAATTTCACTTGCCAACTAGTCTGATAAATTATAACTCAATTTTCAAAGAGAAGAACTTATTATATTTTGAGTATTTCTGATACTCTATCAGATAAAAGACAGTACTAAAAACAATTGCAAAACAAATAAGTAAAACATATGATTAAATTAAATTAAGGTATATAACTATAATTTTACATTTTCTTTTAAAAGATTATCCCGAGTCGGGTTTATGTTGTTACTGAGTTGGCTGAAATGTTTATTTTCAAATTTATATTTCATAAAAGAGGTTTCTAACATTGTCCTTTTAGTTAAATCTTTTTCATATCTTAAGTATTTCAGTTTTATTGTAATCTATTCTGTGATTTTTGATATTTTATTTTGGACAATGTTACATTAATGGACTTAATTGCAAAATCTTTACTTAATGTGAAGTAAGAGCTAGTACGTTGAAGTTAGTTTGAATGCTCAACTGTCTTCACATCATTTATGGTGATATAAGCAGTGAGGCAATAACTGGGACATTACAAGAGTTATAATGAGCATTATTAGAGAATTTCTTTTGGAAAAATGAGGTATTCATGTCGTCAGTATGGTAAGATCCAGGTCCGAGAAGATGAAATATGTGTCAAAGAGAGGCTGTGAGCGCAGCAAACCTCAGACCACGAAAATGCAAAGGCTGTGAGCAAAGCAGATTAGAGTAACAACATGCAAAGGAAATTCGATCACTCATGCCAGCAGCACTTTGGCGCTTAAGCAGCTGAGTGTTGGCCTAGTTTCAAGATTCAGTAGCAAACAAGTAGTGATAGCAAGATGACTTACGCCATGTTGTTAGGACTTGGGTTGCCAAAGCCTCCTTGTTGATCTTCATTATCTGTATCGTAGAAGCCGTTACATTCTTCGTGTTCATCAAAGACTTCACAAACATCAGTCTTGACTCTTACCTAAGAAAATACTAACAAGTAATAAATAACTGACATTATAAACTGAAACCACTGCGTAAGTAAATGGAACAATGGTGGCAAAATAATGCAATAATTGTATAAGCATAGATGCTGAAGGCCTGGGGCAGGAAAATCAACCTAGTTGTGGCTGCCCAACCACAGATAGCTGAGGGAATTCTTTCAAGATTCTCAAGTAGAGCCACTGATGCGTGCACAAGTTTTTTTGTTCTCAAAAATCGATTTGGTCACATTTAAGTCATTGACATTGAACAAACTCGAGCATGTCAAGCCGAGGGGGAAAGACAGCAAGAGATGGCAGCCCTGTTTGTGCTTGTTGTTGCAACTATCATGATTTTCCTACCTCAGCTATATGTGGCATCTATGCACAATCTACCTACCATAATATTATCTTTGCTGGAACCTCTGGTATATTTATACAAACTCAATATGCAATTTTACAGTAATTATTGTTATTTGAATAATGTGAACAGTTTAAAATATTACCTGTCTCACTCTGATGAGTCCAAGGAGAAGGTTCTCGTGCATGTCACTCTCCGAGATCTGACTCTCACTGTTCTTTGCTTTTGTCTATGTCTAGTTCTGTGATTGCAGAGGGGAGGCGTTCAATCAAGTACTGAAAACAAATCAGCATCGTACCAAATATCTCAGTATAAAAGCACATGTATGTAAAGTATTACTTTTTTCTTGTAATAATTAACTGGTTAATTTGCAGCAAGAAGCATGCAGCTCTTAGAGTTCAAGAGTATAATCATGTTCAAATTGACCTTTCGAATGTTACGTCTGCTATCCCTTCCCACTGTCAGCTTCTGCAGTACTTTGAATTTCCAGCTTGCACTTCAAACCAACAGTTCATTTGCTGGTGATTACCTGTAGGAATTAAATCAACAGTGAAGAGTGAAGTATACACAAAAACATGTCAAATTGAAGTCCAGCTGATCCAAACTCCTGCACATTTCTTGAAAATTGCATTTTTTAATTCTTGGTGTGTCCCATACACTTTACCTTTACCAGAACTCACCGCCCAGACATGACTTGTAGTGACTATGTCCTTGAACGTCAACTTTATATTTTTGTTTTCTGACAACTCTTTTTCACCATAGGAAAAACTGTTCTTCGTAAATATTGTAACCAAAGAAGATAAAAGTGTATGCTTCTCTGCTGTGGGATTATCCAATGCCACTATAACAATTTGTTAAACAAACCTTTTATTGATTTATTTATATTGCGTTGTACATAACATATATTTTTTCTCAAAACCATTTTGACCCATGTACTGTTCTCCATAAATATGTAAATAAAGAATGTTGTCTATTGTCCGTTACAACAGCTGTATTCAACAAAAAATGGATGTCTTATTTGAAAATTATAGACCATGTTCTATGACTTTTTGACTGACACATTTACCTGACAAGTGTTCCTAATTGCCTGTTTTAGTGTGGGGATTGTTATTCTATTCTCAAAGAAAATTTTGATAAAGATTATTGTCTGTTGCCTATTGTACTATTGCTAGAGCCACCAATAAGTGTACCATTTTTTTGGCTCAACATGTTAAAATAAATTTTAAAAACACGTTTTTAATACAGTAGTGTTTAACTGAAACAGCTTGCAATACACACTTAAGTAAAAAACAAAAACTTACATATGCTCAGGACGATCAAGAAAATGATATACACTAATATTTCTTTGATTGTTGTGATGAGAAAGGCCTCTCTGCCGTAGTACTGTGAGATCTCTCTTGTCATCAGAACCCCTGAAAACGCAGGGGATTTACAACAAATCTTTCGACAAATAACACTTGTACAATTTGTTAGCAATTTTTTGCATGCTTTAATTATTACTGTTTTTATTACTGTGAATCATTAGACTGTACTCTTTTGTTTTGTCACACTGTGTTCAGCAATAAAACATTATTTTTGTATAAAACAAACCAAAACCTTATTTAACTACAAAGCTTTTTCACCTAATTTCTTTTATTTGGCTTGTTTAAAGGACAAATAAGAATTTTCTGTGTACTAAAAAAAGTTTGCTTTCTTAGAACTTACTTATGGGTTTCTTTCTAATTTCCTCGTAATAATCCAAATTATCTGATACTCTCTCATCTGCTCCCTTTTCAAAGCCATCTATGAAGACGGACTTGTTGTGTTCCTTGGTGGTGGTGACACTTATGGGAGGTGGGAACAATCTGTTAGTTTGGCTTGATGGTGAGTTATCTACGGAGTCTGTGTTATTGTTGGCAGGTTTATTTTGCATATTCTGTCCGTTTTCTTTATTCCGCTCAGGCAGCATTTTTGTGACTGTTTTCCTGCAAAATATTGGTAGATGTATAAAGCATCAGCATAAGAAATTTAATTTCAAAGAAAGTTCAAAGTTTAATACTCTTACTAGCATCTTGGGTAAGGTATATTTTGGTTGTGATTTTAAGTTTAAAAATCATTTAAAAGTACCTAACTAACCACTTGAGCCCTCCCCTGTCCTTGAGCACTCTTAGAGTTCACTTGAATGTGGGAGATATTTCTTCAGCTTCATGAAGAGGAGATCTTTTCAGATAAGCACCGAGAAGATAAACTTGTGCTCGGCTAAGATGAAGTTTTCTGCTTTTAAAAATACTTTGTCTTAAGTCAAAAATTCAATTTTCAACAACTTTTTAAAATATAACCAAATTTTTCATTGTTTACAGTTGATCAACTGCTACATAAATAAGCTAAAGGTTGTCTGTTTATCAAGCTGTTTTGCTGTTTTGCTTTTTTGTGTGTTTTGAGTGTATGAAGTCATTACTAAATAAATAAATCTTTATTTTTTTATTTACAAAACATGCATTGTCAATGTTGATTTACTGTCATAAGACATAGTCAAACTATATATATTGAATATATTGAACTTATAAGTAAACTTAAATGAACATCTACAGTTTCAAATTAAAACATTATTAAGGTTATTTATAATTATACATAGTGAAGACACAAATAATAAAGTTAATTCAATACTTAGTTTTAACATTAACAAGCTTACAATAATAGGATTAGTTATAGGATTTGTTTATTTACAATGCAAAGTTTTATGTGCCAGAAATTTATGTTACCTCTGCAACCATTAAATTGGGACAATTGGGCATTGGGACACTACTCGTTGAATTTGGCAATCTTTTAACAAAATTTACCTGTGAAGGAAAATGTTTATGCACCTCTGTTCTGTGTTGCCCAGTTCGGAAGTTGTCCCTGCTACAAGAATCATGAGAGTGAATATTCTTTATTACAGTTAAATCACTAAATCACTAAAAAATATTACCTTGGTTATGGTGCCTGTAGATCCTACGGTGCAGGTTGTAGCCTAAACACGTGTTTCGCAGCGCTTGTGCTGCATCATCACTAGCGGTTCTCAAGTGTCGTGTCGGGTGGACGGACACGTGCACAAGTGCCGTGGACTGTGTAAATAGTTCTAATTAAGTGACTTAGTTTTAATAGTGTATATCAATGTAAATAGTGACTTGGTGTGTCTACTGATGATGCAGCAAAAGCGCTGCAAAACACGTGTCTAGACTACAACCTGCACCGTAGGATCTACAGGCACCATAACCAAGGTAACTGTAATAAAACAAGTCCTGCAACTGGGATAATAGAAAAAAGAATATCCTTTACTCTTATAATACATGCTATTTACCTAAAAAATACATGTTTCCAAATAATTAAATAGGACGTAATATTGATAGTTTTAAAATGTTGAAATACTGGTCTGCACGACTCTCTCCTTCGGTTTGCCATTGTTTAAGCGGCTTTTTTTGGAGGATGAAAATTCTGGCCCTCACAGAGTCAATCCGTAATGAAGTCATTGACTTTATACAGGGTGGCTGGTTATCAGTGTTAAAAATTTGTCTGGGTAAACTACTAGTTATTAATTCTTTTAACTTTGAACAGCAGTTTATTTAGCTTAAAGTAAGATTTAAAAAATGCAATTTGGTTTATTTTTGTAGCATATTTAATGTAGATTTCAAAACTACCATGAAATTAGGTCAAACCCTACGTTGTTGTGACTTTTGAGGTTGAATGTGTAATTTCACTGAATTTTTCAAATTCTAGAAAGCATTGAATAACCATATAAGTTTTTGAGTAAGTTTTTTTTAAATATATTTTTGAAGTCACATTTACTATGTAGTTTACCCAGAAAATTTTTTTAACACTGATAACCAGCCACCCTGTATATACCATTTAACAACATTAAAAATACATTTAAAGTAAATGAAGAAAGGCGTGGGTAAATTATTTTGCATCAGTTGGGAAGCAGACCCGTTGTTTAGCAAACCTCAAAAAGAAATTTTTGGACTGGAATGCGCTTCATTGACTTGCTGTGGGGTTTTCTTTCGCTTCTTTGTTTTCGACCGTATACCTAAAATGTTTTCATTGTATCACATAGAGTGTTTGTATATAAGTTAAATATTTTATACTATATTGTTAATATGTATTAAACTATTTAGATCTCATTGTTAAATATTTATACTTATTTTATTATTTTTAATTATTTAAATCTATTTTATAACTGTTAATTATTTATATTTAACAAATTACCTTTCGGTTTCGCCTGTAGATCCTAGATGTATTTCTGGCTAGATACGTATTTCGTTGCTCTGGTGCAACATCGTCAGTAGCGTTCTCTCTTCTGCACTATTTACACTAACATTATACAGTCACTTATACACTAATATTTACAAAAAGCACTCGGTTACGTCAACGGGTTCGCGGGCATGGGTATGGGTAGGTATGAAATTATTTATACCTATTTATTATTGTTAATTATTTATACTTATTTCATTGTTGTTAATTATTTATACCTATTTATTTATGTGAATTATTGTACTTATTTATTGTTATTAATTACTATACAGTACTTCTTTAATTATGTTAATTTACCAGTGGAGATTCAAACTATTGTATTTTACTCATATTATCCAAGATAGTATTTAGAGTTCAGTTGCATGTTTGGCTTTAACAAGTAAGCCCATTCTAATTAATTATGTAGTTCTGTAACTAAATGTATATATTGAAATTGGTTTCAATCGTTGAAAGAGAAAAAAAAAAAAAATAGCAAGTTTTGACGTGAGGTGTGTCTTTTGGGTGGATGAATTCAGCCTTTCTCTGAGGCGGACCCTTAACCGGGTTGAGCATGCACTTCCTGTTACACGTGATTTTATTATTTTTGATTGTTGTTTTAGGATCTATGTGTGTATGAACCGGCATGTTGTCACCGTCCCAAGTGTTTAATGCTAAATTGGTATGTAGTAAAACAATTTAGTTTAAACATGTGTTATCTAAATTAGTTCAAGAGTAAACATAAAATGCATGTTTTTAAGTAAGTACCGTTATTAAATAAAAAATTAACGAACAGAGATTTCATAATAATTTTTATTTTACATGAAAGCCTGTACTTTAAACTATTTTTCTACATAATTGCCATTAATATTGGGGCACTTATCATATCCTATTGCTAGCTTTTGAATTCGATGTCATAGAACTTTGCGCCTGACTTGACAAAAATTCAGCACAGCCGTTTTGACTTGGTCGCCGTCATGCATGACGCCATCAGGTCCTTCATCAATTGAATGAATGTGGAAGTCGCCGCGCAAGATCTGGACAGTAGGGAGGGTGTTCAAATAGTTCCCAACCAAATATTTGCATACAATCCTGAGTTATCTTTGTGACATGTGGGCGGCATTGTCGGAAGCAAAATGACACCTTTAGTCAGCATGCATCGCCTTTTGTTCTGGATAGCACGGCGGAACTCCGCTCAAGTGTCACAGTATAGGTCTCTGAATTGGTTGTGTCCCCACGAGGCATAAACTCCACCAACAACACTCTCTTCCTGTCCCAAAACACTGTGCACATGATTTTTTGGGCAGACATAGTTTGTTTGAACTTGACTTTCCTTGTCATGAACTTTGGAGCGGCCATCTTTAAACGCCTTAACCCATTTTCTTACCATTCCTTCTCTCATAATGTTTTCTCCGTTCTCCGTACACTGCCCTGATCTCACGATAAACATCGACTGCTTTCAGGCCTTTGGCACTGAGAAAATTAATCACAGATCAAACTTTTGATCACAGTCAGCGGGACTTTTGATAGCCGGAGGAATTGTAAACGGTCACAGGCAAGCGTACACATCAGCTAAAATGGCTGCAGTTTTGGTGTCTGGATGTGACCAAGAGATGCAGGTACACAGCGAACATGCGCGGAACGCCGATCCGTAGCGTAGCAGCGTAATTCAAAAGGGTACTTACTTTAAAAACACGCCTTGTATTTTAGTTCCAACACGTAACTAAACCAATCCAATGTCTTCTATTTAAACAATTGGAATATGGCTATACAGCATATTTAGCCTATTTAAGTACAGTATGTATTTAATTTGCCAAATATTTATCCTTATTTATATTTATCCAAATATTTATTTATCATCTTTATCCTCCCTAACTATGTCACTGTGCGAGTGAGAAGTTTTAGCTAGCTACGATAATAACTGACGACTACGATGCATGTAAAATGCAATCATGCAATGAATGATTTATACATGGGATTTATCACAAAATGTTCTGAAATAACACTCTTACTGTATATTAATGAGTAGATGTTAGATTGAGGGGATCAAGTGGTCATTGGTCAGGGACTGGTTACCCTTATGCACGTCTGCCTCGTCTGTTGGGCATATAGCGCTACCACCGGAATGAAAGGAAGTCTGGATTCAGGAGAGAAATAAGACTGGGTTCGGCTGATCAGACAATCATGAGAGGGTGCGGCAAGCAAGCCCGCTGACAACCACTTGGGGGACTCTAATCCCCAAGATATGGAGAGCCTTGCTCACACTGGACTGTTCCCCCCAAGATTATGGCAAGCCTCTCCTGATGAAGTCGCGGTCTACCCTGCTGCCGTATTCCCCTAAAATGATATCTGATCCAACCTTCCCTTGGGGAACGGAGCGTGTTCAACATCTGGACAACTACAAAGCTGCCCAGTATTTTTGTGAACAACTCTTTTTTGATATACCCCAGTATAAAGTAATCTGAGTAGGTACTAACCAGACAGATACTGACCGGGGGGGATATTAATGAGTAAAGTTAAAACACATATTTTTATAACCCAATTTTCGTTGTAAATGAATTGTTCCTGGTAATTTTGGAACATAACTACAACACTTACTAATACAGCAGTTTATACAGTACGATTGATAATTTTCCGAATATTTACCACTGCCTCCGCCATCTTGATGTTCATACTTCTTTTAAATAATTAGCTAAAGCTTCCTGTTACAAAATGGCTGTTGCGTGAAATAAGAGCAAACTGTATCACCTATCAATATCAGAGTGAAATATTTAATTTTATCGCCTAGTTTTTCGTATTATGTCGGAAGAGAGTGAAAAAATGTTAACTGATGAAGGTATTATTTAATAAATGTGATTGTTAGTTCAAATTTAATGAAATTATTCGTTTTCCCATTCTAGGCTGCAGATATAGAAAACCGGTATAGTTTTAAGCAGTTGAATCTTTCATTACCTCCCTAGCCGTAATTCTTCCAATGGTCACAGGATATTTCAGAACCTAAAAAAGGATCTGTAGAGATTCATCTAGGTCAAATGTTATTTTGTACGAGGTCTACTTTAGATTTAGAATTTAGGAGACATACTTAGTAGGTCCCACTCTAGTAGCAGCATCAGTCTAGTGCCGTAGTCGCCAGTGTTTTAAATTAGCCTTCTTCATAATATTCCCTTAGCAAATAGTAGGTGTTTTCTCCTAAGGCTTTCTTCAAGGTCTTTTCGAATTTAGCAGGTCTTGACTTCCGATGGCAATATATTAAAAATCTTTTTACTTCTTGCTTCAGGACGCTAGGGAGGTTCTAACTTACATGACTAGCAAATTATTGGCTTGTCGTGTTCCATATTGGTGCACTTGTGTGTTAGTCATGAACAATTCCGGTTGTTTTTACTTGCATTGAGCATTAAGATTGTCTAGCCTAGTAAAGTTTTAACCTATTGACTTACCGGCATTGTTTGAGATTTGGTGCTGGTTTTAGGATTGAACTACATTTCTGACATGGGAATATATAGTCCAGGATACACCTAGACTGGGCCTAGTCTACTGATGTCCCAGACGGCGACTTGTGTCAAATGTGCATCAGTTACACATAAATCAAGACAATCATGATGATTGTTATGAGGCAATTAGCTTTGTGACTTGGGTAAAGCTTGTGCTGATTGCTGACGGTGGACTTCCGATACCTTATTGTTAATGGGTTAAAAATAGCCTACTACAGAAAAAGGATGTAATTTGAATATTTTTGAAGTGTTGAGGCTCCAATCTTACAATAGTAGACTTAAGCAAGGCTGTGACTGTCTTAATGTATTTAGAAATATATAGGTTCTAGAAAATGTTAAGTAAACTTCTAGGTTATGTGCTTTTAAGCTCTTTTGATCTAATTTGATTGATTTAGAATCCACGTAGAACAACCCGCGGGACTGCTAGGAGGGGGCTGCAAAGAGTCATCGGCTAGAGAGAAGTACAGCCCACACCCACCAAAGTGGAATATAATCAAGACAGGGTGAGTTGATTTCTGACCTTAATAATTTCACCTTACCCGACTGCAAGTAAGTAAAATTCCCATGTTTTGTCAGCCCACTACTTTTTTGAATAAACAAGACCATGGCACTTCAGTTGTCTTTATATTTTCCTTCTACATGATTCATTTATTTATATTGTTTCGTGAAATAAACAGTAACTTCCCATGTATGTTAACTTATTCTGTTTTGTTCCCATACCCCAACATTAATATTTTTGTCTGTTCAGCCTCCAGTCTAGCAGTCAAGCTAAGGTCATAAATTAATGCATCAGCCTTGAGCGTCGGAATCTTTATTACATCCAAGGCTTCCGGTATTATATCGGTCATAGAACTAACAAATTCTATGATGTTTTGTAGAGTAGCTACATGTTGGCCAGAACTGGTTTCCAAGTGGTATGATATTGACACACTGAAAGCTGCACACTACCTAGTACCTAGCTTTCCTAAGTATGTAACTCGGAAGTAACTATCTTCAGCTGAACACATTAGTTTTGCTCAATAAGCTGTTAGTTTACGCTAATCTAATAATAATAATATAATTCAGAACTTTTACACTCAGCTTAAAAACCACCATCATATCAAAAATCTGTAAAATCTAGTAAAAAAAAACATTTACAGGAAGCAGATACAAATTTGGAAGAACTAAACAATGTCAATGGAAGCGCTAAAGCAGGCAAGAAACCAGTAAAGGGTCAAGAAGAAACCATCGAAGAAGATGAACAGAGCAAAAAAAATGAAGGTAAAGTTAGTTCAAAATAAAGGCATAAACTTTAGTAACACTGTGCTTAGTGTCGGTTTTAAAGTAAGAGTAAAAATGTGTTAAAAATAGGCTCTTGTGAAATGGATTTCACATTTGTGTAGATATGAATTAGCTTACATTGAAATGTATTTGACCAATATGCCAAGTTTCACCCAAATTTGTGAAGTCATTCTACGAGTTAGAGTATTACAATAACGGCCTTTTGAACATTACTGATAGACATGCCTGTTTAAACATACTGTAAACACTATTCAATTCTAAACAACATAAAAACAAAGCTCGTTTATTACCAGCCACAAATTGTTTTCCTAAATTTTTTGCTTTTTCTCACATTTCTTTTTCTTGTATTCTAGATGTTCCAGAGCTAGACGATGCACCACCTCCAAACGTAACGACGCCGACAAATTCGTCGAAAACTCTGAAACTCAGAACTAGTCTCTCGGCTTGTGAGAACGAGGATAGCCAGGAGAAAAAAGAAGAGTCAGAAAAAATGGAAGAGGAGGAGTTTACCGTTGTGGAAGAAGTGGAGAGTGATTCAGATGAAGTCCAGGAGGTTAGTGGCTGAAGTGAAATAGGTTTCCAATCAACCTGGTACTGTACTGTGCGTCCACTAGAGTCTCGCTAATCCGAACCTTGCTAATCTGACTATCCGCCTAACCAAAATACTGTTAGGCGGAAAAGATTTTTAAATCTTTTGAGTTGGTAAAATAAATAAAATTAGTTTTCCAAGTTATGTAATACAGTAGACATTCGCTCGAAAGGACCTCGCTAGACCGGATTCGGGATGGTCCGCACCACCCCTCGGTAAAAAAAATTAAAATAAACAAAAAACATATTTTTTGTTACATATACAGTATTTTTTAACATCAACGTAAACGCTAGTAATTTAAACAATATTTAATGACAATATAGTGCACTAACATCATGTTGACAATACCGAGCTACGCGAGAAACACAACTGAGTTCTGAGTTTGCTAATCGATGCTTGGGTTGTCAGGATACACCCACACGCAGACTGGAGCAGGGAGTGGATCGATAATGTCAGGCTATCTACTGCGACCGGCGAAGTCAACCCTCCCCGCCCTGCACTGTCACAATGTAAACAACAGTGAGTCACCTGCTGCTGATTTGGGATGATATCTGTATTGTGATAACTTGTGTCAGTGTGTCGATTAAATTGTGTGAGCACATGGCGACAAAAGCGCAAGAGAGTGTTCATTCGTATGGAGGAATTTTATTAAAATTAGAAACCTTTTACTGTAAATACCAATTGTACATAAATTGTGAAAATACAGTACAGTATTTTGAACGAAATAAATACATTGTTGAACGTTAAATGTGTTTTATTTTAGAAGACCTTCAGTGTGAGTACTGCCTCACGAAGAGTGAGGTTTTAAGGTGTGTGGCTCAGCTAAACACGCCAGTAACTGATCTGGACCTCATTACGCATCTTGAGTCTATTTTTTATCGATCCTAATGCACCAGGATATACTTATCGGTATCCCCTGGTCATCCGGATTTTTCAAAATCCTGACCACCCTTCCGCCACATTAGTCCGTTCTATCGAGGGTCTACTGTACTGTATGTGTTTAACCTAAAAACAAACCAGTACTCACAATGACTTACTATAAACACAGGTTTACACACAAATAATAGTGTTAAACAAAATACATCCACTCGGTGTTATTACAATGGAAATTCTCACATTATAACACGACGAGTCATCATTTGCAATTTTACAAGCTTTGTAATACATGTTTTTGAAGGACTAAACTTTATTTGTTTAAAATTTCATACAGTGTAGTAAGACTATGCTAAGGAATGACTTTATTAACATATTACTGCTCATTACCAAGGTTGTATTTATGATTTTATACCTGTAAAATGCGCACCTGTAAAATTAGTGTAAATGGACTTAGCCGCTTCTTTCCATTAGCCCTTCATATTATTATTTATTAAAATGTGACATTTATATAGGTAAATCCATTATAAAGTTAGTAGTATTTCAAAGTTTTTTTTTGGCAGGTGAGTATGGAACAAACTCTCTAGCGTGACTCTACTGTAAACTGCAAAATACACTTCTCCCTTATTATTAGTTTTTTTTTCTTTACTATTGTAATTAATGACCTGCCAAAATACTTGTCAATTAACTCTGTAGTCTATGTGGATGACACTTCTCTTTTGGCTAAGTAACAAAAATCTCAATCATCTACTTGGTACAATAGAATACTCGGAAAATGAAGCGCTGAATTGGTTCTCAGCAAATAAGTTGGCCTACTATGTAATCAAAGTAAAACCCAAAATATTATTTTTAGTTTATCAAACAACCTTCAAAACGTACAGCCGGTTAAACTACTTGGTATGCATTTAGATTCAAAACTAAATTGGTGTAACCATATTAATAATAGTAATAGGAGTAGCAGGATCTCATGTCAGTTTTTCTTCTGGAAATTGAGAGATGTCGCTCTATTGAATATTTATGTACAGCATACTTTGCTCTATTTCAGTCTCATATCTCTTATGGCTTAATGCTCTGGGGTCATTCACACATAAAAGACATTTTGATTATTCAAAAAGGGTAATAAGAACGTTTTGTAGAGCAGAGTTCATAGAACATTGCCAACCGTTATTCATTCGCTAAAAATACTAACAGTCATTAATCTGTATATTTTTCAAATTTTAATGTACCTAAAGACAAACTTGCATTCATTCACGCGTAGGCAAGATTTACATTCTTATAATACTAGAAGCGGAAATCAACTGGATATTCCCCAACATAGATTGATTAAGACAGGTTCATCTCATAAGGTGAACTGTATTGTTTTGTTCAATAAACTTGATATTTCTGCTAAGACTACAAGTATTAATATATTAAAATCTAAATTATTACCCTGGCTACAGGAACATCCATTTTACAAACTGGAGTGGTTTTTGAATCATGATGTAGTAATAGTATTCTAAGTCTCTATATAACCTTAGTTGATCTACTTGTTGTAAAATACTAAAACTATTGGCAAAGTTCCAATGGTTTCATCTTATTATTATTAATTTATTCTTTTTAATATTTTTTTTCTAAGACTTCAAATTTATGTTACAAAACAAATTGTTAACTCTAAATGTAAATTTAAGGCAGAATTACTATGTATTTATTAAATATGACCGTGCCCATTTCATGTAATGATCAACGGCAATAAAGAATATGATTATGATATGATTACAGGTCCCAGTTGACAAAATGGATGTTGACGGTGGTAAAGCTTCGCCACAGGCTAAGACTTTGGAAGAAATGACTGTGATCGATGAAGTCATCGATGACTCAGAGAAGAAAGATTCTATCGACAGCACCAAGCAAGATAGTGTAAGTTGCATTTGTATTTTTCATTAGTTAATGTAATCTACTTATTACATAAATGTATCAAATTAGTTAGTTAAAGACTCAACTTTCAACAACCGTCCCAACCCAAATCTGAGCTGAGCCAACTTATGTCTATCTACACATGATCATTACTGAAGTCCTGTTGGTTGTTGTGAATTAACACAGCCTGTTTTGTGTAGAACCTGGACCCTGACACGGAGATGGTGTCGGAGGACGAAGCACGGCGGAAGTGAACAAGGAGCCCCGGGAAGCTGTGAGTGATGAGGAACTGCCGACAAGTGGAGATCTGCCGACACGGAAGCCGTAGTGAGGACGCTGCCGAACTTCCGATAAGAAAAGAAGAAGAAAAGTCCACAGCTACTAAAGACTCCTCTGGTGAGTCTTTTTATGTAGGCAGTGAAACCAAACGTCTTATTCTGAGGTTAAAACATTTTTTCAGACTTCCCATTGTTTTTGAGTGAACATAACACAGCGTTTCTGAATCTAAAATCTGACCCCGTCATCAGCTAAAAAGTAACCTAAAACATAACACAAAACATTAGGAAAAAAGCTAACCTAAAAGTTATCAGCGCAAACTGACCAGTCACTTACCACCAAGCAACCTTAATTTTTCCCCCTTTTTTCTTCTTTCTTTACTTTGTTAAAGTTGTTAATTTTATAACAGCTAGTCTAGAAAACAATACAACATGAACAAAAATGCTACAAAATTAAAGAAATGGAGAAATCAAGCACGAGAACGGCCAGTGACAGCTGCACACTGACTGACTGCCATTGGCTGGCTCGGAGCAGTAAACGACCAATCACAGCTGTGAATGAGACTGACCAACCGCAACAGAGAACACAGCAAATATCTATTTATGCACAGCTAATGGAAGGGAAATTCTTTAAAGTTTGACAGATGAATCAGGTTTTCCTAAATAAAAAGTTAAAATTATTATCAATTTTATAAAAATCCCTACCAGGGTTTGTTCACTCAAAAACGATGTAATACGTCCGTAGTAATGTTTTAACCTCAGAAATTGTACCATCGTCAACAACAAACTTTAAACAAAGAAACTTATTCTATGCTGGGAATTATTCTAACCAAAATTATTCACCTGTCTCGATTTTTGAGTCTCGTTCACCCTTATATATTACTCTGATCCACTGCAAGTTGTTAATGTTTCACTGAACCAGTTTGCCTTACTTGAACAGATGCTGAGGGTGTGAAGGACGGAGGTGACGGGAATGCAGAGAAGAAAGAGTCGGCCAAGAGGAAACTCGGAGACGGAGAATACCCTACACCCACTTCCGAGGGTGACGACTCTCCCGCCCAAGAAAGTAGCCACTGAGAAGAAAGTTTCAAAGCCGTAAGTGCTAGCTGTGTATAAATCTAAAAAATAACCTTCAGGGCCCTGCTTCATAAAAATAACTACTTCCAGGAATTGCTAAGTGGTAGTGTAGAAAATAGTAGTTGGAGTCTTCTAAAATTTTGTTCAATATATACGAGGGGGTACCCAAAAGTATCGGGAATCGGTCGATGGTTAGGTGGGGAACGTATAGTTCACATTTTGGCCGATAGGGGATGAAAGCCCAACTCTTCCTCAGTTCAATGCACTTGGGTTGGCCAGTCTGAGAGGCTGTGAAGAGGAGCTGTGTACGTTTTTCTAAAAGTAGTTTTGGTTCTGCCTCGTTTTGTTTTGATGGTTTAATTAAATTGACAAAGTTCAGCAGTAAGGTTTTTCCTTTTTTCTCGGTAAGAACATTTCAGAAACGGTTGCAATTCTTATAAAAGCTTACAAAGACGATGGTTTGAGCAAAACCAGAATGAAACAAGCATTTTCCCCAAATTCCAGATGGCCATGTTGATTGAAGACAAGTATCGTCCTTGATGACCTTCAAATTCTGGGACTGATGAAATTGTTCAGAAAAAACCGTCAATATTGCAAGACCTAATCCGGAGGACCATTGGGAATGTTTCTTTGCTGTCTGGAGTGTGTTAAAATTCAGTTTAGCTAATTTCAACACACTCCATACCTAAATTTTGGCGATATGGAGACTGGTTCTTTCTTCATGGTAATGTGCCTGCCCATGTAGCCATTTCAGTGCGCTTGTTTTTGGCCAATACCAGCACGACCACCCTTCCCCACCACCAGTACTCCAAATCTTGTCCCACGCGACTTTGTTATGTTCCCCATAGTGAAAAGTACATAAAATATCATCTATGACGAAAATAAAGGAGTGAAAAGCAAACGAGGATGGAGCGCGCAGCTATTCAGACTAAGGGTATGGGGGTGCTTAAAACCATGGGAGCATCGAATGAACAAATTAATTACACTAAATGGGAAGAATACTGAAGGTATATATGTAAATTAGTAAAAAAATAAAAAAATATGGTTTTATAATGAAATTCCGGTTTTTTTTTGGTCCCCCCTTGTAATTATACAGATAAAAGCTCTTCCTCCAATTTTGAGAGTTTAAAACAGCAATTTATAGCCAATTAAGATATTTCTGTTGCATAAAACAAACTGTAACTCTTCAAACTCTACACTATTATTAGGAGTTCAGCTGATGAAGCCAGCAGCCCTAGAGTGCGGAAGCGCTTGCCAATCATCGGCGATTGGCGTCATAATTAAAAATTAAATTTGAATATTTAATTGAAATACACTTTAGCAAATAAAAATACCCAAATTTAAATTGGTTGTTTTAAAAATATTTAATATTTTCGTAAGCCTTAGTCATTAAAATAAAGTACAGTAGAACCTCACTAACTCAGTAACTCGTCACCCTGTAACTCGACAGCTGAATTTTCAAAAAAATACTAAATTCCTATGGTTACTACATGACGAAGCATCCTAACGCCAGAGTGACAAGGAAAGGCAATCATCACACAAACAAAAACAAAACGAAGGTCATTTGACTGAGTTTTCGTTGGTTCGTATCTTGGCTAAGGGAGGGGGCGCACCATGTCAGTTGGCGAGGGGTGCTCCATGTCTTAGCCACCATTTGGTGAGTGGTACAGTATAATTAATTATCTAAGGAATACTTCTAATACACACTCCTGAAAGGAGTCCAACTGCTCTTATGTAAAAGTCAAATTGAAATTAACACGTTTTAACTATATTAAGGTTTTTTCTGTGTCGAGAACAATATTGTAAAACTACATCACATCACTTGACTATTGATATTTAAAAACATAATTGATATTTAAAAACATAAACTGCAGATAGTTTAACCTTTTTTTTTTAAATATCACAAATATAGTTCAACAACAGTTAAAGTAGGCACTTTCAGAAAATGTATTAAAACCTTGGGAATTATGAGTTTTTTATCTCGATTTAATTTTTTATTTAAAAGGTGATTCGAATTTTCTTTTAGGATCATAACCTGCTAAACAAAAAACTGAACCAGAACAACGTAAATTATACATTAGAGACGAAATTTTAGGTGCGAGATCTGCTGTTGACAAAGCTTGTGTTTCAGTTGAAGCCGAAATCTCTGCCTGAGTTGGATAAGTACTGGAAAGCTGTGAAGGAAGACCCGACAGATTTCACAGGCTGGACATATCTACTGCAGTATGTTGACCAGGAGGTAAGAATCTCAGAGTAACCAGCACAGCACGATCTATGGTTATGTTACGGTACATGTAGATGCCACATGGTTGAGGCAAGAAAATCAACATAGTTTGACAGCCCAGCACAGATAGCGCTGCGAGATTATCCTTTAAAGAGTCTCAAGTAAAGCCACTGACATAAGCGTTCGTTTTTGAAAATCGCACGATTTGGTCACATATAACTCACTGACATTGTAGGCGCTAGAGGGAGTCGAGAGATCACCGTGAACGGTAACAAAGTCGTAATTTCGTTGCGGGTGCTAGCGCAAGTCAGGAGATCGCCATGAATGGTATCGTAGTCGTTAATTTGCTGTAGGCGCTAACGGGAGGCGATAGATCGTCGTGAACAGTAACAAAAGACGTTTGTTTCGTCGCGGGCGCTAGAAAAAGTCGTGGTTTCGTATAAAAACAATGGACAGGAGTAACTATGACTCTATTAGGGTAGCTAAATCCGGGAATCCAGCGAAATATATCTGGGAAAATACAGGAATTATACGGGAATTTTGTTTTTCCTGAACGCTGGACACCCTGAAGAGAAGACTTAATAGTCCTAACTTAGCCACTAATAAAGACATTTTCATTTCATAACATAATCTTTACTACGCTCCAATTTTCAGGATTTTAATTTTTGTCGGAATTTATCACATTTTGGGTCTTGTCCACCCTATTAGAATAGAAATGTAAATAACATTAGTTTTCCAGTTACAAAGTAGGGCCTACTCTTGAAGTATCTTAAATTTGAGATTAATGTACAGAGATGTGTTTTGCTGTTGCAGAACGACGTGGAAGCGGCCAGGGAGGCTTACAATTCATTCTTATCCAACTATCCGTATTGCTATGGCTACTGGAGGAAATATGCAGATTACGAGAAGAGGAAAGGAAACAAAGACAAATGTGAAGAGGTAACTATCACTCCACTGACTACCAATGCCTTCTGTGTTTCTCTGTTGCTACATTTCTTGAAAACAAAATTGCATATGTTTATTAAACCATCTGTTTTTGACAGCTCGAAGAACATATGGCTCCTGAACCTTGAACGGCACCAAATTACAATGAGGCACACTTCTATGTTTTCATTACTAAAAGTGAATTTCCAAGTGCTACCTATTATGCTTATTATAAATAAGTGTTATTGTTACCGTTATTATGTTTACTTAAGTAAACTAAGTTGATGTCAGTTAGGTCTGTAGGCTTAAATAATGTTTATGTTAGTGTAAGATCTCTTACCGTTATTTTAAAAGCTATTGTGATTACTTACCTAAAGCAGCTTACCACTTATGTGTTTAATGTTTACTGCATACAATGAAGTAGCTATGTCTCCGACTGTAGTTATACAAGTGGTACGTGAAGTTATGTACCAGTGTACAATCGAGGATAGTAGCCTATGTCGGGTGAAAGTCACGGGCAAAGATCAGCAGCCGGCTTCACGGTTTTGAGCTCGAGGATCACCGACGACGACGACCACACCAAACCGCCTTCGTAAGGTAATTTTGGTTTTTTTTGGTAAAAGTTAATTGAATGAATTACCTAACGATAAGTTACTAGTGCTACTGATTGTTTGACTTGAGCTTTAGTTTCCCTAGCTTTAGTAACACTCGAGACTGTCGGCAGGTGTTTGAACGAGGATTGAAGGCGATCCGCTCAGCGTTGACTTGTGGATTCACTACCTCAACTATTGCAAGGCATCTTTCACCGATCAGGAAGAATTACTTCGTGAGACGTTCGAGAAAGCGTTACTAGCTTGTGGCCTTGAATTCAGGTGTGGTATTCAGGTGTTTATTCTTCGTGTAATACATTCGGGAAAACGGTATTAAACTAAAGTTGTGTGTAGTTATTGTTTTTGAGTTAGTTATGTTAGTTTATTTGGTTGGATAGTTATAAGAAATGTGCTTTTATTGCGATAATAATTGATATTTGAAATATTATTATACTCTACGCTAGCAACTATGTTAGTTTGGTTTTAAAATGTGATGTATTTTCATTGTACTCTTCTATGAAAATAAATGTTTCCAAATTGTTTCATCTATTTTTTTTCAATTTGAATGGCAGTCTCAGTTACATCCATCCTATTCCTGAATGTTCATATGTTGTTCGCTAATATAAAAAACCTTGTCAACTTATCATTTCAATTTCCTTGTTTACCAATAATAGTTTGTTTGTACCAGTTTCCAGAGTAAATTGGTAAAATAAAATAAACTTTTGAAATTCGAACTTCTGAATGTAAATAAATAAAACATGGTAATTTTGTGTCTACTAATTGACCAATTATGTATCTTTTAAGTATTTCTGATAAAAGTTAAAGATATCTAGCACAAAAACTTAAACTAGGGAATGATTATGTATGCCTCGCTATTATTTCTCTAGGACCCAAAAGCTCTGATAAATTGTAAATGGATTTTAAAAAGTCAAGTCATAAAATTTGGTGAAGAATGAGTTAAGGCGATATGCAAGTTTGGTGTCTTTCTCATTGTATATTTTTTATATGCAATGCAACATTTTTGTGTTTTACTAAGCCTATTGTGGTTTATTAAAATATTATCTTTATTATTAGTATTAAAATTAAATTATCAACTAATAATAGATTTTTTAAACGTTAAGACCATGAGAAAGATTTGAATAGTTCAAGGGATTTAGTTTTGAGCTGTATAATTTGTTTAAGACATAGTTTAGTAAATATCTGTTTGATAAGAACCAAACTGACACACTGGGGGTCATTGAAAAGTATTTGCTAATGAAATGTTTAGAAACTTTGTCTGTACTAACCTGGTTTATTTTTAAAGGTCAGATCGACTTTGGGAAGCTTACTTGAAGTGGGAGAACGACAACAAGAACTTGCTCAACGTTACCAAGATTTACGACAGGCTCCTGGCCACGGCAACGGGCTATCAGACTCACTTTGATTCGTAAGTTTGATGTTGTTCAGTGTAAATCCATTGTCTTAACATTATTCCTACTTAACATAAATACTGTTCCATTTCTTGTGGTTCTATCAAAAGTGATTACCATTCAAACTACTAATGTTTGAAACTGGCCAAATCCATTGTACTAACCACCAGCGGGGCACACCCCACTGGCGCCATCAGGCTAACTACTACGTAAAAAATAGTTTATAGTCCTTAGAAAAGTACTGTAAAATTCTGTACGTTTTTTCTGCGCCATTAAAAAGTTATTAAACCATCCACAGACTTAATACACCCTGTATGAAAAATGTGCTTTGCTCTCCTGAAGTATAAGTTCTAATGGCAGCTACTGGGAATAGCCAATTATTGTAATTTTCAATTTGAAAGCAAATATAGGAAATAAACTTTGTTATTTAATTTATTTCATTATATTTCATTTCATAAGTGCTGTTGTGTTGACGGGTGACAGGTTCTGTGAGCATGTGAACGGCAACGCACCAGCAAGGTGCTGACAGTGGACGAAGTTTCTAGAGTTATGCAGGAGGTGAAGGAGGCGCTGAAGGCGCAGTGACACCTGTCACGATGTGTTGACAGCCCCGGCGACGCAGGCGGAGGCACCTCGGGCGAGGAATCCCACGCCCATCGAGGCCATTGTAAGTCATATATAGAAATAGGTGGTTGTGGTGTTTACGAATGGTTAAGGTGAAATGAGAACATTTGTATGAATTTGAAATGACACCAGCAGGAGCACAGGAATAGACAGGTGTTGTCAGTTACATGACTAATGATGAAATGCTTCACTGCAGGGACGCTAGGGTCCTAGGACCAGGGAGTGAGAGAGGATGATGCTTTCACGGGATTGGTTGGAATGAATCAGGTGATGTATCGGATGATGGGTGACTTGGAAGGAGCCCAATGTCCTTCTTTATTAATAAGTAACAAAGTACAGTAGGAAGTCGATAATCCGAACTTCAATTATCTGAAAACGTCACAAGTCCAATTGCCTATCCGGGAAGAAAATGCAAAAAATATGTTTTTGTCAAATATGATTTAATTATCACTAAAGATGGGCACCAGAACAATATTTTTGCAAGCGAGATTAAAATATAAGTGTGTTTGAAACTGGAACGTTCCATATGCAACAATAAGTTGTTTACATGCACGCGTAGTGGTGATTCACCTGCAACAGTCCACAGGTAGTGTGATGTACATAGCTGGGAGACTCACACAGTGTGTTGTAGTAGCGACCTCCAAGAGCTATTTAAGCTCCTCCTTACCCCCTACATCCGTCCTCCCTTTCCACTAGCAACACACTAGTCTGTACCCTGCCATAACAAACAGTGACAAGTCGTGCTACGCTTAGGTAATGGTGTGTACAGTTTAGTGCGTTTTTATTGTTTGGGCTTGTTATCACGTGTGGTGTAAGAGTTTCTCCCAATGGCAACGTCAACAAAATTGAAACGAAAACATAAACGCCTTGCAATTCAAAATAAATTTAAGATGCTCTATAGGTCATGTATTTGCAGTTAACCTATTTGAATCTAATAAAATAACAAAGAACACACATATTTTTTTGCCTTTTGTTTGAAAATCCGAACCACCCTTGGTCCCAATTAGTTCGGATTATCGACATCCTACTGTATTGATTTATGAGCAATAATAAAATTTGAGTACAAACACTACAGTGGTGATTCCATAGTGTTGACAACTTGACATACTTAGGGGATTTAATTTTCAAACCCGTCTCTGCTCTCACATAATACTAATTTTGAGAACTGTCTCAAAACCAAAGTTATACGTAACCTACCTCCCCAAGCAAATGGTTCCCAACTCCGAAGGATGGAACTAGTCCATCAATGGGTTACCAAATCCTGTGTCCAAAACCTCAACCTGAGATAGGCTACACCCTCTCCAGGCTTAGTTTGTAGTTTTATTACTATGTATATATATTTTTATATAGATAAATAACTCTCAGTTGCAAATAAACTAATTTGGGTAATATTTGGGCTTTGGTTGAGTTATTGGTTTTGATAATAAATGGCAAAGCCGAAATATTACCCAAAACTATTTTATTTGCAACTGTGAGTTATTTATCTATTTATATAACCTTTTGGTATTTTTAAATTTATATATATTTTTTACTTATTTTGATTTCCGACTTCACTGTTAGGAACCACTGCTTCCACCTTTTTCCCTTTGTTTTATTGTTAAGCCTACTACTCTACTCTTTCAAGTGCTCTGTTTTTCTCTTGACAAAGGCCCTGGAAGGGCTGAAAGTTAGACAGTCTATGATAGGGACCTTTGTGTTTCTGCATTATCCAGGTGAGCCTGCTCCCCCTATTATTCCTTTTTGATGGCATATCCTGGCCTAGTGCCCTATTTCCTAAATCTAACCACAACATGTAATGTTACAGGCAAGTCCAGAGGAAACTGCCAAATTAAAAGAAAAAATAATTGCTGTGAGAAAGAAGATACATACAATCTGAAGAGTCGGTACTAGCACGAAACCTTGAAGAAGGTAAATTATTACAATTTTAACGAACCTTCAATTTTCCTCCTTTGTGAAGCCCTTATTTACTCTTTGGCATGACCATGTTGAATTGAAACTTTATTTTGTACAGTGGGACGGATATTACCCTTCTATAAACTTACATCATGGTGATTTCCAGATAAAAGGCCATACTTCCATTAGGCTGGGCGCTGTCAGCTAAAGAACTGGAAGGACTACTTGAGTCTGAGATCAGCCAGGGGACCAAAAGCGTGCTGGTGTTGTTGGCGCTGCCTGATCGCTGTGGCTGTCACGAGAGAGTTCTGGCTGCGCTACTTAGCGCTACCTGGAAGCAAGGCTGCAGACAAGGTGGAGATGATGCATGGCGTGTATCAACGCCGCGTGCACCATTCACCACAGAAGAAACCCAGCCTGCACCTGCACTGGGCTGGCTACGAGATCAAGGTCAGTTGCTCATCTCTGCGCTTTCCACCCGGTTACTGTAAAACTTATTGATATTACGCTATCAAAAGGAATAGAAAGGAAAGCAGACATAAAACAGGTTTTAATTACTTCTGTCAATATCCAAATGTTGCGTTGAGGGTTGTATGTAACAACAGTTCGATGTAAGGAAATCATCGTCAGACGTGCAGTTCTGTTGAAAATCTGCCTGTTGGCCCCGTTGTTAAAGATGAAAATACACATGAAGCTACACACGATGAAACACCAGCGTCATTGCCTTACTAAGGAATCGGTCCGTTAACAGTTAAACTGTTGAAGGAATTCAACTCTCTCCATCCCGCTCAAGCTATCTGCTCATTAAGAGATTTGTCATTAAAAATATTGGTTTGTTTACAGGAAATTTCGCCAAGGCTGCTGAAATTTTAGACAACTTGGAAAAATCGTACCAAACTTGATCCAGATAACCTACAGGAAAATCAACCTTGCCCGAAGAAGTGGGGATACAGAAAAAGTAGCAGAGCTTTACGAACATTATATTGAAAAGGCCAAGAACCGCATTGTTGCTAACAATATGACTATTATCGCTTCGATTCAGTTGGAAGGTAAACTTTCAAACATTTCTTATCCTATGTGTAGCCAAAGTCATGTGTTTTCTTGACTCCTTATTTAATACGGCAAATAAATAAAATTTAACAAATTGAATAAAATTTAACACATTTAATTTAGCAATTAAGACTTGTTTTATTGCATCGGACACACTGTAGTCTGAGTTAGATTTAGGAAAAAAGACACTAGGCCAGGATATGCTATCAAAAGGAATAGAAAGGAGAGCAGGCCTACCTGGATAAAATAGAAACACAGTAAAAAACACAGACTGTCAAATTTTTAGCCCTACTACACCTCTTTTTGTCTTGACAAAGACGCTAGTAGGGCTGAAAATTTGACAGTCTGTTCTTTTGTGTGATTCTACTTTATCCAGGTGAGCCTGCTCTCTATCCTTCTTATAGCATGTAACTTAGTTGGTATATTTTTGAAGCCAGAACACTTTTTTAATCTTGGTTTGGTTTCAGGTGTTGAACAATGTTGAGAAAGCTGTATCTATTCTAAAGAAAGCACTTGAGAAAGATAAGGTAAGTTGCAATCCGTTTACAAATTATAGACCCGAGCCTGCATAAAGGAATACCGGTAGTGGTATAGCATGTTTTGTTTTCTTGGCTGTGTAAAACCAAAACATGGTTTTATTATGAAAAGATTTTTAGTTGTTGACACTACCAGGCCTCTAAATTCTTGAAACTTCTCGTCTTCTTTTTAAAACAAATTGCAATCAGTGGGAGGAGTGACATATACTTTTATGAACCATCAAGGAAGGTAGAACTACTAAACTGGTAGTTCACAAATTTTTGCCTTCTCTGTTGATCTGTCACATGCTGGAAAGTGAGACGGACTTTAGAATAAAGTCTAGAGGTAGACAGGAGTGAGTTTTTGGGTTCGGAAGGGAATTGGGCAAAACCTTTTTTCCCCTCTTGATTTCGGGAAATTTTTGAGCGTGGATAAATGAATTTTGCCGGTTTGTAACTGCGGAAAGTAATTGTTTTTCAGTATCAATTTCGATATATTATTTAATAGGTAGATGTTAGGCCTGATTTATTTTCATCTATAATATTTTTTATCTTCTGCTTTACTTCACCACTTCCGAGACTCAAAAATCCTCACTTTGCCGTCTCTTTACATTCTGGAAACTCTAACTTTTAGTCAAGCAGAACCCATCCAAATTCAACTTTTCAATCAATACTCCTTACAGCTTCCGTGGAGTTCCAGTCGTTTAGCAATTCCTCAACACTCAACCTCCTTTTTCAAAAAAACACCTAGTGTACAATGGCATAAAGCTCTTCAATAGCCTCCCTTCATCCCTCCAACAGGAACCAAATACCTCCAAATTCAGGAGCTTGCTCAAAAACCGGCTGTTGAACCTAATTGTTACAGTGTCCAGAGTTCTTAACTCAAAATGTACATAGCGGTAAATAGACTATGCCCTATTATTAAGAAAGTGCTGTATATCTTTTGTGACTTGGCTAATGCATTGTTTGTTAATTTTGGCTCAATAAAATGATTTCTGATTTCTGACCAAACAGGCTAGGAATTATGCTACGGAAGAGGGCAATATATACTTAGGCTGGGCCAGATTCAATACATATATGCAATATATTTTTAAGTCCTTACTCGTCTGCCAAAGTGTACGGGTTATCCATTTTCCTATTGCTTTATTTAGGGCAAGGGCTTTTGGGTTGGTTTTACCCCACTTTTCCAAATCACACAGTTTAGCCTGCTTTTGAAACCCTAGAGTTGTAGTTGCAACTGTTAGCCTTGTTAGCTGTGCAGCCTTCTACTCCTTATTTTTCTGGTCCTCCTTCTCTACTTCTAAGTGCTTTGAGAAATGTTTACTTTGTTATCAATAATTGCCATTTTGCTGATGTTTGTTATCAATTTAGCTTGTGTAGTTAAGGATGAACTTAAAATGACTCCAGATTACTGATTAAGTTTTTTTACATCTAATTGGGAAACTGGTGTAGTTGTTCTAGTCGGCTCTTCTCCTACATCTGCGCACATAGGCCTATCCGGATTACTATCCTCCGTATCCATTACAAATGAAATTCCATCACAAATGGGTGTTGGTGGAAGAATTTTCACAGCACTCGCTGTGATCTGTTTGATTTTGTGTTCAGGCTTAGTTGTTAAAAGCTGTGCTGTATTATTTATTTCAGTGATTTTTGTTATGTGAACTGTAAAAGTATGTTAATTTATTTTGGTGTATTGTCGTAATTTTCAACTTAAACAACAAATCCATCGGGTAGATTTTCAAAAAGACTGCGTTGTCTGATGATGATGTTTCTACATCAAAATGTCCCGGGGATGTAAAACACTTGAGACAATTTTTAGTATAGATGATGCGATAGTAAAGTAAATTTTTATCCTTTGGATTTTTTGTATTACAGTATATATTTATTATTAAACTCTTTCTCTTATGCAGGGGAGTGGGTGTCTTTACCAAGTAGGCTAAATAAAAGAGGCTGTGGGAGTTATAAACATTTATTTTAATAATTAGTTCAATGTCACAGCAATGAAAGAATTATTTGATAATAATAAAACCTTATACTATGGGACCTTTAAAAGGGGGTAATTATGATAATATCAAGTGTTCTTAAGAGCTACAAAAATAAATTAAAGACAGAGTTGCCACACAAGGTAAGCAAACACTGACCGTGCGTATGTGTGTGTGTAGATCAGTATTGCCACACTAAGGTAAGCAAACACTGACCGTGCGTATGTGTGTGTGTAGGACAGAATTGCCACACAAGGTAAGCAAACTGACCTTTAAATGTGTGAAAGGGATACAACCGCAGTATTGCCACACCAGGGTAAGCAAACACTGCTTAGTTTCTTTCGAGGAGGTGAGTGTCGGTGTGTCGTTTGCTGCTCCAGCAGCTCCATTTATACTCTCCAGTACAAAAGAATAAAGACAGCGACCAATAGTGAATAAGTGGAACCTCTAGGGCCAGATTGATGCGCCTGAACAGGGACGTGGCAGCTTCGTCAGCTGTCACCACAGACTCCACAGAGTCTGGTTGTCATTGAGTTATGTTCGCCGCTTGTTTCACGTTATGAATATTAATAGTTTCTATTGTTTATATTGCTTGAATTATCAAAGGTTTTGAAGGCTAGTATGTATCTGTAATTGATAGAGCGATAATATAAAGCTAGTGTTATGTTGTTAAATAGTTTAAACACAATGAGGTTATATCTAGGCTAGGTTAAGTTAGCCTATATTATATGTCTTGGGGATTTAAGTTACCGTCACAATGGTGGTAATTAAAACTTATTTTATTGTCAAATTGATATTTAAGGGGCAAACAATGAATTTGAATTGCAGGAGAACCCTCGCTTGTACCTGCAACTGATCGACATGGCCATGCAGCGCACGCCAGTGGACGAGGCGGAAGTGGTGGGTGTGATAGACTCCTACTTGGCCCGGGACAACATTGAGATTGAACAAAAGTCATGTTCGCTCAAGCAAAATTGAGTTCCTCGAAGACTTTGGGATGGACGTTAAAGGTTAGCATTTTTTTTCAAGAGAAATGCGTACTTTTTCTAGGGGTGTCACGGGCCCCGAAATTTCGATTCGGGTCGGGCCACTCTGGCTCCATTACTTTGGTCGGGCCGATAATTAAGGGCTTTTATTCGGGCCGAGTCGATATTGTGTATTTGTTTTGTTGTCGTGAGTGTGCACTTCTGTTGGAGATAAGATAAGGAGCTAGTAGCTGAGCAGTCTCCCCTACTTCCGTTCTGAGTGCATTTTCAATGGAGGCGGCAGCCATTGTCAGGTTGGCTGATATTGCCTGATAACGATCAGACAAGAACCAAACATCCATTTTGTACTTGTACTAGATCCTTCTTGCTCGCAACATCATATTTTTATTGTTCTTAAACCTTTGCAATTTACTATAATTCAAAACTAGTATAAATACTGTAAACACATTATTTGTCAACTGAAATTCAACATATAGTAAATGAAGATGACATAAGGAAATAACAAACACACTACACTCTCCTCAAAGCCCCATCCCACTGTACTACATGCATACAGAAACTGTGATTGGTTATGTAACCCAGCCCTATGTGGTTGCCTGGCAACAGCTAATGACGTAGTAGACAGCTGATAAGGGTGTCAGCTGCCTCGCACAACAAACAAACCGGGCACCTGCCCTCCCTTTCCTGTTTACACATTGCAGCTGTTGTCTTCCCTCTCTGTCGCCTCTGACTACCCCTCCACTTTGTAGATCTTTTGTGATTCATACTCCGACTCTCCCCAACTGACTTTGCAAATTTTGGGGCTAAGTGAATCAGTGTTATTCATTGTTAATGGGTGAGTGGGCGATGTAATAGTTGTGATTTACTTCGATACTTTTGTTGTGATGTACTTTGTAACAAGACTACACCTCATAACTCACTACTACCACTCATCACACTCATCCATCAAAACATATTTGCCTTAAAAACCCTCATGAGAGTCGTCAGTATCTAAAAAAGTGATTTAGCGATTTAATGAATTACACAAGATATGCTGCAAAATTGATTCTAATTCCATAACTGACTTGAAATCCACTGGAAACCATTACCAGTTAGTCTTCTCCACATCTGTTATATTCTAGTGTCTCCATTTTGTTTTTTAACTTTTCCCTTCTCAATATGACATTTCCTTCCTTTGCATTTTGTAGTCCAATTGATATAAAAGGTGAAATATTGTTATCTACTGCCATGCCTTCTATTCTTCTTTATTCACACTCCTTGAGAGCTAACACAGCAACCCTGATAGTATTGTGATCCTGCCTCTCCTGAACAGTGTAGTGTGGCAACAAGGTGTGGTGTTACAGCGTACAAGGTGATTAAAGAACATCATTCATTACTCATTCAAGTAATTTAGATCATTTTGTATGGATAGCAACTTTTGAAACACCCTGTCGTAAACAGTTTTACAACGTCAAAATAATATAATAAGTAATATGTTTTTTTTTACGTTGACCCGACCCGAAAAAAACCCGAAGCCCGAGAGCCAAAAAAAAAGCCCGACCCGACTCGAATTTTAAAATTCTGGCCTGGGCACCCCTACTTTCTACCGACGCTTCTGGAATAAATTTTAAATTAATAAAACCAATATATACAGGTTGTCCGGCATACGGGAAAACCGGGAATTATACAGGAATTTTGTTTCTAAACTGGGAAATTTTGCTAAAGGGATCGTGAAAGTGGTGATTATGTCAGGGGCGATTCTATATGCATTGAGCGGTATCAAAGTCGTTATTTAGCATGAAGTTACAGAGATCAAAAAATTGTTGTTAACAGTAATGAAAGTTGTGATCTCGTCCACGGCTGCTAGGGGAAGATAAACAGAGCGATTGTCATATGTTATTTTGCCATAAGCTAAGGTTAGTATATAGGTGTAGCGGTAGCGAAAGTCCTTATTCCGTGGTGAGCTAGGGAGTCAGAAGATCGCTGTGAGCGGTATCATATGTTATTTTGCCATAAGCTAGCGAGAGTTAGTATATAGGTGTAGCGGTAGCGAAAGTCCTTATTCCGTGGTGAAGCTAGGAGTCAGAAGATCGCTGTGAGCGGTATCATATGTTATTTTGCCATGGCTAGGGAGTTAGTATATAGGTGTAGCGGTAGCGAAAGTCCTTATTCCATGGTGGACGCTAGGGGAGTCAGAAGATCGCTGCGAACGGTATCATATGTTATTTTGCCATAGGCGCTAGCGGGAGTTAGTATATAGGTGTAGACGGTAACGAAAGTCCTTATTCCGTGGTGAAGCTAGGAGTCAGAAGATCGCTGTGAGCGGTATCATATGTTATTTGCCATGGCTAGCGAGTTAGTATATAGGTGTAGCGGTAGCGAAAGTCCTTATTCCGTGGTGAAGCTAGGAGTCAGAAGATCGCTGTGACGGTATCATATGTTATTTTGCCATAGGCTAAGCGAGAGTTAGTATATAGGTGTAGACGGTAACGAAAGTCCTTATTCCGTGGTGGAGCTAGAGTCAGAAGATCGCTGTGAGCGGTATCATATGTTATTTTGCCATAGGCTAAGCGAGTTATATATATGATAGCAAAGTCCTTATTCCGTGGTGGTAGAGGAGGTCAGAAGATAATATGAGCGGTATCATATGTTATTTTGCCATAAGCTAAGCGGAGTTAGTATATAGGTGTAATTGCGAAAGTCCTTATTCCATGGTGAAGCTAGAAGTCAGAGATAAGCTGCGAGCGGTATCATATGTTATTTTGCCATAGGCTAAGCGAGAGTTAGTATATAGGTGTAGCGGTATGAAAGTCCTTATTCCGTGGTGAAGCTAGAGTCAGAAGATCGCCCTTGGCGGTATCATATGTTATTTTGCCATGGCTAAAGAGTTAGTATATAGGTGTAGCGATTAGCGAAAGTCCTTATTCCGTGGTGGAGCTAGAGTCAGAAGATGCGAGCGGTATCATATGTTATTTTGCCATGGCTGTGAGTTAGTATATAGGTGTAAGTACCGAAAGTCCTTATTCCGTGGTGGGCTAGAGTCAGAAGATCGCTGCGAGCGGTATCATATTTATTTTGCCATAGGCGCTGGCGAGTTAGTATATAGGTGTAGCGGTAGCGAAAGTCCTTATTCCGTGGTGAAGCTAGGAGTCAGAAGATCACTGCGAGCGGTATCATGTTATTTTGCCTTAGGCTAGTGGCAGTCAAGAGGTCGTGAATGGTAACAAAACTCGTGATTTCGTGGCGAGCTAGGAAGTCAGGAATTTGTAGTCGTTATTTTACGCAAATGGTATCGTAGTCATTATTTAGCATAAAATGGTATCATTAGTCGATTATTTCGCCGCGGAAAGTAGCAGTCAGAGGTCTGAATGGTAGAAAATTCGTGATTTTGTGGGCGGTAGCTAGAAGTCAGGAGATGCATGAACGGTATCGTATTCGTTATTTTGCCATAAATGGTATTGTAGTCATTATTTTGCCGCAAATGGTATCGTAGTCGTTATTTCGCCGCAAATGGTATCGTGGTCGTTATTTCACATGGCTAAGTGGCAGTCAAGAGGTCGTGAATGGTAACAAAAGTCGTGATTTCGTGGCGAGGCTAGAGTCAGGAGATTGCGAGAACGGTATCGTGATTATTCGCCCATGAAGCTCGCGCGAGTCGATAGATCGTTCTAAACAGTAACAAAAGGCGTGGTTTAAGTAAAATATAACAAAATAGGCGGGAGTAATATGGCTTATAAAAGTAGCTAAACCTGGAAATGAGCAAAATATACCGAGGGAAATACAGGAATTATCACGGAAATTTTGTTTTCCCTCAACGTTGGACACCCTGATATAACATTTTAATATGATGTGTTTTAACCAGCAATGTTGTCTTTGTTAATGTCTTCATTCAAAGGTTCAAGATTGTCATTGTGTTCTCTAATGTGCTTTTACTTTATCCAGGTGTGCCTGATCTCCTTTCTAATATAATGTTGAATAATTAATGTTGGAAGCTTTAAATGTATTACCATACAATTTAGAACAATTAAAAAAAACTGTAATATCTCAACGGTCAGAAGTACACACCTGGATCATAACTCAAACTGAAGAGAAACGTGTAGTGATGGTTTATCTTCTAGGAAGAGTAAGGGTTTTTTTTCCTGAGGGGGAAATGCTTTTGCACCATAAGGGCTCCGGTTTCATTGAGCTCCCGTGTGTGAGAAAAAATTTAAAAACACTAAAACCCCCTCCGTTTTGGCCATTCTGGCCAAGGAACCGCTCGTTGAGCATTCTTCTTGGTCAGAGGCAGCTGTTGACTTTTAGTCACCTTCTATCTGTCTCATTTCTCTCTCTTTTGCATCATTATGCCTCTGACAGCCTTCAACTGTCTCCCATTGCTCCTTTGTGCTTAGCATCGTTTCAATGAGGTTGTTTGTATAGAGATGAGTAGGGGGTATGTTACCGGCCTAATAATTGGTCTCTATTGTTTTGTCCCATTAAGGCTTTGGTTCAATCCTGTATCAAAGATAATGTATGTATTAAGAGGTAATGTATGTAATTGTATGTATGAATAAGATCTCGATGTAAGTATGAGTGCCAAAATTGTAGCTTTCAGAATAATTTAGGATTCCTATGCAATGTATGCTGTCCATGGAATAAAACATTTATTCCTCTATTTATGTTATAGTAAGTAGATAGGTGCCACATGCTCGAGTTTCTCTGATGTCATTGACTTAAATGTGATTTTCGAGATCGAACAAACTTAGGTGTGCGTCAATTGATCTGCTTGAGACTCGCAGTAAAATTCCTTCCAGCACTATCTGTGCTTGGGCTGTCATAACTTGTTAATTTTCCCACCTCAGCCATTCAGCATTGATGTGCAATCTACTTATCTTAACATTATATTTGTCTGTACTATGGCAACTAAAATAATCTTCTACTTTACTTCCGCCTTTTTGACATACCCTGGTCTAGTGCCCTATTTCCTAAATTTTTGTTTTTTTGCTATAGTGTTCAGAAGGCCACTGATGAATTCCAAAACTCCTGAGGCAGCTTCAGGAGAAGAAAAAGAAACACGAAGATGTCAAGTAAGTTCTTTTCAAATAAAACTAATATGTGTTATCATTAAAAATATGCCTATTCGAGTAGACTAATGGTTTTCTGTTTAGTTAAGCTTTTGCGGCAAATAAATGATTTTGCCCTTTCAATTCTGACAAAAATAAGTTGAGTGTTTTGTTGTTTAAAATTAAGTTGTGTGGTTGAGTGGAATACCTCAATACTTGACTTGAAAAACTTGCTACTCAAACAGTTAAAAAGGTAATGTTAACTGAATATTAGCATCAATCTCCAAACACAATTTTTCAAGAAATGGACTTAATGCTTTAACTCGATCTCTCTATACAGGACAAAACCGGAAGAAACAAGTTCCAAGAAGACAAGTTCGGAGTCGAAGGAGAACTCTAAATCATCGTCGCACGCGGGATCCTCACAAACCAGCCAGGTGACTCCGTCGAGCGGGCAGTACAACTCGGCCAGCTACAACCAAGGGTACAACCAACAACCGATGCAGAACAACTACCAGGGCTACAACCAACAACAACCGTTACAACCAACAGTACAACCAGCAGCAAACCAGAAGGCACCCCAATTACAACAGCTACCAGAACTGGAGCTACTCACAACCAGGTTAGTGAACTACCAGGTGTTTAGTGGGAGTGTAGATGAAGCTTGTTGCTGACCTGAGGTGGAATATCCGACTGTGGTTCATCACCAGACTTAAGAACAATTACATTTGTTAGTTTGAAAGTTCATAATAGTGGTGGAGGCAATCAAGTAAAGGAAAGAGCAGGACTTTTCCAGCCACTTCGGGAGAAAACTCTCTAACGTTTGGGGTAGTTAGAAACTCACCCGTCTTCAGAGGACTACACTATTGGTTGGAATAGTCCTAGGTTAGTGCTTAAGTTAAGATATTAATTAAATGTAGTTCCTAGATTAGTGTAGTCCTCTGAAGGAAGGTGGAGTTCTAACTACCAGCAGATAGAAGTAGTTTCGAGAGGTAACTGGAAAAGTCTTCTCACTTACCAAATTACATTTCACGATTTTTGTTGCAATTTAAAATTTACAATTTAAACATTATAACAGGTACTGGTAATTGTTACAATTTAACAATAACAATTACATTAGGGATGGATGAGTTCGGTTCGGTTATCGGTTCCACCGGTTTGCGGAACCGATAACCGATGACCGACAAGGCTAAACATCGGTTCCTAGAACGGTGAAATCGACACCGGTACCGTTAGCGGCGATTTCTTGACTCCATGCGCTTCGCGGTAAAATGCGACTTCGATACCGTTAAGCGATCTCTTGACTCTCGTGCGCCAGCGTGAAATCACAACCGGTACCGTTAGCGGCGTTCTTGACTCCATGCTTATTCGGCGTTGACATCACGACTTGATACCGTTGGCGATCTCTTGACTCGTGCGCCAGCGGTGAAATCACAACCGGTACCGTTAGCGGCGTTCTTGACTCCCTTCGCATCGCGGTAAAATCGCGACTTGATACCGTTCGGCGATCTCTTGACTCGGTACACAGCGGTGAAATCACAGCACCGTACCGTTGAGTGGCGTTTCTTGACGATTTCTTGACTCCATGCGCTCGCGGTAAAATCATGACTTCGATACCGTTAGCGATCTCGACTCGGTGCGCCCAGCGTTAAATCCAACAGGTACCGTTAGCGATTTCTTGACTCCCGCTCAAAGCGATAAAATCCACGACCGATACCGTTAAGCTGCAAATTTTCGAGCAAATTCGAGCTTTACCGATCCAGCTTCGAGCCAGTTGATGTCGGGAAGTATTTTCGAACTTCGACTCGAAAAAATGAATTTCGCGCACTAGTATCAGGAAAGAACCGATAACCGAAATGGCTAGAGAACCGATAACCGATAACCGGCATAAAATTGGAACCGACCCATCCCTAAATTACATATTGTAATTAGTTACTTTTTACAGATAATAACAACCAACAAGGGTGATGCTCTTTTAAGTTCAATTTTACACATAACGTGGTTTTAGTTATCCTTCTACTTTTTAATCTTGAATTGAAGCTCTAACTTTTTTGTTGTTGTTTAAAGTTGAAGAATGCTGGGGTACATTAACATAGGTTTATACTTTATTGCTACAGTCAACTCCCAATTAACCGTGAGCGGATTAACCACGACACCAACTGGAAAAAAATACAATGCCGCTATTCCTCACAAAATATACGATAATTGTGTCCCACATAACCTTGACTCATTTTATCTGGCTACCCTGATTTTGCTAAAATACATGAGGACTAATGACTAGATTCTACATGCACTGCTTACTGGGGCCCGTTTCACGAAAGTCACAAGTTACATATTCACAATTTCACCTACACTTGTAACTTGTATTTACAATTTAACTAGTACAGGTGTTTCACAAAGATTCTTCAACACTTGTTAAAATAAAGTCACAATTGTAACTTTTTAAAATTAAAAGTCACAAGTCAGCAGGTTTTGTTGTTTGTTTATATTAGTGAAATAAGGTTAGGCATTGATTGAACGAGGTGTTGAAAGGTATTTACTAGTCCATTAAACAGTCATGTCATGAAAAAAGGGAAGATTACGTTTTTGAAGTATATTTTAGAAGCCAAAGACACCTTATTTGGTGCTTTTTCTGAAAAACTTACAAAATAAGACAAAACTAAAACATGGAAAGCTATACATGAAAAGGCTTTGGCGTTAGGCATTGTGTCCTGCAACAAGGACTACATCTACACAAGAGATACTTATTGGAAAATCTAAAGAAATATACAATGGTAACCTTAATGTTAAGGTTGTTAAAAATTAATATGGTTAGCCTTATAATCAAAACTGCAATGAAGCCCTAAGAGCTCCTTCTCAAAGGCTCCTCAAAACCGTGCCTTCCTCAAGGGCACCTCCTATTAAGTTGAGATGAGGAACCTCAAAGATTGAGGGTGGTTTTGGGGTTGCTATTTACATTTCTGGCCTTGGTAACACTGACTGTCACTAGGCACCAGCTGATGTTTTCAGTAAAACTACACATTTGTAAACATAACCTCAATCACAACATATGGTCATTTCATTGTTGTTAGTGCTGTTGACACCAGATTGAAAAGTTGATCTCCGTTGAAAATGGAATTAAATCAGTAAACATTTTCGTGCAATAACTTACAACTTTGGCGTGCCTTACCGACAAAGTGCACAGATGAACTGAATTCTTTATATGGTAATGGCGCCTTCCTACAGCACCTAAGAACTGGTATAATGAATTTAATCATGGCGATGCTCACTTCAGGATGAACCCATTGAAGGTCGTCCAACATCAGTTGATGTCGCGGGAAACAATCGACGCTGTGCATGAGTTGGTAAAGCAGTATAGATCACGTGACATATCGTGAGATTGAGGCATCTGTAGGCATTAATATGACAAGCATAAATAAGATTTTACATGAACATTTGCATGAAGAAGGTGTGTTCTCGTTGGAATCCTCATAATCTGAAAGCTCAAGGAGGCTCGTGTTGATTGATGCAAGAAGGTGTTGAAAAAATTCGCTCAAGGTGCAGCAAAATCAGTTTACAACATCTGCACAGGTGATGAATCATGGATATATTCATATGATCCTAAAACTTAACAGCAATCTACTGTATGGGTCTTTCAAGGCGAGCCCATTCCAACCAAATTTGTTCGTGGCAGGAGCACATCAAAGCAAATGGTTGCCTATTTCTTCGGCATCACGGGTCATGTGGCAACTGTGCCATTAGAGCAACGTGGGACAGTCAATTGAATGGTACACCACTATTTGTTTGCCAAGTCTTTGGAAAACTTCAAGAATAGTCAAAAAAAGCGCATCATTCTTCATCATGACAATGCGAGCTGCCACACATCGGCTGTAACAATGCAGTTTTTGACGGAGCAAAACATTGAATTGATGACTCATCCGCCATACAGCCCTGATTTAGCACCTAATGACTTTTTTTGTTCCTGAACATAAAAAAAACTACGTGGGCAACGGTTTCCTACACCTGAAGAAGCTGTTGATGCATTCAAAGCCCATGTTTTAGAGGTACCTGCATTAGAGTGGAAAAAATGCTTTGAAAATTGGTTCCATTGCATGCAAAAGTGTATCAAACTTCATGGAGAATACTTTGAAAAACAATAAAAACTATTTTGTCTGTATATGTTTATATTTTCATCCTTAGGATAGAAACATAAATAGCAACCCTCGTTACAATATATTTTAATTTCCGTGTTGCTCATTACATCAACACTTACTAAATTCAAGTCTGTTGGTTAAATTCTTGTTTTTAATAAAATACTGTCTACAGTTGTTTAATTACAGTATACTTTCATTATGATTAAGTCTAAACAATATAATGGTAGGCTACAGATTTAGTATTTATACACTGTTATTATTTAAACTGAAAACCTCGCACATACATCAATCTGTACAGTTAACAGATTCTAAAAGTAATTCTTTTTTATTCAAATTCATAGGATTCTGTTATTTAGGCCAAATTTTCAGGATGAAAGTGCATTTAACAATATTATTTGAAAACATCAATTTGATCAAAACATACTAGGCCTAAAACATATTTGAGCACATACAACACCTTAATAATAAATGTGAAAATTTTTCTAGGTTAGCAATAACTAGCAAGTTTTAGATAATAAAATTATATTTTATTGCGTTAAATAATACAAGCATTAGTTATTGCCCTTTAAATAACATATTTTACACAAGTCATTGCAAAACCAGTACTATTTTGTGGTTGGCAACTTTGCAATGGCATTTTATCAGTGTAAGTTTGGATATTATAATTCTATCAGAAATGACTTCTCACAAAATCAATTATTTGAGTATTTCGTAATTTGCCATAGATTATACGATAGCTTTGCAGTTAGTAAGAACTGGTATATTTACTCAAAACCCACATAATAGTATCACTCTGTGAACGCAAACCAAGTCACATCTCATGTGGCACAAGCCTGACAGGGCGAGGGTGAGGTGGAGCCTTCCGGGTCAGGGCTGCAGGTACCGGTGAGGAGTGGGAGGCCACCATTTCCAGTGGCACACTCGACAGCAAGTGGCTTCACTCCTGCATCGCTGGATAGTGCCTCTTATTCTATGCTCTGTGGTCACATCTCATGGCACAAGCCTGACAGGAGCGAGGGTGAGGTGAACCTTCGGGTCAGAGGCTCGCCAGTACGGTGAGGAGTGGGAGGCCACCATTTCCAGTGGCACACTCGACAGCAAGTGGCTTCACTCCTGCATGCGCTGGATAATTACCCTATGTATTCTATGCTCTGTGGTCACATCTCATGTAGCACAAGCCTGACAGGGGGGGCGAGGGTGAGGTAGAACGCTGGTCAGGGCTTCGCAGTACCCGGCGAGGAGTGTGGAGGCCACCATTTCCAGTGGCACCTTTCGACAGCAAGTGGCTTCACTCCTGCATCGCTGGATAGTGCCTCTATGTTCTATGCTCTGTGGTCACATCTCATGGCACAAGCCTGACAGGCGAGGGGTGGTGAAACCTTCGGGTCAGAGGCTGCAGTACCCGAGTGGGGGAAGCCACCATTTCCAGTGGCACACTTTCGACAGCAAGTGGCTTCACTCCTGCATCGCTGGATAGTGCCTCTATGTATTCTATGCTCTGTGGTCACATCTCATGTAGCACAAGCCTGACAGGCGAGGGGTGGTGGAGCAGCTCGGGTCAGAGGCTCGCTTGGTACCGGTGAGGAGTGGGAGGCCACCATTTCCAGTGGCACACTCGACAGCAAGTGGCTTCACTCCTGCATCGCTGGATAGTGCCTCTATGTATTCTATGCTCTGTGGTCACATCTCATGTAGCACAAGCCTGACAGGGCGGTGAGGTAGAAACCTTTCGGGTCAGAAGCTTCGCAGTACCGGCGAGGGTGGGAGGCCACCATTTCCAGTGGCACCTCGACAGCAAGTGGCTTTACCCCTGCATCGTGACAGCGCCTCTATGTATTCTATGCTCTGTGGTCACATCTCATGTAGCACAAGCCTGACAGGGCGAGGGGTGAGGTAGAACGCTCGGGTCAGAGGCTCGCAGTACCGGCGAGGAGTGGGGAGGCCACCATTTTCAGTGGCACACTCGACAGCAAGTGGCTTCACTCCTGCATCGCTGGATAGTGCCTCTATGTATTCTATGCTCTGTGCCTCGACCCGACTTTATCACGGTTTATGAGGAGTTGACTGTATTTGCAATATTCGTTGTGTGACGAACTATTTTCTATAGAAAAAACTTAATTACTAAACATTGCCACCAGGACGTTATTCCCATTTATAAAGAGAATACTCTTTAACCTAATTACCTCTTTATTTAATTAGAAGAAGTGGTTTTGCCAGCCATTGTTAAAAATATCAACTTACCTTCATCCTTATCCTAGAGAAATTCATTACAGTTTGCATATAACTTAATTCAACGAAAAAGCTTTTTCTCCTGACAAGTCCTGTAGGGTCGAAAGTTTGTCAGTTTATGTTCTCTCGTAGGTTTCTTCTTTATCCAGGTGAGCCTGCCCTCCTTTCTATTCCTTTTTAATATCATATCCTGTCCCAGTGCCCTATTTCCTTAATCTGGACCTTTCTTTTTGTAAACTGACTTTAATAAATTATTGAGGTTTTGCGAGTATTCAAGTCGGTAATGGTATCGAAGTTTTAATTTCAGCGTTGGTGGGAATCAGCGATCGCAGCGTGCTGTATCAAAGTCATGGAAACTCTAAAATGAGTATGTTTTTATTATGATACGGTAATACTCGACTCAAAACTCAAGCTTTTTTTTAAAAACTCAACTCGGCCCGAACTAAAAAAATGTGACTGGCACACCCCTAATAAGTTATTATTTATTATTGTGTTTTATTATGTAATTAGTTCTTATATGTTGCAATTTTGTGTAACGAGGGATTGTTTTCCAGGCTATGGGAACTACAACCAAGGCTGGGGTGGATACAACTACTACTAAGCAAGTAATTTACCTTCGACATTCGTCAGATAGTTATAACTGATTTAAGGACCAATAGCTTAGGTTATCGGTCTCTTGTGTACAAATTGTATCAATTAAGTTAAGAATATAAGTAAGTTTTACTTAAGTTGTTTCAAAAAAATTCACATAGTGTAGGCGATTGAAATGTGTAGTTCAACTCTTATTTGTAATAAATACAGTACTTATGAAAATAAACATGGATTTGTTGATACCTCTCTTGTAAGGTTTAGGATAAGTTAGCATAAAGAGGCAAATCTAAGAAGGACAATATATTTATAAATTGACAACATCATCAGGAAACAGCTTCACTTCTACTTCAAGTTTTAGTACAAACAATACAATAAATGTTCCTTTTTTGTTTGAAAATGTATAGGATTGTTTGTTGAGTTTATTTTACATCTACAACAGTTAGAAAGATGAGCTCTAGTTGACACTAGGGTTTTCACTAAGAGTTGAATGAGCTTTCGCACTTTCCCTTGCAAATGTATTAAGCTTTGCAATGTGAGAGTTTTTAATGAACTCTTCTAACCTTTCTGAGTTGGCGTGAGCCGATGCAGTGGAAACTTTAAGATCGCTTTCATTGAATTCTTTGGCAACCTGAAAAATAGGTGAGGTCAGATAAAACATTTAGATTAAAGTACTTCTAAATTTATAGGCATAAATAAGTGGGCCGGATGATGTAGTGGTCAGCTTAATCACCCGGCAAGTAAAGAACCAGTTGAGTCCCGGTTCGGTCTACACATTTTGTCTTCAAATTTCTTTAGTAATAAATAACAAGGGCAGAATAAGTAATTTGTTAGGGTTGAACGGGGTGGGTAAGATTTTTGGTCAGGATGGAAATTTAAAATACTCAAGACAAAAAGAAAGATAAAATATAGCAACAAAAAGCGTTATCAATTTTGTAAATGTATTAAAATGAGAGGTTATTAGTATATTGACAGGGAACCTGGCATACCTTTTAAGTTTTAAAATGTTGATTTCTTGGTAGAAACACAAATAGAGCACAGAAAACAGAACATTTAGCTCAGTGATTAACTCCCAGTTGTTGGTGTTTGCCAAATGTTCACTTTTCAGTACCCTTAGTGTTTATATCAAGGTGGAATTTTAAAGGCTGCTTCCATGTCAAAATTTGAACACCTGATCAGGCTTTTAAAAGTTAGTTTACCCATTATTATTTTCCTCATATCCTTGTTTATTAGTAAGAGTTGGTGACCATGACCTTTGCACGCAGTATTGCGGCAATAATCAATTCCACAACACGTTTTCCTGAAAAATATAAATATTTTCTTTTCCTCTCCTGTAAAGATAAGACATAAAGACAAATCCAAAAAATACAAAACAATCTAGACATTTACAGGAATTTAATATTTCTTGAATTATTCCTAGTTAGTATTTGTAATGCTGAATTATAGGACTAAATCTTACTTTAAGTACATCACTGAGTGTCTGGTGGAGTCTTGTGACAGCCGACTCCTCACACGCCTCCGATTCCTCCGGGTTCATTGTGCTGTCGGTAGTCGGTGTTCTCTCGGCAGGTTTCACGTTATTGAACCTCTCCGCAAACTCTAAACTCGTTGCAATCACCGAGTTAACAGTTTCGGATGACAAATTGTCCCAAAGTTTTGGCGGAGGTAATTCAGCTTGTTCCTCTGGAGCTGACTGAAAATGTACAAGTTTAAACTCAGGAATGTATCAAATAAGCACTGAAATATTAACAATGTTTTAGCTTTAGTTAGAAGGTCAGTAGTAGTAGTAGGGCCACATCTATTCCTTAAGAGAGAAGCCGAGAACCATGACATTAACCTCAGGACATTTTTGCAAAGCCACGGTCAGGGTTGGACAAATGCTCCAGTTTTCTTCAATGGTGGTAGATATAACCAAAGATTATGTTATATTAGGTAGATGTGCATAAATGCCAGGTGGCTGAGGCAGGAAAATCATCATAGATCGGCAGCCCAAGCACAACGCTAGAGTCCCGCTTATCCGAAAATCCGCTTAATCCAAACACTGTTGAGGGGAAAAAATTATACGATTTTGAGTTGGTAAATTAAATAAAACTGGATTTCCAATTACTGTATCATACTTTATGTGTTTAATAACAAACTCCAAGATACAGTAGAATCCCTATTATCTGAGGTAATTAGTACCAAGACCACCTCGGGATACGAAAAAACTCTGATAATCTGGAGGTTAAGTGCTTCTACCAGGAAAAGTGGCAGCTTACGCCTCAATCACCAACTGTCACTAATGTAAGGAATGAGAGAGAAGAAATCAGACTGTCCAGCTACGAGCCTACAGAGATGAGGGGTGAAGGCAAAGACAGAGATGACAGGTGGAAAGGACAAGGGAAGAGAAGGAAAGCAGGGGAAGAGAGCAGCTGCAGTGTGTGGGAGGGGGAAGCAGGTGCCAGGTTGTCAGTGAGGGACAGCTGAACCCTTATCAGCTGTCTACTATGTCGTGGTTGCTGGCATTTTCTCTGTATGCTTGTGATATAGTGAGATCAGCTTTGAGGAGAGCGTAGTGTATGTTTGTTATTTCCTTATCTCATCTCCATTTACTCAATGATTATTTTCATTTGACAAATAATGTTTTATACGGTACTAGTTTTGAATTACAGTAAATTGCAAAGTTTAGTACAATAAAATCTAAATTTGATCTAGTATGTGTACAAAATGGATGTTTGGTTCTGTCTGAGATCGTTATCAGCCGACCTGATAATGGCTGCCGGCCTCCATTGAAAATGCACTCAGCAGGATGTAGGGGATTCACAATGGAATGGGTTTAAAAAAGCTTTTTAAAATGAAAATTTTGGGGAAAAGGGGGGTCTGGAGCAAACCTGCTTTGGAGCCCTAAAAAATGGCCTCAATCAACCGTTTTTGAATAATTATTCAATTGAAATCACCATTTTGCTTGAATATTAAGTAATTATTTGCTTAAGTATATGTATGCTTTTATTCAAGTTCTCCCCTCTGAGTGCATTACTTACAGTACCACTTTGCAGTAAAGGCATTTTTCATTTATTTATTTACTATATCAAAATTGTCACCTACCTTCAAGTTTGCAAGTAATTGCTTGGCCTTTTCAATGTTAGCCCAACCTTTCTTCAAGTCGAAAGGTTTCGAAATCTTCTGATCCTTAGAACTCATCTGAAACAATTAGAGGTAAAAACAAAATAAACCATTTGTTCTGTGTTATATTATAAATATTTTCTATTCTTCCGAAGTATACATTGATCAATCAAAAGAAATAAAATTGAGAACTTGGTTGTAGTTGTATGAAAAAACTGATTTACTAATAATAAATGGACAATGCTTTTGCAAAACATAAATAACATAGTTGGAAACCATATGTTTGCAAAAAGAGATTAAAATAAATATACATTTTTGTACTGTATGTAACATTTCCCACCAAAATAAGTTAATATTTTACACTTACTTCCTTTATCAAATACCAATTGACGTAAAGTACGAAGAGCTAGGAAAGGTGAGCTTGATATATTCCATAAGTGACTGTGTTTAAAGAGTAAGTTTCGATGGGTAGGTCTGGACTGGTCCTCCATAAAATTGTTTGATATTTTCTATGTTCAGGGTGGATTAGTATTTGGTAAATTTTGCAGATATCTGTACTTAGTACAAATGGATGTAGCCTGAAGCGCGAGTTAGTATTTGACAAATGTCTTTTTAGTTTGGGTCCAGTTAGTAGTTCATTTAAAGATCGAAATGAAGTTGTTTTAGAGGAAGCATTGAAAACAACTCTTAGTTTTGAGGTATCAGGATGACTTATGGGGTATCAGATGATGAGGTGATGGGGAATAGTGTATTCAAGAGGTGGTGAATTTGACGCAAGACGAAACATGTGATTCAAAGTTTTATATTGATCTAGAAAATCAACGAAACTGGTTTTTAAATTCTGGTTATGTTCAAATTTTTTTCTAAAGATAGGAGACATTGTTTTGCTTGATTTGTGGAATTTCCTAAAACAATGACTCACCGTGCCATTCCGTCAGTGTGTTTTGTTCAAAGCCATTTATTTTAACGCATACCTGCAGGTATAGTGTGTCATTATGAGTGCCGGTTTGTTACTAAACACATACAGTATGACATAACTTGGAAAACTAGTTTTATTTAATAATAATAATGATAATCTTTAATGTCAATACAATAACTATTGTGTGACATAAAAAAAACAGTAGCTAACAATAAAAATATATATAAAAGAAGTAGGTAAATTCACCATAAAGCTGAACAAAAATTGTTTGCTGACCACCAAATAATATTAATTTAAAATAAATAGATGGATAATAATTTGGAGATATATTTATTTTACCGACTCAACAATTTTATAAATCTTTTCCCCCTAACAGTGTTCGGATTAGGCAGATTTTCGGATTAACAAGGTGCGGATAAGCAGGACTCTAGTGTACTCAAGTCTTTTTCTAAAAATGTTTAAATTCTGTAAGTTTTATTTTGTCTTCAATCGCTTTTTGTTCAGATGAAGTACATTTTATGGTTCATGAATTCAATTTAAAATCTTTTTACTTAAAAAAAAATACATAAGGATACAATGTTTCATTGTTACGAATACAATTTTACATTGGAAAACTTTCTTCAGTCAATTCTTACCTTGTAACCTAAGGTTTCCGTGAGATCGATATCTTCTTCAAAATTACAAGGAAATAGTATTAAACATATTCCTCTCACAATTTTTCTCATAATCTTTTCTTGTTCTTTCAAAGGAAGAGTACCCTGGAAATAAAGAGAAGTTACACACATACCAAGTCACACTAAATTAAGATTAAGACCTTGTGGCCCGGAGTGCTTTTTCTATGGAGCTGACAGCAAACAGAAATTCCAGAACTCGTCAACGTGTTAACTGCTCTCTTTCTCCAATCATAGACCTTGTGGCCCGGAGTGATCCTCTGCACGCGCATATAACTCGGAGTCAAGAGCGAACGGAAATTCCCGAACTCGTCCACTTGTTTACTGCCCTCGGAAAAAGACAAGAAAAACACCTTACGACCAACAGAAGCCAAGAGTCACAAAACTGCATTTGAAGCGTTGTTGGATATTTTAAAGTCAGGTTTGTTGAAAATTTTTTTAACTGTAATTATTATTATAGCATATTTTCAAAACAGCAACTTTTCAAATACATGTTTAACACTATCACTGCTAAGGGTGCTTATGGGATCAGTGCAATTTTCATGTTTCAACATGTCGATTGCAGTGAAAGGTTACATCAACAATGTGAGACTAGAGACAAACATAAAGTCTTGCTTGATGATTTATCTATTTACACATTTTTATTGTTTTAGGTGGTATAAAAAAAAATTAAACATAATCAACACAAGTAAATAATTTTACAAAAATACATACACAAACATAACATACATAGCATACACAAAATAGCGTAAACAAAAATATTATATCATAATAAGATTTTAGGTGCCCTTAAGAACTTCTAGTACTTCTTTTTCTCTGTCATATTCTTCTGTTGATAAGTTGCAGTAAAGTAGCTGGTAGACATAAGAACAGAAAGCTGTCATTTTTGGGAGGAAGCTCCAATAAAAGAACAATAGATTCAAGTCAACAGTCCTGGCAAGACGGCAATGGGTATCAGTCACACCTGTGCCGCTCGTGCCTGCACAGAACCCCGGGTATTGCCACTGCATCGACACCGGTACCATCCACTCTTCTCACCTTGACTTGACTTACTTGACTTAGTTCCTATATTCCCGTGGGGGACGTAGGGCCGCAACAAACGCCTTCCACCGTTCACGATTCTGGGCCATTTGTTTTATCTCGCCCCAGCTCTTGCCCTCACCTTACCCCAATATAAACAGTGTCTTCAAGTTTTTTCAAGTGAATTGTGAAAAGTGAAACACCTGTTGACCTCAAAAGGTTTAAATGCAATGGCAGTTAGTTCCATTGACATTTCTACACGATCTCCAGGCCACTTAACAAAATAATGCTTCCATCACCCATGAAATCGATTTCACTATTTAACAAATTGTATTTAACCCACATATAATTCAAGATGCTGCCAATAAGTACATCTGTTCTTGCTATTAACAGCGGTGCGGTGTAATATTGTTATAATATTAAACTTAAAAAGGAAAGGAGAAAGCGGTGTTTACTTGTTGAAATGGACTGTAATAATAATAGATCAAAACAAACATTGAAATGAATCACAACAATACCAAAACATATGGTTTTAAAGATCAAATGTAAACAAATCATATCATGATAACATAAACAAACCAAATCTTTAACATTAAAACATATGTACTATAACAAGTACAGAACAACATTAATTCTACAGTATAAAACTCTGCATTTACTTATCTGTATACACTTTTTGCTTTTCCAACAGACATTCATGAAAATTTTCTATGGTTTAAGAACTTTCAGTAATCTCACCTCAACAAAAGACACTTTATTGTTGCTTGTCACAAAATCCAAGTCATAGAGAATCTCAACTAAATCTGAAAATAAAAAAGCCATTTATTAATTATTATTTTGCCAGTTCACATTAAGCTAGAGTGTTATTGACAACAAATTTAATAAAAATTAACTAGCCTTCGGCCAGCTGGGGACATTCCCCACTTCGTCTTACGGCCTCTCGGTTTGGGTATTCACTTCGCTAATTACTATACATTTCAGTTAAGGTATTTCCTGAGATTTGAAACTTATACACTGTTATTGTTATTATTTGTTGATGTTTACATTTACAGCAGCTGTGAATTTGTAATACTTTGCCCATATGTTTAAAACAAATTTAAATTCTTAACAGTGCCAAAAAAATCGTTTGTCCACGCATAACTCCCTTAGAGGTAACTAAATACGTCGAATGATATTTTTAATGAAAAAACATGATTCACTAAGTGTTCTTAGCCCAAGACGAACAATTTATCTCAATTAGATCCTGAGATATGACAGGACAAAGCTAAGTAAACATGAGGAAAAAGCCTTTTTTGAGTATAACTTGAGAAGGGCGAATGTTAAGTGATGTTTGATAATAAATCCATGCATAAATACCTTTCTTTAAAAAAAATGAAGAAAATCGGCCTGATAGAGCGGTTGTACTGACTGCCATTAGATTTTAATCAATCCTTTTAATAAGAATAAGAATGCTTTATTGTCATTAAACATGAAATGCATTAGACATAGAGTTACAAAATAATTACTGAACATTAAAGTATCACAGTCAAAAAGTTCTTGAATAGAGTACAGTGGATGAATAGCCTACATCTGAGCAATCTGAAAGAAGGCCGTTGACTGAGACAACTTATTTTTATATCCGCTGTTAATTATACATTATTTAGTGTGCTTGTCAATTTTAAAGTGAAAGTGCATAAAGAAAAAGTACTTGCTTGCTGGTTTTAAAAATATTTGTATCATAATGCTACAATGTAATTGGATTATTAATTGTTAATTAAGTTACTGTATTGTAAGTATGTAAAATAAATAAATAAAACTAAAGGATGCAAAGTCTTGTAATCATACAGGAAACTACTGTGCATATTGGAATAGCAAACAGCCTCGTATCACAGGAGGCTGTGAGCGGTGAAATCAAGTTTGCAATTAGCGTATTAGAGTAAGAAATTACTCTCTTGTTTTCTAACTTACCCCATCTTAGATCATAACTCTTTTCCAAAACAGCCTTGTATTCCTCATGAAATTGGGACACCATCCATTTTAATATGTTCAATCTGCCTGGACTTTTTCCATACAGACATTGTTTGAGTTCCTCTTCACTCAGATCAGCTTGCGGTATTTGACTTTCTATCATAAGATTCAAAACTTTCCGCATATGGACTTGGTCTTCCATGGAAGGACCTAAAGTATACAATTGTGAAGTAGTAAATAGTAAACAATGTTTGAAAGTAACTTGTTACTTTGCTCTGTATATGTAAAAAAAAATCTCTACATAATATTCCCGCCGGTCAAATAATAGCGATGTTTTCTGTTGACTAGAAAAAATAAGTTTTGAATCTGATTTTGTGTAACGTTTTCTAACACTTTTTTTGCTAAACAGTCTTGAATTTTATCTCTAATTTAAAAAGATGCGAGTAATCACGCATTTTTCGAAATAACGCAGGTTAAAGAGTGAATTGCCTCTGCTTTTTGTTACGGACACTAAGGCACGAAATGTCATGAAATATTGGTTTGATAAGTTAATATGTCAAAGTATAGTTGTAAGAATACACTTGTAAGGAGTATACTATAAGGTTTCCAAATCATGTTCTCAACTTGTTTATTGTACCCTTTGACTAGTTCATCAGTTCGCATCATTTATTCATACTGTGTAGTCGTGTAGCTCTCATCCTTACAGTAAGGCTACAGCCAGTGATTTTTGCCTCACTCGTGTTTTTTACTGTTGGTTATATACTTGCTGCTTTAACTGTTATTGTAAGTCTGTTGTTTACATACTGTACACTTGTTTTGTGTTTGGTAGCTTTTCCTTTACGCATCGATTCACAACACGATCCTAACAAAAAAAAATTGGTTTTTTTAGATAGGCATCGGTTAGTTCGGCCTAGGGTCCAGTCCCGAGGTGGCTGAACGCACGGGAGCCTAATAAATAAAAATGTTAACAATTACCACAAAGTTACCTGGCTACTTATTAAAAATATAAATAAAACAATGGGTTATTCCGGGTGAGGGAGAAAAGCTTTTTTTTTAGCTCCAAAGTACTGAGATTGGTAAGCAGGCTTGGTACTCACTCGCTGTCACTCCAGGGTCCAGGTAATACCTCAGTTCTGAAATTAAATTTACACCTAATTATTATTTATTAACTTTTCAGCAATGTTTATGTGTTTTTATCCAAATTTAATGTGTGCTATTTGTAAACCTAATCAGTAATCTGTAAGGAAAGGTGAAAACTTTGTATATTTTGACGTTTGCCCGACACATCGTGCCTTTTCTATTTCTCTGACTTCGCTCCATTTTCTTTCTTTTGTAATTTGGTTTGGCCCAAAGAATTCCAATTGATTTGCCATTATACTTGTGCTATGTATTGAGCAAACTAACATATGTTTGTAATTTAATTTATTGTTATTCTTTGTTTACATTTGGAGAATGTTGTTGACTAGCTTATAATAAACATCACTTTCCTAATTCAAATACAATTCTTAATATTTAATACTGGCGACGAGGATGGGATTCAGGCTGAGGACGAGGCTCAGGCTGATCTTGTACTGGACCCTGCTGAACAATGTTAGGGCTCTGGTTTGCGGATGGTTGTTGCTGATTGAAGGATACTCGAGGTCGAAGTTGGTCGATATGTCTCTTGATGTCCAACCCATCCACAGTCTCCAAAAGATAACTTAACGGCCCTGTGACAGTCTTGATTTTCGAAGGTATCCATCTCGGTCCTCTTTGCTGATAGCTTTTGGCGTAGACCAGATCGCCCTCTTGGAAGGTTCTTAGTGGAGTTTTGGCATTTTCATAATCCCTGGACATTTTCTTATCGTTCTCCCCAGCGAAGTAATCTGGATGAACTCTGTCTAAAACTGTTCTAATTCTTCGGCCATAGAGAAGCTCACTTGGGGACATGTTGGTAGTACAGTGTGGAGTCACATGAGAAGATAGGAGGAATCGAGCAAGTCTTAACTTCCAGTCTCCCGTTAAGATCCGGCGTAGAGCATCTTTGGCAGTTTGAACCATTCTCTCTGCCTGACCGTTTGAAGAAGGGTGATATGGTGCAATTTTCTTCCAAACGTCTTCTCCCACTACAGAAACCCCCGCACCGGTATCTACTTCCATAACAACTTCATGATTATTAATTTTAACTTTTGTTTGGAATTCAGGAACTCTGGAGCCATCCAGCTCGTTTACGAACATTGTATTCATAGGTAGCTCTTCAACATTATCTCCACGAATGACTCGTTGGAGTTTGTTTTTAAATGCATACAATTTCACCTTAGTTTACAAACCAGGCTCGACTATTTCAAACGCTGATGGTTTAAGCCGACTTCCCTGCAAAGATACTATACCCGAAGATGATGATATAAAATGTCTCCATGAGGTTCTATACATAGAATCCTGTAAAGATGATTTGATTACGGCTGATGCAATTGCCAAAGAAACATTAAAGGACCCAATTCTTTCCAAAGTAGCTCTTTGGGCTCTCCGTGGTTGGCCATCACAGAGTAGTAATCCTTCTTTTGAGCCGTTTTTTTCCAGACAAACTTCGATTTCTTTCTACAAAAACTGTCTACTATGGGGTGCACGAGTGCTAATTCCAACTTCGTTGCGACAGAGAGCATTGAGGCTACTTCATGAAGGACACCAAGGTATTGTGCGTACAAAGGCGTTAGCACGAAGCTATTTTTGGTGGCCTAAATTGGACCAAGACATCGAGAAAATGGTACAGACCTGTGAACTATGCCAGCAGAGTCGCCACAACCCTCCAAAAGCTCATCCAATACCCTGGGAGAGAACCAAGCAGCCCTGGTCTCGTCTTCACATTGACTTTGCCGGCCCTTTCCAGGGTAAAACCTTTCTCATAGTTGTAGACTCTTACAGCAAATGGCTGGAAGTATCTATAACACCTTCAACCGACTCAAAGTCAGCCATTGACACTCTTCGTTCGCTTTTTGTTACACACGGTCTTCCTGATGCTATAGTTTCAGACAATGGTACAGGATTCAGTTCTCAAGAATTTACTTCATTCGTAGAGAGCAATGGTATACGTCACATCAAAATTGCACCATATCACCCTTCTTCAAACGGACAGGCAGAGAGAATGGTTCAAACTACCAAAGATGCTCTACGCCGGATCCTAACGGGAGACTGGAAGTTAAGACTTGCTCGATTCCTCCTATCTTCTCATGTGACTCCACACTGTACTACCAACATGTCCCCAAGTGAGCTTCTCTATGGCCGAAGAATTAGAACAGTTTTAGACAGAGTTCATCCAGATTACTTCGCTGGGGAGAACGATAAGAAAATGTCCAGGGATTATGAAAATGCCAAAACTCCACTAAGAACCTTCCAAGAGGGCGATCTGGTCTACGCCAAAAGCTATCAGCAAAGAGGACCGAGATGGATACCTTCGAAAATCAAGACTGTCACAGGGCCGTTAAGTTATCTTTTGGAGACTGTGGATGGGTTGGACATCAAGAGACATATCGACCAACTTCGACCTCGAGTATCCTTCAATCAGCAACAACCATCCGCAAACCAGAGCCCTAACATTGTTCAGCAGGGTCCAGTACAAGATCAGCCTGAGCCTCGTCCTCGCCGCATACCTCGACCACCTCCTCACCTCAAAGACTTTTCGATGGGGAAACGAGTGCTATGTATTGAGCAAACTAACATATGTTTGTAATTTAGTTTATTGTTATTCTTTGTTTACATTTGGAGAATGTTGTTGACTAGCTTATAATAAACATCACTTTCCTAATTCAAATACAATTCTTAATATTTAATAACTTGAAATATTGTAGTCTGCATCGAAGACTGGTTTCCCAGCATGGGTGGCGTCAAATATGGTAATAATAATAATTTAAGTAATATAAGTAATGGTGGCAAATTCTTTTTTAAATATAAAAGAATATATAAGTCGTCTATTAATATTTGGGTACATTCCCATTTTTCAACATTAAAAAAATATAAAACATTAATTTATTAATCTCTGATTATCAATGGCATAGATAAATAGGTTTACTTCGGAACAAAACACACAATAAAATCCCAGTGGTTTCCTTTACAAGAAAAAGCACTGTTTAAGTTAAGAGGTCGTGGAATTTGCAGAATAACTAAATGTTACAAAGCGTACGTATCAAATTGTGCATAATTCTTGACATACTAGTACTCTGTGATAGTCACTTCTTTGCAGTTGGTTTTTCGTTTGCTGGTTGCTGTTTTTACTTCTTTCAAGTCTGAAATCCGAACTACCCCGTTCGCCATCTTGGAGAATCGTTATATTATTTTTACCGTGTCGACTAAATAATTGCTGTGTGTTTTGAATTGATAGCACAATTAAGGATTATTATCTTCTAAATACTCAAAAATGCCGGCTAAAGGGGAGAAAGGCGTAAGTATAATTTTCGAATGAGGGTATTTACTAATTTTACGGTACAAAGAGCGGTAGAAAGGTCGCATCCTGATATTGAAGCCTATTAATCTTTAGCTCTATAATATAGCCTCTTTCAGAATTTGGCGATAAGATGGTGCAGATAGATTCATGATTAGAATTTTACTTTGCAACTCGTCTGCTAAATTATAACTAATTTTTAAAGAGCAAAAACTTATTATATTTCGAGCATTTTCAATACTCTTTATCAGATAAAAGTTATAAGTGGAGTTATAATTTAGCAGATGAGTTGCAAAGTAAAATTCTAATAGCCTCTTTATTCTTTCCTATGGTGAGCTATTACATTTTAATACATAGGCTATGGGGAATCGTGCAGATATGTAAAACACAATTTTGATGGAACTGTTACTTCAGATTGCCTAACTGAAACGAGATTGATTTTCAAAATTACTTTGATAGTTGTAACTAGTTTCATGTTAGGCCCTCAAACAGCCATAAGAACTTTGAGTGGGACATAATTATGAAGCAATTACACAAGTCTGGTTCACAAGCTGAGATGTCGCAACTACCGCCCAGTGGTCTTCTTATCCATCTTAGGCAAGGATATTCGAGAACCTCGTACTGGACGGCCTGCACTTTAATTTTGAAAACTACATCATTCATGAATAGCATGGCTTCAAGAAGGGTTGATCCTCTTCAACTAACTTTGCGCTGTGTCAATTCTTCATCGTGTCAGCCTTTTCCTGTGGGCATCATGTGGACTGTGTTTATACCTCAAAATCAGTAGACAAAATAATCTTTTTTATGATTTAGGTGCATTTTTTGTGTCCGATAATGTTGAGTAGGGGAATAGAGAATTAAGAGTGAGAAGGTAATTTAAAGTCAAAGAGGATTGAATGAGAGAAGGAAGTTTAGAGCAACAGTGTTTACTTTATAAAGGGTAACAAGAGAATAACATAATGTTCGTTTACATCACAATAATAGTTAATTTAATGCAAACAGCTGATAAATTTAAATTGGCAAACATAACAACTAATAAACAAACTTGTCACAACAATTGTTATATATACGAGTGTATATAAATATCCAACAGATAATTTAATGTGAAATGTTTAACACTTGATGGTCCGGTTTTATTTACTAGTCGGCACCGAAAAGACTGGTTTTTGCTATCTTGGAAATTGAAATTTTACATAATTAAAAAATCAACTGTAATATCCAAAACTATTACAAACAAATAATTTAATATACAATTTCATTCTTAAAATCCGTTAAAATATTTGCTTGAGTTATGTGGGGATTCAGATCTCTAACGGTTTTCATCTCTAAAACTGTTTATTCACATTTTAGCATTGTCAAATGATGATAAACACAACAGAAGAACCCATATAAACCCGTTTGTTGCCAAATAGCTACAAAAACATAATAAAACCGTTATACAGTAGACCCTCGCTCAGCGGACCTGCTTTCGACGGTTCCGAGGATAGTCGGACCACCCTCGGTAAAAATTCAAATTAAAATAAGCGAAAACATATTTTTGTTACATACATTATTTTTAACATCAAGGTTCGCTAGTAATTTAAACAATATTTAATGACAATATAATGCACTAACGTCCGTTGACAATACGAACTCGCGAAGCATAACTGAGTTCTGAGTTTGCAAATCGATGCTGGGGTTGTCGGATACACCGAACTGGAGCAGGGTGGATCGATAATGTCAGGCTATCTACTGCGCAGGCGACTCACCCCTCCCGCTGACTGTCACAAATGTAAACAACAGTGAGTTACCTGCAGCTGATTAGTGATGTGATGTCTGTATAGTGATAACTTGTGTTAGTGTGTGATTACGATGGCGGACAAAAGCAAAGAGAGTGTTCATTGATATGGGGAATTTTATTAAAATTAGAAACTTTTTTTGTAAATATGAATTGTACATAAATTGTGAAAATACAGTATTTTGAGCGAAATAAATACATTGTTGAGCGTTAAATGTGTTTTATTTCGTAAGACCTTCAGTGTGAGTACTGCCTACAGTGAGTGGTTTTAAGGTGTGTGGCTCAGCTAAACCGTCCAGTAACGATCTGTACCTCAAATTACGTTATCTAGAGTCTATTTTTATCGATCCTAATGCACCAGGATATGCTTCGGTATCCCCGATCGTCCGGATTTTTAAATCGGACCACTTATCCATACATTAGTCCGTTCTATCGAGGTCTACTGTATATATACACCATTGTATATAGCCTATGTTTGAATGTACATGTCGAGATTGCAGAAATATCATATGGCCTGAAAAGTAAAATTTAACACCTGTTTTGCAATTGATACTTCAGAATTTTCAAATAAAAGCATTGTATATGCTTTCCTGAGTAAATCAGGGGTTTCTAGCCACGTGTAAGTCCACTCCAGCTTCTTCATCACTTGTATCTGTTTCTTAACTTCTATATTCAAAATCACTTTCCTCGACTCCATTACTACCTTCACTATCATTGTCACTTTCAGTATCACTCATTGTGCAAACCAACAACACGGTTACAACAACACGTGGTTACAACAACACGTGGTGTGTGCACAAGGTACACTCGGACAAAGCCGTCAAGTGGTTAATAATGTAATCAGGTGGACTGTGTTTATTTAGACGTTTATTTAAACTATCAAAACCCTTGAATTAAGCTATGGTTTCCTAGAAAAAAGTTCACCGCTAAATTACGGCCGTTATTGTAGCGGTGAACGTAACGATGACGGGTGGACGTAACACAATATTTAAACAGATGTAGACAAAAACAACTTTTGAAAACACAACTTTTGTTTTTTTAGTTGTCAAAGTTTATTTACGATGTAGTAATGGACAAGCTAGACTTTTGTTTACAAAACAAAATGTGTCACCTGGTGAGAAAAACCTTAACTAGTTTTCACCGCTAACTTTATCCACCGTTTTCTAGAAACCACTCTCATCTGATGCTATTGAAAACAAAACTCACCGTCATATACGGCCGTAATGTAGCGGTCACCGCTAGGAAACCATAGCTTTATCACACCATTTTAGAAATAAGGTTATTTAATAAGTTACCGAACGCATGGAAGTTGTTACCTCAAAATCAATACACAAAATAATCCTTTTTATAATTTAGATGAATTTTTATGTGTCAGATAATTTAATGTGAAATGATAAATTATGTAAATGTAATTTTTAATACGTAGTGAATGACTGTAAGTAAAGTATTAATATTTGAATATTTATTTGTTTGCTATTTTATAAACTGAACTATAATGACGATGTCCATTGCAATTTTTGTAAATTGTTGAAGGAATATAAAGATCTTATTTGTTTTATTATTTGGCTTATGTATTTAATGAATTATGTTTGTTATTTAGGACGCAGAATTTAGAGCCAGAGCACCTGCGGAAGATTTTCATTGGTGGGCTGGACTATGCCACCACTGAAGAGACACTCGAGAGCCACTTCGAGCGATGGGGAGACATTGTGGACTTGGTTGTCATGAAAGACCCTTACACGAAAAGGTGTGTTTTAATTCTGTGTTTACAGGCCAATTATTTACATGTACACAAGTTTAAACCTCATGTTGGGCTAGTTCCACAGTAGAAACTCAATAGTTTTAACACTTCATAGTAACTTGATTAGACAAAGAAAGATTTAAAAATATTCTGCATTCTAGTAATATGCATGTAAACGCTATGCTATGTAGCAGTTTTGGTTTCCGTACTTCGATGCACTTCTTAAATAAACAGTATTTAGTGGTATTGTAATACCTCTCTATGGTAGACTGTGACGGATAACAGAAATCGTCTGTAAAATGACAAAGTGGTACTTTTTTATAGTAAGTCCATAAAAACTCATATTTTAAGGTGGATAAAGGAATAAACATTCAAATTAAAACATTGTACAGTAAATAATAAAAACGTTTGTGTTGCATACAAAAATAATACAATACAGAATGTAACAAAAAAATACATATGTTCGCAAAATTTTAAATTAATCCCTTACGGTTAATAGAGACTGACGGATAAAGAGTGAAGATTAATCAAAGTTCTACCGTATACAGAATTTGTCAGAGTGCTCATAAAGTGCTTGGTCTCAAAATTACTACTGTGTTGCTACGAAACCAAAGTTGTAAATATTTTGGTCTTAGAAATAACTGTCCCCCAAAAAGTCTCAAAACTTTTATAACTAAATTTAGCTCATTTTCCAGTGGAGGGCCTCAAGAACCCCCTTGGGCTGGTAATTTGCACTTTGAAATTATCTCTTTATCCTGGAAACATTACGCTACTGATAAATATAATTATGTATACTGTATATCATCTGCTATAGTTCAAAATTTCACCCTTTTAGTCCACAAATAATCGAGCTATCGAGTTTCTACTGTTCATTTGTTCATTCTTAAAAGAAGGACACACAAGTTAAAAAAAAAAAAGTTTGTCTTGTTTTACAAGGCGAAGTTAGGACTACAGAGTCCTCTCTACCACTCAACCTTGACCTTTACCTAGCGTTACCGTATAGTCACTTTACAAATGTAAGTGGTGACTGCGGGGATCGAACCTACGCCAGCAGAGGGATAAGCTCTGGAGTTGCGCACGATTCCAACCCACCACGGGTCTGCTTAGCCAAATTTGACTTAGGCTAGGTTATTCAAACTGTAATCAAAATCAAAATTCTTTATTTGTAAATTGACAATCATAATTATATAAATTGTATCACAAACGTCATCAATAATAAAACATAAACAGAACCTTATAACAATTTGGTTATACTAACTTATTCTAACATAGGCTAATTTAAGAAAAACAACAAAACCATTCTTTTAGTTAAATTCTGAAGAACTCATTTACAGAGCTTTTTCCAATAAAACTTATTTAGTAAAATTTTGAATTTATTTAAAGTATCTGCTTCTTGAGTTTGCAGAGGTAATTTGTTATATAATTTAGGACCGATGTTTTGAGGAAGTGAAGAGGTAAGTTCAAGTCTATGTGATAATTGCCTATGTTGAAATCTATGCCTTGTTTCATAGTTATGTACGGATGCACCAGTTAAAAAATGTATGGATTTAAACTTATAAAATAATAATAATTCGTAAAAATAAAATGGGCGGCAATGTTAATATTTCAAGTGTTTTAATAGTTTCTACACAAAACTCTACCATACAATTTTGCAATAATCCGAACAGCTCTTTTCTGTAATATAAAAACTCAAGAAATTTGCTTAAGAGTGGGTAGTACAGAACACTGGCCGATTTCGACTCTAGCTAGGCGAAGCTAACATATCGAACAGCATACCTCTCGACCACTTGCGAACTATTACGAGCGCGGTATAAATACTCTGTGCTTATTATGTTTTATAAATAGTTGTGCGCGGTGTTGTCATGTCGAGCCCTGCGCTGTTGCCACGCTCCCCACTAATAGTGAGACTAAAACTGGCGACCAACTCTCCAGCCAGCCCTCCAGCAGCCGAGCCTGAGTGAGTCCCTTGCTTAGCGGTGTGTTGAATCGCCCATCTCTTTGACTTCGTTCTGATCAGTGGCTCACGAGTCACCGTGAGTACCGTTATATTACGCTGTATACTTGTTTGTTTTTAATGCGTAGTGCTCTACTTTCATACAAATAACTTCAAAGGTACACTACAATAATTAAAATTTTAAAATGATTTATTAATAAGGGAGAGCTTTAACTTTTTGAGATATAGTATGACTTTTAAAACACCATATGGCCAATTTCAACATTATGTTTTTGGACAAAAATAACCAATAATTTATTATCCAGCATATTGGCATATTTGTACTATGTTATACTATAATATGTTCATTTCAAAATATTCAAATTCAGTTTCTTATCGTCTTACGCTGGGACATCAATTTTAAAATGCATATTTTAAGCGATGTTCATTATATTTGGAGTGCAGGTTGCTATTACCTGTAGTAAACAACTTATTTTGGTAAAGAACGGGCAGATCAGCGATTTAAATTATGTACACTTTGTCAGTACTTCATTTGAGATTTAATGGTAGAATACTTGAAACAAAAGTAATGCCAATAAAAGATAACAGTCATGTATATAATATTAATATGCATGACAATACAAAATTCAATCAATACTTTCATTGGTTTTGCTTGTAAGAATAGATTATGTTAAAATTACAAAAGCACAATTTAATGTAATTTCAAGTTGTTCAGTTGTTAGCACTGATACACTTTTAAATACTAAACTAGCCTTGACAGCTAGGGCTTAGCCCCCCCAGACTTCCGACCTCGCGGCCTCAGTTCGTTAAGCCGGCTCCGCGGTTCTGCTTTGGCCTCTCGGTTTATGCATTGATTTTAAATGTACATTTAAAGTCAATGGTTTATACAGCAGCTAATGACTATACTTTTCAGTTAGGGCATTTCCTTTTCAAACTCTATCACCATCAAGCTGCAGTGCAGGCGTAATTATATGGTTTGGTTTTATACATTTTGTCTTCATGGTTTGTACCAGTTTCACCTATCAGAACAACACGGCTTTCGTATCGGCATACTACGTCTCTTTCTGGGGTCTATATTTTCAGAAAGTAAACAATTTAGTTATTAAGTTTCAATTTATGTTTTCAATTTTTTTTATTTACAGCGCATTATTAGTCACGTATTTCTATGAAACCTGGCGATTACAGACAGCAATTGAAGTTTTGCCAGCAAATAATGCGAATCTTCGATGCCAATGGCGGTGCAGTTATGGCGACGAGGCACAATCTTAATTGGGCGGCTTGGTAACAACCAGAAGTTTCAATTTCAGTTTTAGAAACTCCTCAGGTTTTGCAAGAACACCTGCAGGTCAATTAGTTGTTTTGTTTTAGTGTTTTACACAGTTCTCGGTGGTGGTGTGGTGGCGGAAGGTGAAGTTGGGTATGTTTTGAGGGGCCAGGCTGTAGCCGTCAACTACTTGGATATGTTAAAATATTTCTTCCCTCCGTTTAGCGAACTTAAGCAGCACTTGAAACATTTGATAATTTAATTCAATCAGCATCAACAATCCCATTGTTAGAAGAAATCACATACAGTCCGCAAATATTTGTGTTCAGTATTTTGAATCACTAAATTTGAAAACCAATTTCAAAAACAAATTTTATTATGTTTGATATTGGTCGATCAAACATTAAAGATAGAGGAAGCTGATAGTGTCAATTTTTTAGGATTGAATTTAGACAGTCATTTAACATGGGAATCACATATTGATTATCTTAGCAAATAAATGAGTTCCTGTGTATATCTTTTAAGACAGTTATCACAATACTGCACGATTAATATTTTAAGAACTGCATATTATGGCTTAGTACATTCTCTTATGTCTTATGGAGTATGTTTTGGGGAATTGTTCCAAAAGTAAAATATTGAGAATTTTATCTTACAAAAGGCTGCGATTAGAATAGTTTATCATCTAGGTTACAGAGATTCTTGCAAAAATGCCTTTGAAACCCTTAAAATTTTGGCGTTACCATTCCTGTACATTTATGAAACAATAGTTTATTGTCTTTCTAAATGTCATATGGTTCAAGGTAGAACTTCATTTCCATGGAACAAGATTTGCAAACTCCTTCCATAAACCAACACAGATCTAAATTATATTCTCTGCTACCTTCACAGGCGGGTGCCATGTTATTTAATAAACTTCCAATTGAAATACAAAATTACGAAAATTTCAACATGTTTAAAACTAAATTAAAACTTTCTTCTTTCAAATGTTTTTTATAGCGTGAGGAATTTATTGATGGTTCCTGGAAAAATTAGCAATTCTCATTTGATCTATGACTATAGTGTTGTTACTGGTGGCTCCCTCTTCTTAGTTCAAAATTTTGTTTATTTTAAATCAAATACATGCATATAACACAAACTTATTTCCAGCGTGTAGGTTGAACTTTTGTTATACCTGAAACAATTTTTTTGTAAAGGTTAAATAAATAAATAAGACTTCAGCAAGATAGAAAAGATAACTGCCTGTAATACACAAATTGCAATGGAGCATATCAATATAACATTGTAAACATTTAAACTTTGTAGCTTTTGAACTCATGACTCCCAGAAAACTACCTGTATAAATTATATACATATAGTATATGTACATATGCATATACATCCAGTTTTGAAACAATTCTCAACACGTGTTCTGTGGGTCAGGGTCCGTGCACATTTCATGGTCGGGTCTAGGTCTCACCAAAAGGCGGCATGCATATCTCATTTTTCTATAGGAAATTCGATATCTGAGATTTTTAGTAATTGCAATTAGGTACTGAAATAGATTTCAGAGTTTGAAACAGTTTCAAGGTGCTGTACTGTACATTGTTACATTTTTTCTATTTCTGGTGTACATTTTTAAATTTGTAATTTGCCAAAATTAATACTTTTGTAATTTTAGAAGTTGAACTTACATATTGGGACATTTTCCATCGTAAGTGTACAAAACCGTTTCACTAACGATGGAAAATGTCCGCAATACTAGTTCAACCTCTGAAATCCTCCATTGTCAACAACAAACTTAAAACAAAGAACTTTTGTAATGTTTGTAATCTGTATACATTGCTATAACGTAGCTTGATACACTTTAGGCGGTTTATGCATCGTGTCACTGGCGTGGCGTCGCGACCAGGAGTCGCGTGAAATTTCGTCATCGAGGAGGCGTGGAAGTGTTTTCCCTTCGTTGCTTTACTCCGTTTCTGAATTTTGACTCAGTTGCACAAGCGTAAGTGCGGAGGATGGACCGGTTCATGTTTACTCTTTGTAATGGGTCAAAAGCAGGGAAGAAAAGGAGATGGGCTGTTCACAAACTGCGTGCCGATCATGAAGTGGTTTTCACGCTGTATCAAGAACTGGGAGAAGATTTACAAGACAATTTTACAAGAGTACGTTGAAATATTTTATGTGTTTTATTTATTTGCCTCGTTATTATTCTGTATTACTGGCTAGAAAACAAAGTCGTGAGAGGGTAGGCAGGAAGATGAGTCACACCCTTGCCATCCGCCCTCACACGACGAGCAGACGACTGCTATCCTTGGATCAAGGTCAAGGGCATCGAGCTACTGTATTTCAGAACTCATTGAGGGAAGATCTTGGGTTTACCTTGAAAAATAAACTGTAATAATATCGAGACAAAGTTTCTTCTATTTTAAAAATGTCTACCCAACATTTAAATAATTTACTATAAATTTGATTCACTAAGTTTTTACTAATATTAACTAAAGCCCCAAGCGGCTCTGGTTTGCGGTGTATATATGTCACACTCCTAGGCCAGACCTGCGATAGAGTGAGCAATGAAAAAAAAGAACTCTTTAATTAGTTTATCGATCGAAGCTAGATCTACATGGCGTATGCGGAGATCATGCAGCCAATGTGCTCATATTATCCATAAGCCTTACATTTTAATTCTATACATATTTTTAAAGTTAATTTTACAGGCTATTTGTTTTGGGGTTTCTTATTACTCGGTAGTTTGTTAAATTTCATTATTTCTGTCTGAAAAGTAATGTGTTCAATAATTCAAGCGATGACTTCAAAAATAAGTCTCAGGTGATGCCAGTTATGCAAATAAAGCGTGTGTTAAGAAAACAGAAAATTATAGCTTCAAATACATAGCGTGTAACCATAGTTAATATTCGATGTATTGCATTAAAATCAGTACTGACTATAACGGCGCTTTCCGTAATACTATTTGTTAGTAGAGGCACTGGGTTTGGGTTTGGGCTTGGTTGGTATAAGCACAAGATTGGCAGAAAAAGTTACTATGACAAATAAAATATGTCTGTTTGTATCATTTCCAACGATTACGAGCGTACCGATATTTGAATCGGGACAAATTCCCGCAGACTCAGGAGCGGAAGGAAGGCGTCGTGCTGCGACCTAGCGGCGGTCAGCCAGACTACTAGAGCGAGCCGTTGATGATTTCACCTGTGCTAAATTTGAAGAACATGGGCAGCTTGGAGCGTCACTCCTACATTTGTAATCCGATTTTCTTGAAATAAATTTTATTTAAAAGTACATTAAATTTTCTAGTGCCCCGCTGGACAGATTTTGTTTTCGCGGTAGTTAAGCTGCAAAAGAATTCCAAACTTAAAATCTTATTTTCTCTGTTATTAATAAGCGGAAATTTTTTCATAAAAGTGGCAAGCGGAGGCACTGCGTATCGTTTATCTTTCAAATGACACATTAAGCGTGTTTCTATGTTGAAAAATAACCGCGTGAAGTGTCTCAAGCGTTTACATTGCTCTTATGGGAGTTAAATTCAAGATGGCCGCCAGGTACTACCCACTCTTAAGAGGTGGAATCTAGTTCTTCCGGTTCACACTGCGTCAAAATATCATAATTATAAGCTTGAAACATTTGGTCTTGCCTTAATTCATTCACTGATTGGCTGAAACAGTTTTAAGCTGATTGTTTGAAGTTTTGTTATGGTGTGATTTGTGAATTAAAATAACTATACTACAGTTGTGACACAAGCCGCTAGCAATTGGTGTACGAATAGGTAACATTGGTCACTTGTGACATTGGATAACAGAAAGATAATGGACGACGCTAAACTGCTTTCTGATTTTATCAACGACTATTTTGTGAATGTACACAAAGATATCGATCTGGGTGGTGTGGGTACCGAGTATGTCAGCTGTTTCACTAGAAAAGCCCACAACTCGTCCTTTATGTTCTGTACACATGACGATGAAGTTTTAAACACAATCAATGGTTTATAACCCAAAAGGTCGTGTGGTATTGATGGTTTATCAGCTTGTACAATCAAAAGGCTGCTCCCTTTATATCCCACGTAATTTCTTATATTTTTAATCTTAGCTTTAACTATGGTATTTTTCCTCATAAATTTAAAAATAGTATCATCATCCCACTATTTAAAAAGCCTAATGTATTGAAAGTAGATAATCTGAGACCAGTTAGTCTATTACCAGTTTTGTCAAAAGTATTAGAAAAATTAATGAAAACTCGTTTATTAAAATTCTTAAACAACGAATTGAATCGTTCTTCAGTTTAAATCAATTTGGTTTTACAAAGAATAAGTCCACTGAGGATGCACTAGCTGTGTTCGCGGAAAGGTTGTATAATAGCAAGAATGATAATAAAATAACTGTGGCAGTCTTTATAGATTTTAAGAAAGCTTTTGATCTAGTTGATACATACATTTTACTAACAAAAATGGAATCGCTAGGGATTAGAGGAGTGGCAAAGAGTTGGTTCTCTAGCTATTTTTCTAACAGACAGCAGAGAGTAAAGATTAAAAGTACTAATAGTGAACGAAATATGTGTACAAAGGGGGTACCCCAAGGAAGTGTACTCTCAGCTAGCTTATTTTTAATATTTACTAATGATTTATTGGAATTGCAATTCAGAGGCAAAATATGCATTCGGATGGCGTCGCGTCGATGTAACTCTTGCGTCTCACATGAAGAGGTTTGGAATTCCATAAATCATGACTTTGGTCTTTTACAGAGGTGGTGTACAATCAACCGAATGTCAGTTAATGTTTCTAAAACAAAGTTTATAAATTTTTCCCAGACAAAGCAGAATCTAATTCCTAACATTAATTTTCATAATATAAACTGTACAGCTGTAAATAGATGTAATTGTGAAGTAGTGGAAAAAGTGGAAAGTTTCAAATATCTGGGAGTTTATTTGGACGATAAACTGTCGTGGAAACCGCATATAGTCCAGTTGCAGAGAAATCTGTGAAGAAACATCCGGAAATTTTACTTTTAAGAAGTAAATGGGATACTGATATGCTCCATTGTCTGTACTGTGCATTGATCCATTCCAGATTATAATATGGAGTAATTTATTGGGGTGAAGCTTTTAAGAACCTAATTAATAAAGTAAGAAAAATTCAAAATCAATTTGTTCGAATAATGTTGTTTAAAGGAAACGTGAGTCCTCACTTCCACTATATAGACAAATTAATGTACTCCCAATCAGTACTTATTCATTTACAAAGTTTTAAGGACGTTCTATAAAAGGTGTGGAAAGAGTGGAGCGACTGAATTATCTGAGCATGGCTACCAAACAAGGAGTGCGGTTACAAATCTATTCAGAAGGCCAAAATAAACAAACTATGTTTCCAAAGATCTTTTGTTTTCTAGGACCGAAACTATTTAACGGACTGCCAAGTCCATAAAAGAAGCTAAGAGAACAGAGGTTTTCTGCAAGCTCTTAAAAATTTGGCTATTAGCTTTGGATGACCCGTATAGGTTATCTACTATTCTGATGTGAATAATATTCTTGAAGCTTTCCATTGTGCAATTATAGGCAATGTACTTTTCTATTGATTTGTTATTATCTTTTTTATGTTATCTAATTTACACAGAATACTTTGAGTTTAAGTTCATGTTTATGCTAAATCTGTATAATATTTATGTAAAACAAGATGTTTAGTTAATTTTAGTTAACCACAGTTTGTTCGCGCACAAAATAGTGCAAGTGAAGTGTAGCGACTAATTCAAGTGCAATTTCAGTGTATCTACCACCGGTACAGGAGAAACCAATTATTGTAATAGTTTTGTAACTTTTTGTGGAAATAAATATGTTTCATTTCATTTGTTGGTTAGGTCTCGAGGATTTGGCTTTGTTACTTTTGCTCACTCTGAAATGGTCGATGAAGCAATGAATAACCGACCTCACAAAATTGATGGCAGAGAAGTGGAAACAAAGAGAGCGATTCCTAAAGACGTAAGTTACATTTTTACTGAAGTAAGAATAATTTTAAAGATAAATTGTTTCTAGTATTCTTAGTTTTAGTTTAACACAAGTTAGGTATAAAAGGGATGTCAAGTAACCTGAACATGACATTGTGTGGCAAGCTAAATTGTGAGGTGATTAATTTAAAAAAGTTCCAAAGTGCCTAGGTTAATTAAGTTTTTAAAATTAGTATTAAATTAAGCTAAGCTTTATCTTTTCACAATAATTATCAAAATAAATGAATTATTTATCGAAGTTATAGTCTGATTCGTCGTTTGGTGTAACAGAAATGTAGGCGTTGAAATTTAGAAGTACGTCTTGTGCTCAATTGGCCTAGCCTAGACTTTGTTTTCATAGCCAATACTTTTACACCTTACAAAAGAATAAACTTAGCAACAGAAAAAAATTAGAACTAACGGAAGTCTTAAATTGAAAGTGCTGATTGTTCGCAGGAGATTGAACACATCCCTCAACAAGCTCTGGACGTGAAGAAGATATTTGTCGGCGGATTGAAAGATCTTGAAGACACTGATTTGACCGAGCACTTCAGCGAGTTCGGCTCCATAGTCTCCTGTGACATCATTGTGAATCGTGAGACGGGAGTGAAGAGAGGATTCGCTTTTGTGGAATTTGTCGATACAGACGCAGTCGACAAAGTTATTTGTAAGTACGAGGGCTGTTCAGAAATTAACTTTCGTTGTTGTGTAGCACGTAGACAAACGAATCAATGTGTGTAAGGCCCAGCATTTAAAAATTTGGGTCAGGCTTCTTTTTGCGCTTGGGCTTCGACCTTTTTTGGGTCGGGAAAAGGTAAAAAAACATAATATTTGTTATTTTATTTTGATGTTGTAAAACAGTTTACGACAGGGTGTTTTAAAATTTTCTCTCCTTACAAGCATTATCTAAATTATTTGA